>ML782909.1:116263-179228 GCA_009831015.1 Picea engelmannii | reverse complement strand
TCTAAACCCTAACCTTCATCCCTGTAACCCTAATCTTCTCCCTGGTGGTTTGGCGCAGGCGCTAGCTTGGGAACAAGAGGGCGCCATCTCGTGGCTCCTTCCTCATACGAATTTGTGCAGACTCTAGGGCATTGGTCCTGTGTATGGCGGTGGCGCTCGGCGTTTAGTGCAAGAGAAAATGCCTCTTGCAGGCTCCTCTCTTGGTCGTGGCTTGTTTGATTCAGCATTGGTGTTGGCTCATAGGTTGAGTTGGGTAGCTATGTGGCTTGTTTGACTCTGTGCTGAGCTTAAACACAATTCTCCTCATGAGCTACCCTCCACTTGACTTAAAGCATACTGTTTAATGTTTAGTGACTGTGTCTACCCACCGGTATTTCTATTCGGCATTTTGTTGCCCCATCTTCTGTTATTTTCTCTTCATATTTTTATTTTGTGCTTTAATCTCATGATTAAAGCCCTTAAATGAGTTGTCTTATTATTTTCATTGACACTAATGGGTGTTTCACTTTGATACTTCTGCGATGCTTTGATATTGAGAATGCTGGACAGTCCTGGATTGCACGGTTTATGGGTTTGAGAATGTTGGATTGTTCATGGTTTTTTTTTTTATTTGTCTGGTTTTTGATGTAGTTTGAAGAGTTCACTCCCAGATCTGGTTATTATTATCAAAAAATGAAGTTGTAGGGAGTAGGCTCCTAGAAGAAGTTGGTGAGCAGGACCGTGAAGGCTGGATTATGTGTTTCCAGTGCGTTAGCTGTTGTGGAGAGCGTAGGAGTCAGGTTAACCTCATAGAGCACTCCAGCCTAACCCCGCGGGTTCCCCCTCCATGTGGCTTTGCACTTGGGAAACCAGGGTTTGGTGGACGACGCTCTCCTCTGCCAGGGCGGCGGTGGCAGCTGATGGTGGAGCCACCGATCTAAAATCCTTCGCGGCCGCCTCCTCGCCCTCCTAGTCATGTCCATGCTCTTCCCATTGGAAAATGTAGGGACTTTAAATTCTTATGCCGTTTACAGTGGTAGGATCTGTTTGTTTCCTGATCTGCTATATCTATGAAACTTAACTGGCATTGACACATATCTCATATCCAACACTGATCATGCAATCTTTCCTACCAAGGTTTTCTTTTAAGATTTTTTTTTTTCAATTAGTCTAGCAGAGTAAGATAATAAAGCAAAAGTGAGAGTTTTCATTATAAAAAAAAACTTATAGGCTTAGAGTAGGGATGTCTGGGTGAATGCTTGTATGGCAATCTGTGAGAGACTTCTTGGGAATGAGGTGGTGACCATACGTTCTTAGGAAATTTCTCATGTCTTATGTTGAAGAGTCTATTTTATCAATAATGTTTATTGAAGATTTATGTAATCTTGTTCACTACCTGGTTTCCTAGTTTCCATAGTTGTTGTTGTAGTGCTCTAAATTATTGTTTTGCATAGTTAAATATATTATTGTCATAGATGAATCTACAACTATTACAGGTAAATCTGTTGATGTTATCATAATGTTGTTATTTCTAGAATATTTTCTGTACTAGAGATCAACATGTTGTTACAGAGATATCAGTTTGTTGTTGATAGACTTGGCTGCTGTTTTGTATTTTAATCTATGAAGTTTTTAGGTAAGGTCTTTGAAAACATCACCGTAAGGAATTTATGTTAGAAATGTAATTTGATTAACCTTAGAAGAGGAATTTATGTTATAAATGTAATTTGATTAACCTTAGAAGTAAGGAGTTATTGGAAAATGATGCAAAGCATAGTTCAACTGAAAAGGCTTGTTTATATATAGATCTGTGTAACTAAAAATAAAATGTTTTTTTTGGCTTGCATGCTAGGTGGAGGTGGAGCTTGGAGCTCATACTTTCATCTAATTAAAGGGTTTCGGGGTTGTTTAAATTTCTAGGTGGGGTTTGTTTAAATTTCTGGGTGGGTAGGTAGGCCCTCGACTCCAGATTTTGAACCAGGGCTCTGATACCATGTGTAGGGACCAAATTAATTTAAGACTATTAAAATCCATAAATTGAAATAGATAAGATTACTTCTACGCAGAAAGACTAAGTAATTTTTTTCATTCAGCATATAATCATGTTAAATTAATTAATGAACAACATTTTCATAACAGAATAAGAATTACTTAATAGAATAAAAATACCTCTACTCTGATGCTAATTCCTGCTGAGCTGGTTGTCCTTTCCCTGCTGCTTTGCCCAGCCTGATGCACTGACCAAACCCTGCCCAAAAAACTGACTAACCACCCAGCCTGCTAGGAGCAGCATGTCTGGCTCCCTAGCTCCAGGATACCATAAGGAATCCTAGCCCCCGTGCCCAAAACCCGCAACAACCTAGTTCCCCCTGCGATGGTTCACCAAAACTCCAAAACCCAACAACAAAAAACCAGAAAATATCCAAAACTAGAACTACAGTCTTCTCCTCCCCAATAATTCTTCCTCCCCTCTCTTCTCATATTCCCCTCCCGTAGGACTCTTCCCCCGTTATATCTTCCCCTTCACCGAATTTCCTCCCCTCCATTAATTACCTTATCCCCTCCTTTATTACCTTATCCTCCATTTAATGTTTCTTTCCCCCTCCTTCATACGTAAAGTCTTTAATTAAATAAATTAAAATTATTAAGCCCCTTTAATTCATTACTCAAATCTTTAATGAGTCCATTAATTAATTAATTAATCATCAACAGATATGAACAATTAATTAATAATTAATTAATTAATTAATATTATTAAGAAATAATTATTGTTTAACTAAACATATTAGGACAGTCAGATTATCTAATTATTTATAATTAATAGTCCCTATGCATTTATTTAACCAGGGTTGTTACAGTGATATTGATATTATTTGTCTAGTTGAAACTTAGGAGCATGAAGAGTCTAAGGTCCCTAACATAGAAGAATTTGTCTCATGGTCAGCATGGAACAAAAATTCCCACCGTAGAGGGATAGGAGGCATAAATTGTTATATTCTAAAGAGCATTTCTCCTCGCATTCAACTTCATAAGATCGACCCTCTAAATCAATACATTTGGATAGAAATTTTAGACACCAATGCTAAGAAAGTGTATATAGAAATTTGCTATTTTGCACCTATTAATTCTATTTTTTTATAAGAAAAACAATCTAGATAGAAATTGTCCCTATAATAATTTAGAACAAGATATTTATAATTTGAAAAATGAAGGTAATATCCTCTTGCTAGGAGACTTTAAAGCTAGGACTGCAACTAAACAAGCTACTCTTTTAAGCATTGATTCCAACCATAATCCTTTATGTCTAGATGAGGACCTTGTTTTATCTAATAGCTACAAAAGAAGCTATGAAAACCTAATTGATATATTTTTTAGTATTGAGCTGGTCAATATCTGCAACTCTCAAGAACTAATAATTTGCAATGGAGTAATGAAGTGGCCAAACTCCAACCAAATGACTTCTATTCATGGGCTAGGTAGTACTGTCGTAGATTATGTGATATATGATATCCCCGTTTCCAACCATATAGCAACTTTTAACCTTTTAAATGACCATGAACTCGACTCTGATCATAAACCTTAAACCCTAACTCTAAACTTTTCCATGAACATGAGCTCCATTGAAGAGAATTCTAATAATCAAAGACAATTGCAGTTTGACAAAATTAAAGTTGACATTTTCTTAAAGGATTTAAATAGTAAATTACATCTCCTAACTTACAAGGACAACATTGAAGAACTCTGTCATAATTTTACTACCCTTTCCACTTCTATTAACAAGTTCTCTTTCGAGGTGTCATGTAAAAATAATAATAGAACGACCAACCCTTGGTATGATAAAGAATGTAAAATTTCTAGGAAAGCCATTAGGTATGCTTCTAATGGGTCCTTAAAACTCAATAAGATCAATACATACAAATCCCTAATTAAAAGGAAAAAAGGGTACTATATCAATAAAATGCAAGAGTAGTGTTCACAACTATCTACATTAGATCCTAAGAAGTTCTAAAGCCAAATTATAAACCGCGATACTAAAGAAAATAATGTGATTCCCTTAAGGGACTGGAATTCCTACATTAGAAGTCTTTACGAGTTCCCTAATTCCATGGACAACATTCCTATTATCCCTACAAATGATGCATGTTTTTCTTTAGATGACATAGAGTTCAGGGTTAAGCGGCTTGCAAATGGGAAAGCTAAGGACACTGAAGGTTACCAAGATGATTTTTTTAAAATCGGAAGGCCTATCCTTATCCCTCACATACACAAGCTCTTCAATTTAGCAGTCAAGCATGGCTTCCCTAAACCCTGGACGCAAAGCCTCATTGTTCCTATTTTTAAAAATGGGGATGGAAACATTCCCTCTAATTATAGGACCATTATGATTAGCCTGGTTTTAGCCAAGATTTATGGAATTATTTTGGAAAAGAAGATTATCCTTTAGGCTAGAAAGTCACGAAAAAAGAGGAGCTAAAGGCCAAGATGGGTTTAGGAGATATCATTCAATTATGGACCATATTTTTACCTTTAGGATCATTGCAGAGGAGTTCTACAATACTAAAACCAATCTTTTTTGTTGTTTTGTTGACTTTAGAAAAGCTTTTGACATGGTTCCTAGGAAAAACCTTTGGAATAGGTTGAAAGAGATAAAAGTGCCTCTCAGGTGAGTTGAGGGATTTTGCAATAAGGATGTATGAAAATGTTATTCCTAGGTTTAAAAACAATGAGGGTCGGTCGAAAGATATTAACTTCAATATTGGAGTTAAACAAGGTTGTCCCTTGTACCCACCCTTTTTGGAATATACATTGACAAGTTAGAAGATTGTTTGGAAAAAGCAGGTTGTGTTAGCCCTACTCTCAATGGTATAGTCAACAATCTTCTTCTTTATGCTGATGATATCGTTCTTATGGCAAGTAGTCCCCATGATATTGAAAACCAACTAAGAATCCTCTAGGATTTTTTCTCCAATATGGGTATGATTGTTAATATTGATAAGACTAAGGTCATGATTATTAAATCCAATAAAATCACTTATGATACCTTCATATATGACGATAACAACTTGAAGGAAGTAACTTCATACAAATATATTGGAATTGATATCCATTACAAGCCCGATTAGAATTATAGCATTGAGAAAAGGATTATTGGGGGATGAAAAGCTTATTATGGGCTTGAAAACAATTGTAATTCGACCGATCTTTGGATTTGGGATAAGAAAAAACTCCTCTTTGAGACTCTCGTTACAGCTGTTATTATTTATGGATGTGAATCCTAGGGTTTTAGTATCTCTTGTTAATCCCGGAGAAAGATAGATTAAATACAAAATAATTTTATAACCTATAATCTCAAAATTAAGGGAAATACGCCCTATCCCATCCTCCTCTTAGAAACAAATCTCTCCCCCATTGAGAGCACGACTATGACTAAATATCTAATGTATAATAACAAGTTAAACAACATGGAAGACAATAAATTTCCTAAAATTGCTTCAAAATCGAGTCGTAACCACCATCGACTCAAGCGATGATGGCATAAAGATGCCTAGTCTTGGCTAAACTATTGGGGAATCAGGGAAACCATCATTTTGAAGAATAAATAGAGTATTAAAAATATCATCAAATCAAAATTTAAAGAGAAAATGTGGTGTGATAAAGAGTTAGGGGAACAAATAAAGTTAAGGTATTATAAGGATGTAATAAACCCTAATCTAGAAGATCAAAATTATCTATCTGTTTTGATGCGTGTAAAGAAAAAAAAAACATTGCTAAGATAAGAACAATTTCTCATGAGATTCGTAGTGAAACTAGGCATTAATGAATTCCTAAAACACCATGGGATGAAAGAGTGTGTCACCTTTGTGACACTAAGAAGGTTGAAAATGAAAAACACTCTCTTATATTGTCCAACCTATAACCATATTAGATCTCATTTTCAAAATATTTTTCACACTACCAACCTTCCTAACCTGTTAACTCAACAGAACTATGGTGAACTTGGAAAGCTTCTCTTAATGTTTTTCAAGCATAGAAACAAAATTCTATAGAATCGCAAGTAATCACTACACCTACCATAAACAATTAGATTTTTAAATCACACATTTTTCATCTAAATATTTTTTATTATTACAATTAATATATAAATAAATTACCACTATATTTTTAAATCATTATTACATCTACCATAATTAATATGATATTGTACATTTAAATTATTATAATTATTTTGTTATTTTATTATTATTAAAATTAATATATGTAAATAAATTACCACTATATTTTTAAATCATTAGCACATCTACCATCATAGTATCATATTATACATTTCAATTATTATAATTAATATTATTATTTTGTTATGGTCAACTAGATTTTTAAATCATCAACACAATTTTCATCTTCAATTAATATCATCCTTCCTAACTTTCTAAGTCATCAAAACTATAGTGATCCCCCCCAACTTGTAAATACATCTCTTCCCCTTATTTTCACTATCCCACCAAGCACCGAGAAGAAGCAAGATAGCCCCAAAGAAAGAGTGTGTCGAGTCAAAATCGACACACCCTCAATCAATCACAACCATCCATGTGGCATCTAGCAACACAGTATGCCTTCAATCCACTGTCCACAATTTAGGGTTAGGGTTTCCACTTAGGGTTTCTACTTAGGGTTATTTCTATTTTTTTTATCTATCAATTGTTACCCCTAGAATCCTTGACTCTCTCTGTGAACTTTTGATTTATCCTCTTGGCATCCCAAACCACCATAACCCTACATTGCCTCTCTCTCAAGTTTTTTTTAAAGTTTTCATGAAATCCTTCCCAAGACAAATTATTGCCTTGTGTTTTTCCATAGTATAGACCTACTAAATTGCTATCAACGATACCCTCACTCATTGTTATCCCTAAAATTCCCCCCTGATTCCGACATATTGATGCAAAACAACAATAAAATCAACCCAAACTCCTTCGTTGGTGTAAATTATCGGACCCTTTGTCCTCAACTCCTCCTATCACATTGGATGAGTTCACATTAAATCCTCTGATGTGACCGGAGGAGCTACCTGGATATTCACTGATGATATATCATAGACCTTCAAGTTAACCTTAGCGATGTGCATTGAAACACTTGCTGACAACTCCTCTAATTCACATCGAAGGAGTTGATCTCAACTTCGTTGATTTTCTTTAACCCAAAAAACTTCTCAACAACTAGATCGATGGATATTGGATTACTTAATACCAACTGCTTTGATGGTCATTGGAGCACTTATTAAAAACTCCCCCAATAGTCTATGAACCACTTATTAACAACTCCTTCGATTTAGATCAAAAGAGTTAACATCAATCCCTCTGATTTTACCTTTTAAGCACATTTAGAGTCAGTTTCTTACACAATATTCACCAGATTGATCATCATTCCTGCCATCATCTTATCATCCTTAGATGATGAATATTCACCCAACATTAGCACCAGTAATTCCTCAAGTATGAACTTTGAAATACATAAGTAGACTCTTTCCAAATGCATACATCAGTTATAGTATTTTCTCTCATATTATCTATGTATGTCACTCTGCAGGTACAAACATGTCTCCCAAAAAGAAGGTGGCTAGCAAGACAATTATCATCGAGGCTTCTGGCAAGGGAAAATAGATTGAAGATGAACCAAATATATTCAGGGCCATTTATGATGACACTGCTAGTGTTCTATAAAAGGAATGAGAAAAACTCAAATGGGGTGAATTGTACCAAATGTTTAAGAAGCAAAAATTCAGCACTAATGTCGAGGACAAGTATGAATTACAAGTCTTCCCAAATATCATAATGTTAGAAAAATAGGACCGCGGAGCAATAAAATAAAACACAAAAGATACACAATGAAATAGAGACACATATATACGTGGTTCACCCAGTGTGGGATACGTCTACCAGAGAAATTTCCAAGTCCTTCCTTATTATTATCTAGCAAAATGAAGGGATACAACCTACAAAACACCTGTTGTAACTTCCTCTTCTTTCTCTCACAGACTCCTCTCTCATAATACAATATTCGTGATAATAGACAGTCGCAATACAATTCCCTCATATAAGAGGGTTTCCTACTAGGGAAAGAAACCAAAAATAACTTATATGGTCATATATGTGACCTTATAATGAATGGTCCATATTGACTATGAAATTACAATATTTTACACGACAATTTTTCCCAAAATTTCGCTTCGGGGGTGTTGACCCTGAATCCTTCACCAGGGGGGGATAAAAAAATTATGGCTGCCCCCCTGAACCCCCTCGGAAAAAATAGTGGGGGGGAATTCCCTCCACACCGCCTGTTAAGGAGTGGGGTCCAATCATGACTAAAACAAACCTTTGGATCGAGAAGATAATCAGGCTCCACAACCAACAATCTCCTACTTGGAGACTGATCACAACAAATTTTGTGTTGTTGTACCTGTTGGACTATAATCCACATTGGACCTAGAAAATTTATCATCTTCACCTTCATGCTTGAAGAGCAACTAAAACTGAGTCAAAACTCAGTTTCTCCCTGTTTACTCCCTTTGTTAACATGTTTGTAGCATTTTGTCTAGTATGTATCTTTTCCAAATTCAAATGTCCATCTTCCAAGACAGATCATATGAAATGGTACCTGAGTTGTATATGATTAGTCTTCAAATGTAAGGTTGAGTTATTTGCAATATGAATGAAACTCTCGTTGTCACAATACAACCTATTATTCTCCTGCTTATTTCCCAATTCCTCCATAAACCTCTGTAACCAAATCATCTCTTTACTAGCCTCTATAGCAGAAACATACTCTGCTTTCATTGTTGAAAGTGCAACAACGTTTTCCAGTTTTGAAATCCAACTTATTGTTGTTCCACATATAGTAAAAAAATACCATGTGGTGCTCCTCTTGCTATCTTTATCACCTGCCATATATGAATCAACATATCCCTGTAAAACAATGTCTGAATGTCCAAAACATAATGCATGAGTAGTAGTACCTCTCATATACTTGAGAATCCACTTTACTTCCTCCCAATATTCTTTACTTGAATTATTCATATACCTAATCACAAATCCCACTACATGTGAAATATCTAATCTTTTGAAAATGATCGCATAATCAAACTGTCAATTGTTGATGAATACGGGACCTTGGACATGTATTATATCTTCTCCTGTGTCTTGGGACACATTTCCTTGGTTAATTTGAAATGGTTGGCCAAAGTTGTACTAACTGGTTTTTCATTCTGCATTTTAAACCTTGCCAACACCTTCTCTATGTACTCCTCTTGAGACAATGTCAATTTGATTTTTCATGTCTCTTGTAATTCTCATACCAAGGATTTTCTTTGCAGCACCCAAACCCTTCATCGCAAATGAATTAGATAATTTATTCTTGAGAACATTTATATCATGCATATTAGACCCTACAACAAGCATGTCATCTACATACAATAGCAAGATAATATATCTTCCATTTTCTATCCTTTTAAAATAAACACAGTGATCAGAATGACATCTATTATAACTTTGTTTTGTCATAAACCTCTCAAAATTCAAATACCATTGCCTTGGAGCTTCCTTTAGGACATACACGCTCTTATTCAACCTACATACCAAATTATCATTTCCTTTTTGTCAAGTATTTGTTATATTCTTTTCATGAGTAGTAGCGTCTGAGCGTCTGCGCCGGGTGCGCAGGGGGGTTAGAGGGGGCCAAAGCCCCCTGCGCGAGGGTTCTATTAGACAATTGGATTAGGTTGATGGATAGTTGGTATATATTTTTGGTTTTCATTGATGTCAACCATTGGAGAGTGATATTTTAGATTGTTGTCAACCCTTAGTGATTGATGTCAACCCTTGGAGAAAGTTTGGTAGCAAATTCTGGTAGCACAAAGGTTTGGGTAATGGAACAAAGGTTGTTTCATGTATAATGGCATGGGTTTTAATATATTTGAAGGTAATACTATTATATATGTATATTACATGTCATTCCATTTCCGGTGGTATGTGTAACTTCACATAACTCCTCACGGTTAGATAGTTATGGCCATGTGAAGTTGGAGAACCCAAGTTTGTTTGATGGATAACAATATGAGTTTTGATATATTTGTAGATAATACTATTATATATGGATAGTACATGTAATTCCATTTTTTGTGGTATGTGGAACGTCACATAACTCCTCATAGTTTGAGAGTTATGGCCTTACGAAGTTGGAGGACCCTAATATATTGGCTTGAAGCCCCAAAAGGTCAAAGTAGTCAAAGTGGTTTAAGAGATTTTAGAAGGTAAATAATAAAGTGAAGTGATGAATGTACTATAATTAAAAGTGAATACAAAATAAATTGTTTAAATAAAAAATTTAATGGATAAATTAGAAGTGGGTTAACCCTAAAATAAGGAAAGTGGGCAAAGTGACCTAGAAGATGTTTTTAAGGAAGCTACTTGGAGAGTATAAATAAGAGGCAAGGCTCTCTCATTTTACATCACATTTGAGAATATTGAATATATATAGGTGTATAAGGTAACTAAAGGATATCTAAGCCAAATATCTGAGGGAAGGTGAAGAAAATAAGGCCAAAATTCAAGGAAGGATAAATTCTTTTGATGGTGCTTTCTAAGGTATTTTATTTACAGGTCATCTCACCATTTTCATAATAATTTTTTTTATAGAATGATCCAGACCATGAAATTACTATTTCAATGAGGAAACATATCCAATTATCTGTGGTAAAAAATTCATCTTTTGGGTCATTTTATTTTTGGAGTTACACTCCGTGGAAAATAGGGTTTGTGGGTAGTCCTGAAACTAGTCTAAAACAGGTGTTTCGGGTAAAAACGTCATAAATTCCTCATAACATATTCAAATTCAGTAATACCAAATGTGTTGGTTAGAGTACAGTCTGTAGTAGTCTGTATAATATTTTTAGGTCGATTCAACAAATATTCTGTGTGGGGCATGCTCTATAAGGTCGCTCTCTAGAATAAGCCAAAATTCAGCAAGGTATGCCATTTTTGCTATAACCCCTTTTCTGGGAGGTTCCAAGTAGTGAAACTTAGAGGAATTAAATAAAAAAAATTGAATAACATTGTGTATCAGTTTCATATATTTATTTATTACAAGTACAAAGTTATGATTATTTCAAGTTAGGGTTGTTGACTAATCCAAAACTAGTCATGTGAGACTAAAGAAAAGTTTGATGAAAATGCTAGTCTCTTGTTGTTAAAGTTAAGGAAGTTTTGCAGGTATGTGATCATATACACCAGGTATATTATAGAGTTACAAATCATATTTTATGATGAAATTGATGAGGGCATTTGGTTTAGGTACATGTCGGGTACATGGTTGAGACAAGTAGTTGATGAGTTGGCACATACATGAGGTGTATAGTTGATGATGTTGGTACATCTTGATGAGTCATAGTTGATGAGTAGTTGATACATTATTGATACATACTTGGTACATGGTTGGAGGCACTTTTTAGTAGTATTGTTGACACATGGTTTATGGACGATGTAGCATATTTGTATTATTAGAAGCACATATTGATCTTGGTGATGATTATGAGTTGTTGTGTTATGCTTGGTTGATGCACATATTTGAGAGTTGTCTTGGTGATTGATATTGGTGAGTAGATATGATTTGGTTGATAATATTTATGAGATAGGTTGTTGTGATAATTTGTTTGGAAAAATTGTTGTGACATGTTGTTGTGATAGGTTATTTGTACAGGTTTTGTGCATGGTTGATGCACTTGTTCATGGTATAGGTTGAGGTACAGGTTGGTGCATGGTTGATGCCCTTGTTTATGGTACATGTTGATTACAGGTTGATTGGTATAGGTTGGAGCATAGTTGAGGCACTTGTTTATGGTATAGGTTGAGGTACAAGTTGATGCATGGTTCAGGTTATTGGTACAGGTTATTTGGTGCAGGTTGATTGGTACAGGTTTACAAAAGTATATCTCACAGTGCTAGTGTGATAGTGGTTCCATAATTCTACTTATACGTCAAGGCGGTTGGATGGGGCAAGTACAGGTGGTTGTAGCCACCTTCTGGTTGTAGCCGGAGAACATAGGGGGTTGTAGACTCCTTTTGGTTGTAACCAGAGAATTGGGGAGTTGGAGCTTCCCTCGGGTTGTATCCTGAGAAACTGGGGAGTTGGAGCTTCCCTCAAGTTGTATCCTGAGAAACTAGGAGGTTGGAGCCTCCTTCCAGTTGTAGCTGGAAGGAGACCCCAAATCCCTAGTTTTCTCAGGCTACAACAAAATTTTTCCTTAAGGAACCAAAACAATTTATCCATTGGAAGGAGATCATGGATTATTCTGAGAATGGAGTACCAATGTTTAATGGTCGGAATGGTTTTAAGTATGAGATGTGGAGTAGAAGGACGAAAGTATTTTTACAGGCACAGGAACATTATATTTGGCTATCAGTTGTTACAGGATATGATAATTCAAAAAGGGAAAAGACTACAGCCAAGAAGGAATTGAACAAGAATAACAAAATAAAAATGGATTTCATCTGGGAAGGATTACCTAAACCGGTAAGAGAAAAGGTTGGTAAATGTTCATCAGCCAAAGAACTTTGGGATAAGTTACATGACATATATTCTTCACCCATCGCAGATTCAGAAATTGCCAAAGAAGATGCAGATACAGAACAAGAAGAAAGATGCTCATCATGTCAGACAGATTCAGAAGAGGAAGAGTATGATGAAGAAGAAGTTGATTACAGAGAAAAATTGATCAGTGTAATTAAATATCTAAGGAAAGAAAGAGAAGAAAAAAAGTCATCCAAGAAAGACTTGATGAAGCAAAAGCAAAGTGTTCAAGGTTCTAAAAAAGATCAGCAAGTCATCAAGAATTTAAGAGCTCAACTAGAAGAGGCCAAAAGAATTGAAGAAACTCTAGAATATCAAAAGAAATGTTTATAAGCCAACATAGCATCACAAAAGGAAGAAGCAAAAAAGAGAGAAAATAAACTGATGGATCATCTCAAGGAAAGAACCAATGACTTAAACCAACTTGAGGAAGAGTTTGGTCAAGAAGAGAGAAGATTGGAAGAATAAATAATTACATTGAAAATCCAACTTGAAGAAGCAAAGATAATAGAAGAGGTCATGAAGTCTCAGATAATGAATAAAGAAGAAGAGGTTGAGAATCTTGAAGAAGAAGTTGTCACACTAAGAGTCAAAATAGTCAATCTCAACAAGAACATTGAAGAGACACAAACATCCACATCAGTTGTAGAGAATGAAGAGAAGCACTCCATGTTGTTAGAAAAGAATATTGAAGAAAATAGAAAGAGTTATGCAAAAGTACTCAAAGGAAGGAATCATGGTCAACCAGAATCCAAGAAAACTATTGAAGATACATCTTCAAGATTACCATCCATGTTCAAGCCAAAAAGAAGCTTCAATCATGATCATGATCAGTCAAAGAAAAAATTCAGAAGGACTATGCCACAAAGAAGGTCATTCACTCCCAGGTATGCAAATTTATTTTATGGTCATTGTTTTTATTGTACTAACTTTGGACATAAGGTTGCAGATTGCAGGGATTATAAAAGAAATGTTCAAGCAAGAAGTGCCTATGTGGCTGTACATAACATTGAGTGTTACAAATATCATAACTATGGACACATAGCCAGTGATTATAGAAGCATGATTGATACTTCCATGAAAGAGAATAATGATATGAGATATAAAAAAGTATGGATAAGAAAATAGGAAGAACAGGTGAAAAAAGATGAGGTAGCAGAGATTGTAAGATTGACAATAAAACGAGATGAAGAAAATTATACAGAGAAAAAGAAAGATGTCATATGCAGAAAGGTTTGGAAAATAACTGAAAGAAAGGAAGGACAGGTAAATAAGGAACATGTTCAAGAGATTGTACTTTCAAGCATTGTAGTGAAAGATGAATCCACAAACAGAAAAAAAGAAGTCAGAGCTCAGAGAGATGATGAATCTACCAATGAACATGATGATGAATACACATCAGAGCAAGAATTGTTCTGATCCATCCAGCTTAGAGACTCCCAAGTAATATGAATATTGTGTTGGCATATTTACAAGAATATTGTTGGCATATTTATAGACAAAAGGAAGAGTATGCTTGTTTGTCATTGATGGCAAGATCAACACGATGGGAGTATACTTGTTTGCCAATGACAGCAAGATCAACAGCGTAATGATAATGGCATGGCAAGAATAGAAGTGTAAGCTTAGGAGGAGAAGCAACAATGATCATTGGATCACCCATCCTGAATTCTTGATGACCGCCATATATGAATTCAGACAGGAGGAGAATGCATAAGAGGAGAAAAAAATATCAGACATTAGATCTGAGCGTCAAGGACCAACAACCGTCAGATCCAGTATAACTGCAAAGAGGATAAGGCCGAGAGCCATCCTCCAACTCTGCAGAATGTGAAATCACAATGAGATCTGAACCGTAGGATCCAGAGGACACGTGGCGAAAGATCATCATTTCATTGACTGAAAGGTCAAAGGAAGGAGGTTCTCTAACCCATCGAACTCGTGATATGTGAAGTCATGAAATGACTTGAGCCGTTGGATCCAGAGGACACATGATGAAAGATCAACATTTTTTTGAATGAAAGGTAAAAGGAAGGAGGTTCTCTAACCCCTTGAACTCGTGATATGCGAGGTCAGGAAATGATCATGGCCATTGGAGCCAAAGGACACGTGGTGAGCGATTGGAATTTCGCTGACTCGCGAGTTGGAAAATTCAAAAGAGAGTAGTGTGGGAACTCACGACATGCTAAGTCACGAAATGATCTAGACCGTTGGATCACCAAAGTTCCGGACCATTGATCTGACAAGCAAAGCGCTTGAAAGTTTGGCTCATGGTCATAGCCAAGGTCACATCGTCAAAGGATGGAGTAAGGAGCTAGTGCAGCTAAGCTCCATTTCGAAGATCGCAACATTGAGAGTTGAGACGCCTCATCATAGGAGTCTCGAAGTCGCGAATCATGAAGCGTTCGTTTAATTAGTGAGTGGTCATATCTTGTGGTCACATCATCAAGAGTTGGAGGAAGGAGCTAGTATAGCTAAGCTCCATTTCAGAGATCATGACATGGAGAGTCGAGACACCTCATCATAGGAGTCCCAAAGTAGCGAGTCATGAAGCGCTTTATGGATAAGCGCTTGGTCACCACCGATGGTCACGAGAAAGGAAGGATCTAGCAGCTAAGCTCCATTTCGGAGATCGTGACATGGAGAGTCGAGATGTCTCATCACAAGAATTCCAAAACACAAAATTGCGAAATCAGTTTATGCTTAGCGTTCGGTCACAGCCAGTGGGCATATGGGATAAATGTGATGCCCTACAAATGTAATCCAATGGTGATGGTTAATTGGGAATCTGATCGAAGGGTTATTGTTTCTGTTCACGATTAATTGTTCAGTTAGGATTTAGTTAGCTGAACTGAATCATGGTTCTTGGACGGTTGGTGATTCAGTTGCTGAGGCATTTTTTCCCTAGGAGATTCGAGGTGTAACTAAAGAAGTTGGTGTGGATAAAAAACCATATGCAATGAATTTATAAGGTTGGTTGTTCTCACTAAAAAATTAGGTAAATTCTGAGAAAGGAAAATCGCAGAATGCACAGTGTGAGATCAAACTCAGAAATGATAAACAGAAGATGAACAGAGCAGAAGAATATTGAAGCAGAGAAGAATTGCAGAATAGAGATGAAGTGGTAAGAGTTGATATATCTGTACTAGTGGTTATTCAATCATTTACTTATAATTAGGGAGGTAGGGTGGTGCTAGGGAGGAATGTGGTCCTCTGATATTCAAGTTGGTGCTTGAATATTGGAAGTTGTATATTCCATCTAGTTGTATCTAGAAAAATAGGGTGGCAAGGTGTTGCTAGGGAAAACACATAGTTTTTTGTATGCAAGTTGGTGCTTGTATAAGTCCATTTGTGTAATGTCCCCACTTTGGGACATCATCACAATGCAGAGGTTTATGATGACCAGAGTAGCCAGATGGGTTTTATAGTGAGTACAGGGATTATTGAGAGGCATTGTGTGGTCAAACTTACATTTCTCTTCATATCTCATCATTATGATCCATTCCACACAGGTTGGCTTTGGTTCCGTTGCATTCTGATGATTTCCATAATTTTGAGTATTTTGAGCTATAAGTCAATTAAATTCATTGAAGAGGTCATTTTAGGCACATTACTTGGAGGAACCTCTCAGTGTAATAGCTCATTGGAATCGGGAGGAGCAAAACTACAGGATGGGATGACTATAAGTGACTTTCAGTGGCCAGGGAAGCCACAAGGAGAGATAAGGAGCTTTTCAGAGGTAAAAAGGTTAATTAATTAATTAAAGTAATTTAATTAATTAAATAAATATTAATAAAATGAAAGTCACTTTGGAGGGACAAGGTGAGCCAAAAAGTATAAAAGGAAGGCAAGGGATTCTACTCTATCATTCAAGTATGATTATCTTTTGATATCTGGCTTCTAGCTAGTGAGCCCAACATTGAGGGTTTTGAGGATTTTGACTTAACAAACCCTAGAGGATGATTCGGTGGTGAAATATTCCACCTAACTTGTCCCAAGCTTGGTCTCGGAGATGAAATACGCTCCCACACCATTCTAGTTCCAGATCTACTCAATTGCAGGGGGATTCTACATCAGTTTCATGTGCAGATAGAGAGAGAGTGCACCAGTTGAGGGTTTCCAGTAAGAAGGGCGCACCATCCATTGAGGGAGGATTCATTCTAGTTGAGGAGAAGGGATTTCGGGAATTCTGGGTATTGGGTTTTCCTTGTAGGCACCATAACACCATTATTGGATATTTTTGGAGGGATTCTTATGGAGGATTGATTGACATTGAGAAAGGGATGATTTCCCTAAGAGGAGGGCACACCATCATTTGGAGGGCATCTAGATCTAAGGATCTAGCAAGCATTTTGATGATTTGAGCACTTGGGTTTTCAATTTAGCATCTTGATCTATCATTTTGGAGAGTTTCAGGAGGTTTGGAGGGCTCATTCACCTTGACTGAATTATCTAGGGTTTCAGGCATCCAGGGGGGCACACCATTCAAAGGAGGGTTTTAGATATATAGTGTGTGAGAGGTATCTTGGAGATTCGGGCACTTGGGTTGTTCTTGCCATCACCCGATCTACTGTTTGGCATCTTTCTTGAGGTGATTGGATATCTTTAGCACTAGGGCCGAATTGTTGAGGAGCTTCAACATTCTGGCAAGACATGGCATCTTCCAGTGGGGTTTAGCACTTGGCCCAGATCTACTTGGCATTGGTCTTCATCTCTTATCCAGCCTTTGGAGGCTTATTTTGTATTAGCAGGAGCATTTTGTACCAGCTCTATTGTTTATCTTCTTGGTCATCTGTTGAGCATTCCAGATCAACATCTTCATTGTAGCAGGTTTCTCTATTTCATGAATAAAAGCAGTTTGAGATGTTTTGGCTTGTCTATCATATTGCATATGGTTGAGGTATGTTCCATGGTTGTCTCTTCTTGTTATTTTCTGCATACACACATATAAACACATCAGTAAACCCTAAGGCCGAAATCAAGAGGCCATTCAGCAAGTGAACACATCTAAACAAGTAGGACAACAAAGTGTTTGACGAAATACCACAACCAAAAAAAGTTTTAAAAAGACACCAAAACAATGATGATCCTTGCATAATGGCTTGGGATCATTACAAGTTGGTGCTAGAACAATCAGGGAGTAGATGCTTCCTTCTAGTGGGTGCTAGAGAAGTAAGAGGGTTGGTGCTCTCAACAATTTGGAGCTTTTAAAACAGAGGTAGTAGCCTCACTTTGAGTTGGTTCTCAAAGATAGATGATGTATAGAACTTAAAAGACTGCCTATCATTCGAAAAAGAAGAGGTTTTCTCCCTTTATGGGGTTCCTCATAAAAATATGTCTCTGTGTATATCTTATGTGTGACCGATGTTCTTTATTTATGTTTTTCATATATTGTATAATTTTGATGGTCACTTGGAAGAGATTAAAAATTATTTGAATAATTCATATATTGTTTAAGCTCAGTAACAACTGATTCACCCCGCCCCCCCCCCCTTAGTTGTCTTAGTAGTTTCAACAATTGGTATTAGAGTTGGTTCTTTTATTTAAAGGTAGATCTGTAAGCTTAAACATGAAAAGTCATGAAGGGACTTCAGCCAATAAGCCTCCTCTCATTGATGGAACAAATTTTGCCTTCTAGAAGATTAGAATGAGAACATAGTTAATGGCCTTAGGTGCTGATGTTTGGGATGTAGTAGAGACTGGATACGTAAAGCCTGTTGTGCTAGCTTCCAAGGATGATAAGTTATAATTTAACTTTAATGATAAGGGAATGAATGCTATCTTGAATGGACTTGTTGAAGCTGAGTTTGTAAAGGTGATGCATCTTGAAACTGCCAAAAGCAATGTGGGATAAACTTATTAGCAATTATGAAGGAAATGAGAAAGTAAAAGATGTCAAACTTCAAACATATAGATTGAAATTTGAACAAATAAAGATGAATGAAGATGAAATAGTAAGCAAGTATTTTTTAAGAGTTGAAGAGCTTGTGAATGCCATGAAGGGTTTTGGTGAGAAGATTGAAGAATAATTTTTAGTTCAGAAGATTTTAAGATCTTTGCTTGATAAATTTACTCCAAAAGTCTCTGCAATAGAAGAACTAAATGATATTAAAAAATTGTCCATTGACCAACTCCTAGGAACTCTAACTGTATATGAAATGAGAATTAGAAAATATAAATCCATTACTAGAGAAGCATCTTTTAAATCAGACAAGAATATTGATTCAGAATTAGATGATATTGAGGCAAAATTTGTGAGAAGGTTAAAGAAAGGATCAAGAAAATATCAAGGCAAGCTCCCCTTCAAATGTTTTAATTGTGGTAAGATAGATCATTTTGCATATAAGTGTCCTCACCAGAAAAAAGGATCAGAACTCTGATGATGAAAAGAAATACAAATTTAAGAAATATAGTAAAAAGAAAAGTTTGTGTGCAAACAATGCCAATTGCTCAAAAGACATACATAGTGATTCATCATGTGAAGACAAAGTGAATGATTTTCTGCATATGTCTATGGGAGATCTTGATGATAAAAAAACAGGAGGTGAAATGGATGATGAAGAAGCTGTGGTGGATATGGAAGGTGAATTAATCAGTGTTTTGGAAGAAATTCACAGACTCAGATTTAAGAAGAGAAAACAAAAAAAATTGTTGATGCAGTTTGAAATGGATGGTAAAAAACCCGATGAAGACTTTGCTCTACTAAAAGTGGAGTTAGAAGAGGCAAATAAAATAGAGGACATTCTGAAACAACAGTTATTAGAGAAGAAAGCGAGGTGTGAAGCCTTAGAAGAAGAGATAGTAAAAACTAGAAAAGAAATGGAGAATTTTAAGGAATTATATCATTAAAATATGTCAAGTATTAAAGCATCAAAAGGATTAACTCCATTATAAATCAACAAAGGAATCCAAAGTTGAAATATGGCTTGGGCTATGAAGAAGGATCAAGTAGTGATCATCCAAGCAATACATAACCCATCAAGTTTGTCAAATCTACAATCATTGACAACAACCACTCTGCAGAAACATAGAAAGAAAATTAGCCGCCTAGAAGGAATGAAAGAGAAAGTACCAGAATCGATCAGAGAAACTATCAGCATGGAAGAAATCGACCCGCTCAAAGAAGACAGTCTTTTTCCAGGTACAAAGGATTTTTCTATGGATATTTTTTTTTTTGTTCTAACTTTGGTCACAAAGCTATAACTTGTTGTTTAAGATTTAGATATGAGCAATCAAGTTATTCAAGGAATAATTATCTGCCACAACAAAGATTGAGACAGCCAAGAAACAAACAACCACAAACTATAAATCATGTGATGGCTGGGAAAATGACGCAGGTAAAATATAACAATAGTTGTGAGCATAAAATCGTTATGATTTGTTATTCAATGAACTAGAATGTTGCGTATGCCATAACAATGGACATAAATATGCAGATTGTCGCTTAAGGAATTATAAGACAAATTTGAAACCCACTGCTGAAAATTTCAAGGTTTGGAAGAAGAAAGAAGATGACAAGTGTAGACTAGTGTTATCAGCTCAAAGACAAAAGAATCCTTAGTATATTGACAGTGGATGTTCCAAACATATGACTGGAGACAAAAGTGATTTTCTAACTCTAATTGAAAGAAAATCAGGGAATGTAACTTTTGCAAATGATGCACCAGGAAAAATAAAAGGTAAAGGAATAGTAAGCCTGAGTAATGGCAAAGGAAAATCTCAAGATGTGTTGTTTGTAGATGGTCTGAAACATAATCTACTAAGTGGCAGTCAATTTTGTGACAAAGAATGTGAAGTTTTTTATACTTCTAAAGATTGTAAAATGAAGTTTGTTAATTCGGGACAATTGGTTGCAAAAGGGATAAGAACGGAAAACAATGTCTATGTGTTAAAAGAAGAAAAAGAAGAAATCCACTTAAGCAAGTATGATGAAAGTTGGCTATGGCATAGGAGACTTGGACACCTAAATTTTGATCATATAATCAAGCTTAGAAATAATGGGACAATAAAAGATATTCCAAATATATCAAATCCATATGAATCTATTTGTAAACCTTGCCAGATAGGAAAGCTCACTTGGACACAGTTCAAATCTAAAAACTTTACTTCAACATAAAAACCTCTCTAGTTAGTACATATGGATTTATGTGGACCATCAAGAAAAGAAGGTACAGGAAAAGTAAACTATTTTATGTTGATTATTGATGATTATTCTAGACTAACATGGGTTTCCTTTTTGAAGGAAAAATATGAAGCAACAGGAAAAAGATTGAAGGCAGTAAGGTCTGATAGAGGAGGAGAGTTTAGTTCATGGAACTTCAAAGATTTATGTGATAAACATGGGATCAAACGAGAATACACAATTCCAAGAGCTCCACAACAAAATGGAGTAGTTGAGAGGCAGAATAGATCAGTTCAGCAGCTGGAAATATCAATGATGAATGAATGGAATATTGCTCAGACATGTTGGGTGGAAGTAATCCATACAACTATTCATATCCTTAACAAAGCTCAAGTCATGCCACATAGTGACAAGACTCCTTATGAACTATGGTTTGGAAGACCTACTTCAATCAAGCATTTTAAAGTCTTTGGAAGTAAATGTTACATCAAGAATAATGATGAAAATATTGGCAAATATGATGACAGGGCTGATGAAGGTATCTTCTTAGGTTATGCTACAAACAGTAAAGGATATAAATGTTATAATAAGAGGCTACCTAAATTGGTTGATTGTATTGACATAAAAGTTGATGAAGAAATCCTAGTGCATAATGTAAGCAGTGTTGAACCAAGCACAAAAAATATAGTTGAAGTTGAAGATGAAAAGGTCCAAGGATCAGAAAGAGAAGAATCTGAATCAAATGAAGACACAAATACTCAAGTTGAAACAGATCGACAGAAAGAAACAAAAACACCTCTCAGAATTGTTAGAAAGAATCATCCTGAAAACCAAATAATTGGAGATATAAATAAAAGAGTTCAGACAAGAAGGAAATTGGTTAAAGACTCAAAACAATCTCATGTTGCTTTTCTATCTATGATTGAACCTAAATTTTTTTATTAAGCCAACAAGCATGATGATTGGATTAGAGCTATGAGTGAAGAGCTTGATCAGATTGAGAAGAACAATACTCGGGAGCTTGTTCCTAGACCTGAAGACAAGAATGTAATAGGTTCCAAATGGGTGTTCAAGAATAAAATGAATGAAAAAGGACAAGTTGTTAGAAATAAAGCCAGATTGGTTTGTAAAGGGTATGCACAAGTTGAAGGTTAGGATTTTGATGAAAATTTTGCACCCATGGAAAGATTGGAGTCGATCAGAATGTTTCTCACATATTCATGTCATAAGAACTTTAAAGTGTATCAGATGGATGTTAAGTCAACATTTATTAATGTAGATCTAGAGGAAGAAGTATATATGGAACATCCTGAAGGATTCTTATTGACAGTTAATCCTGACTATGTCTGCAAGCTGAATAAGGCTCTATATGGACTGAAACAACCACCACGAGCTTGGTATTATAGACTGGACAAATTTTTACAAGACAAAGGGTTCAAGAAAGGTATTGTTGACAACAATCTCTACATTAAGTTTGAAGGTGATGATTTACTAGTTGTTTTGGTTTATGTAGATGACATTATTTTTGGATGTACTAATGATTCTTCTGTCCAATGGTTTGCTAAATCTATGCAAACGGAGTTTGAGATGTCCATGGTAGGAGAATTGTCATATTTTCTTGGCTTACAAGTAAATCAGAGTTCTGCAGGAATATTTATCTCTCAAGAAAAATATTTGAAAGAGATGTTGAAGAAATTTCGGATGGAAGATTCTTCTCCTGTTAGTACACCTATGGTGGTTGGTTGTAAGCTTAGTAAAGATTATATTTCACCTGATGTTGATCAAAGGACATATCGATCAATGATAGACAATCTTCTGTACATCACAACATCCTGTCCTGATGTAATGTAAGTTGTTGGAATGGTAGGTTGTTATCAGTCTACTCCTAAGAAAAGTCATTTAGTAGCTGTAAAAAGGATATTCAAATACTTGAAAGGAACAATGACTTATGGTCTGTGGTATCCTAGAAATCAGAATTTTTAGTTAATTGCTTATTTAGATGTTGATTGGGCAAATTGTGTGGATGAGAGAAAGAGCACCAGTGGAGGTACACTCTTCCTGGGTGACTCATTAGTAGAATGGCTTAGTGAGAAGCAGGGATCTATTTCCTTATCAACTACAGAGGCAGAGTACATTGCTGCTGCTACTTGATGCACATAAATTTTATGGATGATACAAACTCTTGCAGATTTGGAGGTAAATTATATTGATCCCATTCCACTTCACTATGATAACACCAGTGCCACACGTCTCTCCAAGAATCCTGTACTTCATTCAAAGTCTAATCATATACCAATAAAATATCATTTTATCAGAGAACATGTTACAAACAGAATTGTTCAGGTGAATTATATTCCTTCCATAGAACAAATAGCTGATATCTTTACTAAATCGTTAGCAGCGACACCTTTTGGATATCTTCGTCAGAAGTTGGGGGTTATATCTTCTTTTGTCTAATTTGTTCACCTTGTTAGGGGGAGTATGTGCTTGTCACATATTTTATACCTTCGATATGTATGGAAACAACTTAGGGGGAGCATGTTTCTTCTTTGGCATTGATGTCAAAGGGGGAGAAAGTGTGATAATGGTAAAGATGCTACAGTGATATGGTTGGATGTCTAGGCAGAGTAGTTCATAGTCCAGGTAGAGAGTGTAGAGTGTATCTCTTCAGGTTCTTCAAGGTTGCCGTCAATTCCAAAGGGGGGAGATTGTTGGAATATTTACAAGAATATTGTTGGAATATTTACAAACAGAAGGCAAAGTATGCTTGTTTGTCATTGATGGCAATATCATCACGATGATAGTATACTTGTTTGCCAATGATAGCAATATTAGCAGCGCAACGATAATGGCATGGAAAGAACAGAAGTGTAAGCTTAGGGGGAGAAGCAACAATGATCGTTGGATCACCCATCCCAAATTCCCAATGGTCATCAGATCTAAATTTAGATAGGAGGAGCGCGCAAAAGAAGAGAACAAATCTCAAACGTTGAATTTGAGCACTACGGACCAACAACCATCGGATCCAGTATAACTGCGAAAAGGATAAGGCCAAGATCCATCCTCCAACTCCGTGAAATGTGAAATAGCGATGAGATCTGAACTGTAGGATCTAGAGGACACGTGGCGAAAGATATTCATTTCACTAACTGAAAGGTCAAAGGAAGGAGGTTCTCTAACCCCTCGAACTTGCGATTTGTGAAGTCACGAAATGACCTGATTCGTAGAATCCAGAGGACACGTGGAAAAAGATCAACATTTCGTTGACTGAAAGATCAAAGGAAGGAGGTGCTCTAACCCCTCAAACTCGCGATATGTGAGGTCACGAAATGATCCTATCCATTGGATCTAGAGGACACATGGTGAGTTATTGGAATTTCATTGACTTACGAGTTGGAAAAGTCAAAGGAGCGTAGTGTGGGAACTCGCGACATGCGAAGTCGTGAAATGATCTAGACCGTTAGATCGCCAAAGTTCTAGACCGTTGATCTGACAATCAAAGTGCTTGAAAGTTTGGCTCGTGGTCATAGCCAAAGTCACATCATCAAAGGCTGGAGGAAGGAGCTAGTGAAGCTAAGCTCCATTTCGGAGATCATGACATGGAGAGTCGAGATGCCTCATCATAGGAGTCATGAAGTCGTGAATCATGAAGTGCTCATTTAATTAGTGAGTGGTCATAGCTTTTGGTCACATCGTCGAGAGTTGGAGGAAGGATCTAGTGTAGCTAAGCTCCATTTCGGAGATCACAACATGGAGAGTCAAGATGTCTCATCATAGGAGTCCCGAATTCGCGAAGCACTTTATGGATAAGCACTTGGTCACCACCAGTGGTCACGAGAAGGGAAGGAGATAGTAGCTAAGATCCATTTCATAGATTGCGACATGGAGAGTCGATATGTCTCATCACAAGAATTCCAAAACACAAAATTGCGAAATCAATTTCTGCTTAGCGTTTCGTCATAGCCAGTGGGCATATGGGATAAACGTGAGACCTTGCAGATGTAATCCAACGATGCTGGTTAATTGGGAATTTGATCAAGGGATATTGTTTCTCTTCACGATTAATTGTTCAGTTACGATTCAGTTAGTTGAACTGAATCATGGTTCTTGGACGGTTGTCTATTCAGTTGCTGAGGCATTTTTTCCCTAGGAGATTCGAGGTGTAACTGAAGAAGTTGGTGTGGATAAAAATCCATATGTAGTGACTGTGCAAGGTTGGTTGTTCTCACTGAAAAATGAGGTAAACTGTGAGAAAGGAAAATCGTAGAATGCATAGTGTGAGATCAAACTCAAAAATGATAAACAAAAGATGAACAGAGCAGAAGAATATTGAAGCAGAGAAGAATTGCAGAACAAATATGAATTGGTAAGAATTTATATATCTCTACTGGTGGTTATTCAATAATTTATTTATAATTAGGGAGGTAGGGTGGTGCTAGGGAGGATTGTGGTCCTATGATATTCAAGTTGGTGCTTGAATATTGGAAGTTTTATCTTCCATCTAGTTGTAGCTATAAAAATAGGGTGGCAGGGTGGTGCTAGGGAAAACACAGAGTTTTTTGTATCCAAGTTGGTTCTTGTATAAGTTCGGTTGGTGCTGGAACAATCAGGGAGTAGATTCTTCCTTCTAGTGGGTGCTAGAGAAGTAAGAGGGTTGGTGCTCTCAGCAAGTTGGAGCTTGCAAAACAGAGGTAGTAGCCTCACTTTGAGTTGGTGCTCAAAGATAGATGATGTACAGAACTTAAAATATTGCTTATCATTCGAACAAGAAGAGGTTTTCTCCCTTTATGGGTTTCCTCGTGAAAAATTGTCTTTGTGTATATCTTATGTGTGACTGATGTTCTTTATTTATGTTGTTCATATCTTGTATAATATTTATGGTCACTTGGAAGAGATTAAAAATTATTTGAATAAGTCATATATTGTTTAAGCTTAGTGACAATTGATTCACCCCCCCTCCTCTCAATTGTCTTAGTAATTTCAACATATTAGACGGGGGGAGTCTATGCGATAGTTGTGACAGAACAAAGAACCATACTTAGAGTAGCTTGCAGAGTTTGAGAAGACCAATTTAGAGAAATCATTTAGCAGAAGTAAAGTTTGATAGATTAATCAAGACTTCATGATAGTATAGTGATAAATGGGTCAACATTATGGATAGTTGCGCAAGTAGAGTCTTGGACAGTATGGACATAGATGGATTCGTAAGACCACTTAGCAGGTTTGGAAAGATATATGATAGTGGAAGAGAACATGGATTCATAGATTGGTTTAGAGAGTGGTTCAGAGACATAGGAACATTATCCTAATGGATGATAATTACATAGAAAATGGCTCGAACAATACTAATGGATTCCAAATTGACAGATATTTTTTGGACACATGCAGTGCATACATCAGTTCACATTCAAAATAGATTAATGCTCAGAAAAAACAATGACAAAATTCCCTACAAACTATGGAAAGGAAGCACAGACAACAACCTCTACATCAAGGTAACTCAAGGTAATATTTTATTAATTGAAATTTATGTTGATGATATTGTTTTATAAGTACTAATGACAGGTTAAGCCAGAAATTTTCAAAGGATATGTAGAATGAATTTGAAATGGAATTACTTGGAGGACTATCCTTCTTTTTGGGTCTTCATATATGTCAAATAAACCAATGAAATTTTATTTCATAAACTAAGTATATCAGAGAAATGCTAAAGATGTTTAGAATGGAAGATTGCAAACCAGTTACCACTCCTATGCAAACCAATTGCAAGTTGAGCAAAAATGATGATTCAAAGTCTACAGACCAGAGGAAATACCAGTCAATTATTGGTAGTTTACTATATGTGACAACATCCAGACCAGATGTAATGCAGGGAATTGGAAAGATATCACGATTTCATGTAGCACCAAAGGAATCACATGTATTAGCAGTGAAGAGGATTTTTAGATATCTCAAAAGAACAGAAGAGTTTGGATTATGGTATCCAAAAGGAAAGGATCTATCACTTATTTCATACAAAGATGCAGATTGGGTAGGTTGCATTGATGACCGATGAAGCACCAGTGGAGCAATGTTCTAGTTGGGTGAGTTTTTAGTATCTTGGCTAAGCAAGAAACAATCATCAATATCCTTATCTATAACCGAGGCAGAGTATATTGTAGCATCAACATGTTGTACATAGGTTCTATGGATGAAACAAACTTTGACAGATATACAGGTTGAGTATGATGAGCCCATTCCAATCTATTGTGCTAATACAAGTGTCATCAGTATCTCAAAAAAACTCGGTGATGCACTCCAAGACGAAGCACATTCCAATCAAGTATCACTTTCTACAGGAACAGGTTGCAGAGAAGAACATCAGAGTTGAATATGTGGGAACAAAAGAACAAGTGGCATACATCTTTACAAAACCGCTTCCATGGGAAGCCCTTGAGTATCTTCGCCAAAGACTAGGATTAATTTCTACTCCAAAATGAATGTTTTTGAATGCTTATCTTACATGTATTATATGTACATGAGGAAGCACCATAAATAGGACAAAGGGGGAGATATTTATCATATGCAAAGGTAAATGCTTGGAGAGAAAGCATAGAGGCATGTTTCCAAGGGGAGTGATTGTCACAAGGGAATAATGAACAATATGACTTCATAGTGATACCCTTTTTTTTCAAAGGGGGAGATATTATTCATATGAAGGGAAAGAGAATAATCAAAGTCTTATAAACATAAAGAAAAATCAAAGGCATGTAGACAGGGGGAGCATCCCTAAGGAGAGTTCAGTCAGGGGGAGCAGCCCCAAAGGGAGATACCCTTAGCCATTGATGTCAAACGGGGAGAGATAGAAACATTGATGAAGAGTATAAGCATGAATGTCATCATGACTAAGTGTTGCCATCAATGTTGGTGTTGCCATCAATGCCAAAGGGGGAAATTGTTAGACAGTTGGCTTAGGTTGATGGATAGTTGGCATGGTTTGTTGGTTGTCATTGATTTCAACCATTGGAGAGTGATATTGTAGATTGATGTCAACCCTTAGTAATTGATGTCAACCCTTGGATAAAATTTGGTAGCACAAAGGTTTGGGTAATGGACCAAAGGTTGTTTAATGTATAATGGTATGGGTTTTAATATATTTGAAGGTAATACTATTCTATATGGATAGTACATGTCATTACATTTCCAATGGTATGTGGAACGTCACATAACTCCTCACGGTTAGAGAGTTATGGCCATGTGAAGTTGGAGAACCCAGGTTTGGGTAATGGACCCAAGTTTGTTTGATGGATAACGATATGAGTTTTGATATATTTTCAGGTAATACTATTCTATATGGATAGTACATGTCATTCCATTTCTGGTGGTATGTGGAACATCACATAACTCCTCACAGTTTGAGAGTTATGGCCTTACAAAGTTGGAGGACCCTCATATCTTGGCTTGAAGCCCCAAAAGGTCAAAGTAGTCAAAGTGGTTTAAGAGATTTTAGAAGGTAAATAATAAAGTGAATTGATGAGTGTAATATAATTCAAAGTGAATACAAAATAAATTATTTCAATAATAAATTTAATGGATAAATTAGAAGTGGGTTAACCCTAAAATAAGGAAAGTGGGCAAAGTGACACAGAAGATGTTTTTAAGGAAGCTACTTGGAGAGTATAAATAAGAGACAAGGATCTCTCATTTTACATCAAACTTGAGCATATTGAATATCTATAGGTGTTTGAGGTAACCAAATGATATCTAAGCCGAATTTCTGAGGGAAGGTGAAGAAAAGAAGGCTGGAATTCAAGGAAGGATAATTTTTTTTTATGGTGCTTTCTAAGGTATGTTATTTACAGGTTATATCACCATTTTCGCAATAATTTTTTTTCTAGAATGATTCAGAACGTGAAATTGATATTACATTGAGGAAACATATCCAAGTATATGTGGTAAAAAATTCATCTTTTTTGGCGTTACACTCCGTGGAAAATAGGGTTTATGGCTAGTCCTAAAACTAGTCTAAAATAGGTGTGGCAGGTAAAAACGTCATAAATTCTTCATAACAGATCCAAATTCAGTAAGAAAAAATGTGTTGGTTAGAGTACAGTCTATAGTAGTCTGTCTAATATCTTCATATCAATTCAAAAAATATTTCATGTGGGGCATGCTCTACAAGGTCGCTCTCTAGAATAAGCCATAATTCAACAAGGTATGCCATTTTCACTATAAATCCTTTTTTGAGAGGTTCCAAGTAGTGACACCTGGAGGAATTGCATAAAACACACTAAAGAACATTGTGTATCAATTTTAGATATTTATCCATTACAGGTACAAAGTTATGATTATTTCAAGTTAGGGTTGTTGACTAATCCAAAACTAGTCATGTGAGACTAAAGAAAAGTTTGATGTAAATGCTAGTCTCTTGTTGTTAAAGTTAAGGAAGGTTTGCAGGTATGTGATCATATACACCAGGTCTATTACAGAGTTACAAATCATATTTGGATGATGAAAATGATGAGGGCATTCGGTTGAGGTACATGTCAGGTATATGGTTGAGACAAGTAATTGATGAGTTGGCACATACATGAGGAACATGAGGTGTATAGTTGATGATGTTGGTACATATTGATGAGTCATAGTTGATGAGTAGTTGATACATGATTGGTACATACTTGGTACATGGTTGGAGGCACTTGTTAGTAGTATTTTTGAAACATGGTTTATGGATGATGTAGCATATTTGTATTATTAGAAGAACATATTGATCTTGGTGATGATTATGAGTTGTTATGTTATGCTTGGTTGATGCACATATTTGAGAGTTGTCTTGGTGATTGATATTGGTGATTAGATATGATTTGGTTTATAAGATTGATGAGATAGGTTGTTTGGACAAGTTGTTGTGACAAGTTATTTTTACAGGTTTGGTGCATGGTTGATGCACTTGTTCATGGTACATGTTGAGGTGCAGGTTGGTGCATGGTTGATGCACTTTTTTTATGGTACATGTTGATTACAGGTTGATTGGTACAGGTTGGTGCATGGTTGATGCACTTGTTTATGGTATAGGTTGAGGTACAGGTTGATTCATGGTTGATGCATGGTTCAATTTATTTGGTGTAGGTTGATTGGTACAGGTTTACAATAGTATATCTCACAATGTTAGTGTGACAGTGGTTCCATCATTCTACTTATACGTCAGGGCAGTTGGACAGGGAAAGGAAAGGTGGTTGTAGCCACCTTTTGGTTGTAGCTGGAGAACATAGGGGGTTGTAGCCTCCTTCTAGTTGTAGCCATATAATTGGGGAGTTGGAGATTCCCTCAGGTTGTAGCCTGAGAAACTGGGGAGTTGGAGCTTCCTCCAGGTTGTAGCCTGAGAAAACTAAGGAGTTGGGGCCTTCTTCGAGTTGCAGTTGGAAAACAAAGGAAGTTGGTGCTTCCAATGAATGTAATTCTTCAAGACATATAGCAAAAGGCATTCTGTGGTTTTCTCCCGCTTTGGGTTTCCACATAAAACATTGGTGTACTATGTATGTGTATGATTGTTCATTTGTTCATTGCTTATTTACTTTGCAGTTGTTGGATGATAATGATACATTGATATAATACTTGGATTATATGGTTAAAAATGATTAAATTTCTCTATTACTGATTCACTCCCCCTCTCAATAATCCAATAGGTTCGGGGGTAGCACCCATGAAAAAAAAAAATCTACCTCAGGAAACGTGTCATGTATTTAGGTGGTTTTTCGGCACATGGTTTTTGCCGATGGTTTCTATTTCCAGTTAAGGAATTAGGGTTTTGGACTAATTTAGGTCATTGGGTTAGGGTTTTGGATGTTGTTGGATCCTATATGTATATTGTATTGTAAACAATGTATCACATATGAATTAATATAGAATATGTTGGTTTTCTCGGTTTGGGTTTCCAAGGGAAAAAATCTCTGTGTAATATTTGTATTTGCCATTGTATCTTTTTTGTTCTTTTACTGAAAATTTGTTTGCAGTAAATATTGTACAAGATTAGAATCTACATTTGGTATCATATCTTTATTGGCTTCAGGGGGATGCCTTTGTGGTCAAGGGTTTGGCTTGGGACTGTGATAAGCCTTGTTACAGTGGGAGATCTGTCGTATTGATTTTTCAGGTGGAAAGCAATTCGAAGCTGGAGATCGAGAAGTTTAATGGGAAATTTTTTGAGATGTGGAAGCTCAAGATGGAAGATTTGTTGGTGGATAGAGATCAGTGGATCTCAGTAGATCCAAGTACTGCACATACAGGAACTTCAATAGATGACTGGAAAAAGTTGGATCGGAAGGCAAAGAGCACAATCTGACTGTGTCTCTCTGATTCAGTATTACTGAATGTGTCAGAGGAAGACTAGGATTTGACAGAGTGGTGGATATATATGTCTTTGTGGATGTAGACTGGGCTAGATATATGGATCATAGGAGATCTACAAGCGAGTATGTGTTTAACCTGTTTGGAGGAGCAATAATTTGGATGAGAAAAAGACAGGTTGTAGTGGCACTTTCAACTACAAAAGTTGAATACATGGCAGCCACTCATGCAAGTAAGGAAGCAATATGGTTACAAATATTGTGTTCTAGTATTGGGTTGGCACAACAAGCTGTAAGGATAGAGTGTGACAGTCAGAGTGCAATTTTTCTGGCGAAGAACCTGGCTTATCATTCAAAGACAAATCATATTGATGTTCAATATCACTTTGTGAGAGACATGATTGAAGAAAATAAAGTATCATTGATGAAGGTGAACACTTTGAAGAATGTTGCAGACTCATTAACAAAATCTGTGAGCACTGAGAAGTTCTCTTGGTGTAGAGGATCCATGGGCATTGTTGCCCTGTAATGTTGACTATGTAACCCTGTAACCCCCTGTATGCAAAGAAAACAACAAGTGGGAGAATGTTGGGTATGTGTAATTTATGTATTTTCCATTGTATATTTGTTGTTCTTTTACTGAAAATATGTTTGTAGTAAATATTGTAAAAGTTTAGAATCTACACTTTTACCTCATACCCATGTGGTTGTTGCATATAAATCTCTTCCTCCAAATCCCCATGGAGAAAAGTTGTTTTTACATATAATTGTTCAAGATGCAAATATTCTACTGCCACAAGACTTAAAATAGTCTCAATTTAAGTCATTTTAACAATAGGAGAAAATATTTCACGAAAATCTATACATTTCTTTTGTACTGCAAACCCCTTTACAACAAGTCTAACCTTGTACCGTTTTTTGGCGTCATCTTCTTCCTTCAACCTGTAAACCTATTTATTCCGCAATGCTCTTTTTTCTGCAGGAAACTAAACCAAGTCCCAAGTCTGTTTATTTACCAAGGAATCCATTTCCTCTTTCATGTCTTGATCCCACTTATTTTTAGTGTCTACCTGCATTGCCTCTTCATAACTTTTCAGTTCACCAGAATCAGTCAACAATAAATAATACAATGAATGAGAGTATCGTTCATGGGTTCTACTTTACCTGGTAGATCTTCTAACAAAACTTGCATGATTTTTAGGTACCTGGTGCTCCTATTATTGTACATTTTTATTTTTGGGTACCTTTGGAATTTCTTTTTTAGTGATCTCATCAAGCACTGTGTATTCTGGTTTTTCTTTTTCTTGTTTCTTTCCCTGCCACTGATCTTTGTACATGAACTTCTCATTGAATATGGAATCTCTACTCCTAATGATTTTACAATTTTCATAATCCCATAAGCGATAACCAAAATCATTAACATTATATCCAATAAAGGTACACTTCTTGTATTTTACCTCAAGATTTGTTCTATTTTGTTTATCAATATGGACAAATGCTTCACAACCGAAAGCCTTCAAAAAACAATAGTTTACCTTTTAACCTGCCCATGCCTCTTATGGAATTCCACCATCCAAAGAGATTGAAGGTCCTCTATTTATCAAGTAAATAATAGTATCTACAACATCTTCCCAGAACTGTAAGGGCAACCCATCATGCAATATCATACTCATTGCACACTCCATGATTTTTTTGTTCATCCTTTCTCACACACCATTTTCTTGTGGTGTTCCTGGAACTGTCTTCTCTCTATGAATCCCGTGGTATGAACAATAATCATCGAACTCCTTGCTGCAATATCCACCTCCATTTTCTAATCTAAGACACTTCAACCTTTTTCCTGTCTCATTCTCAACCAAAGCTTTCCATTTCTTAAAAGTATCAAAAACATTAGTTTTTTGTCGAATGCAATAAACCCGGGTTTTTCTAGTTGCATCATCAATAAAAGTAACATAATAACGAGAGCCACCAAGAGATGATACATGATTTTTTCCCCATACATCTATATGCACAAGATCTAACCTTTCAATCTTCTTTTATTTTCTAACTCTGAGAAATCTAACTCTCTTTTGTTTTCCATAAACACAATGCTCACAGAAATCCAAATCAATTTTTTTTAAATCTGGCAACAAATTTCTTTTGTGAAGTATTTGCATCCCCTTCTCACTCATGTCTCCAAGACTATGATTCCATAGTGTTGTATCCACTCATGTAGATGCTAAAGAGATAGAAGAATCGGTATTACCAGTACATAAATACAATGTACCTACATTCTCTCCTTTTGCTATCACTAGTGATACTTTGGTGAACTTCCACGTCTTATCTATAAATACAGATATACAACCTTCACTTTCCAACTGCCTTGTTGAAATTAGATTTTTCTTTAGATATGGTAAATGTCTTACATCTTTCAATAAACATTGGTTTCCATTCTTTTTCTTTATTTGTACCTTACTCATTCCAACAACTTTGCATGGTGTATCATCACCCAAATGAACCTATCCAAAATCACCTTGAACATAATCTAGAAAATGTTTGTTATGGGGTATGGAAAGAAATTAATCCCCTGAATCTACTACCCAAGACTCAGAAATAATATCTACAGAAATAATCAAATAATATTGTAGCACATCACTTGTTACATTTGCTTCTTGATTTTTCTCTTGTTGTCCATCTCTTTGTTTCTTTGGAGCTCTACAGTATTTCTTCGGATATCCTTTCTTCCCACAATTCCATCACTCAATCTTTCCCAGTCTGGATTTGGATCTTCCCTTCCTAGAATTCCCATTTTCCCATGAGTTCTTTCCTCATTTTGTCCTCCTTTGTTCTCCATAGTCAATGCATTACCTGATTTTTCACCTGTTCTTTTCCATCACATTTTCTCGCTAAGGATAACACTAATAACATCATCAAATTTTAGAGTGTTTGAACTAGAGATAGAGTTACTTACATCCATGACCAAGCCATTCCATCTTTATGGAAATTAGTAGAGGATTAGAAGAGTCCTGTCTTCATCATCAAATTCAACTTTTACAGAACTTATCTGATTAGTAACATCGAGGGTTTTTCATACAATTTAGCCAATGCATCCATTAACTCCTTCGTTTTCTTTTCTTTTGAAATATTCAAACCCACTGATGCTTCCAGTCTCATTTGTATTGTTCCTAGTGCCTTTCTTTCAAGAACCTCCCTTTCTTCATCCTTCATGGTCATCGAMTTCTTTGTTATTCCGCCCAATGGTAGGAATAGATCCTTATGATATAAATAATCTTCCATCTTCATATTCCATAAATGGTAGTTTTGGCCATTAAATTTCTCGACTCTAAGCTTTCCATCTTCTGCCATTKCTCCCACTCGAACCAGGAACCCTATTTTATTCAGATTTACCTTTCACTCTGAGACCAGTTGTTAAAAAAACAGGATCGCGGAGTAATAAAATAAAAAAAATGTGGAAATAAAACAAAGAAGATACACAATACAATGGAGACACATATATATGTGGTTCACCTAGTGTGGGATAAGTCCACCAGAGAAATTTCCAGGTCCTTCCTTATTATTATCCAACCAAATGAAATGATACAACCTACAACACACCTGTTGTAACTTCCTCTTCTTTCTCTCACAATATCCTCTCTCAAAATAAAATATTCCCAATAATACACAACCATAATAAAATTCCCTCATAAAATAGGGTTTCCTTCTAGGGAAAAAAACCCTAAAATAACTTCTACCCTCATATATGTGACCTTATAATGAACGATCCAGATTGACTATGAAATTACAATATTTTACAAGGAAATGTTTCCCAAAATTTCTCTTCAATGACGCTCCCCCTAAATCCCTCGCTATAAGGGCTATAAAAATTGTCTTCTCCCCTCCCCCCTCCCCTTGAACCCCCCTGGTGAAAATAGTGGGGGGGGGAATCCCCCCACAACCCCTCATTGGGGAATGAGGTCCAAGCATGGTTGAAACAAACCTCTGAATTAGGAAGATAATCAGGCTCCGCAACCAACAATCTCCCACTTGGACACTGATCACAATGCCATTGTTGTTGTACATGTTGGACTATACTCCACCCTGGACCTAGAAAATTTCTCATCTTCACCTTCATGCTTAAATACCAACTCAAATTGAGAAGGAACTCATTTTCTCTCTAGTTACTCCCTTTGTTAACATGTCTACAGGATTCTGGCTAGTATGTATGTTTTCCAACTTCAAATGTCCATCTTCTAAGACAGCTAGTATGAAATGGTACCTGAGTTGTATATGTTGAGTATTCGAGTGGAAGGTTGAGTTTTTTTCAAGATGAATGGCACTCTTACTGTCATAGTACAATTTTTTATTCTCCTTCTTCTTTCTCAATTCCTCCATAAATCTTTGTAACCAAACCATCTCTTTACTAGCCTTTGTAGCAGCAACATACTATCCTTATGTTGTTGAAAGTGAAACAACCTTTTGCAATTTAGAAATCCAACTTATTGTTGTTCCACCTACAGTGAAAACATACCCTGTGGTGCTCCTCTTGCTATCTTTATCACCTGCCATATCTTAATTAACATATCCCTGTAGAACAGTGGCTGAACCTCCAAAATGTAATGCATGAGTAACAATACCTCTCAGATACATGAGAATCCACTTTACTTCCTTCTAATGTTATTTACCTGGATTTTTCATATGCATACTCACAACTCCCACTGCATGTGCAATATATGTTCTTGTACAAACCATCACATACATCAAACTTTCAATTGTTGATGAATACAAGACATTGGACATATATTATATCTCCTCTTGTATCTTGGGACACATTTCCTTGGTTAATTTGAAATGGTTGGCTAAATTTGTACTAACTGGTTTTGCATTCTTCATTCTAAACCTCTGCAATACCTTCTTTGTGTACTCACCCTAAGACAATGTCAATTTGTGATTTTTCATGTCTCTTGTTATTCTCATACCAAGGATTTTCTTTGCAGCACCCAAATCCTTCATCGTAAATGAATTAGCTAATTTCTTCTTGAGAACATTTATATCATGCATGTTACACCCTAAAACAAGCATGTCATATACATACAAAAGAAAGATAGTATAGCTTCCATTTTCTATCCTTTTAAAATAAACTCAACGATCAGAATGGAATCTACTATAACCTTTCGTGTCATAAACCTGTCAAACTTCAAATACCACTATCTTGGAGCTTGCTTTAGGCCATACAACCTCTTCTTAAACCTTCATACCAAATTATCCTTTCCTTTGACCTCATACCCTTGTTCTTGTTGCATATAAATCTCTTCCTCCAAATCCCCATGGAGAAAAAATATTTTTACATCCAATTGTTCAAGACGCAAATCTTCTATGGCCACAAGACTTAAAATAGTCATAATTTAATTCATTTTAACAACATGAGAAAATATTTCATCAAAATATATACCTTTCTTTTGTGCAAACCCCTTTACAACAATTCTATCCTTGTACCACTTTTTTCCTCCATCTTCTTCTTTCAACCTGTAAACCCATTTATTCTGCAATGCTATTTTTTTTGAAGGAAACTGAAATAAGACCCAATTTTGGTTATTTATCAAGGAATCCATTTCCTCTTTCATGCCTTGATCCCACTTCTTTTTAGTGTCTACCTACATTGCCTCTTCATAACTTTTTGGTTCACCAGAATCATTCAACAATAAATAATACAATGAAGGAGAGTATCGTTTAGGGGGTCTACTTAACCTGATAGATATTCTAAGAACACTTGAAGGAGTTTGACGTACATGTTGCTCCTCTTGTTTTACATTTTGATTTTTTGGTACCTTTGGAATTTATTTTTCAGGGATCTCATCAAGCACTATGTATTCTAGATTTATTTTTCCTATTTCTTTCCCTGCAACTAATCTTTATACATGACCTCCACATTGAATATGACATCTCTACTCCTAATAATTTTTTTATTTTCATAATCCCATAAGCAATAACCAAAATCATTAACATTGTATCCAATAGAGGTACACTTCTTGTATTTTTCCTCAAGCTTTATTCTATTTTCTTAATCAATATGGAAAAATGCTTCACAACTGAAAGTCTTCAAAAAAGAATAGTTTACATTTTTACCTATCCATGCCTCCTCTAGAATTCCACCATACAAAGAGCTTGAAGGTCCTTTGTTTATTAATTAAACAACGATATCTACAACATCTACTGAGAAATGTAAGGGCAACCCAACATGAAATCTCATACTCCTTGCATGCTCCATGATTGTCCTGTTCATCCTTTCTGATACACCATTTTCTTATGGTGTTCCTGGAACTACCTTCTCTCTACGAATCCCATGGTATAAAAAATAATCATCAAACTCATAACTGCAATATTCACCTCCATTGTCTGATTTGAGAAACTTCAACATTTTTCTTGTCTCATTCTCAACCAAAGTTTTCAATTTCTTAAAAGTATCAAAAACATCATATTTTTGTCGAATGCAATAAACCCAAGTTTTCTAGTTGCATCATCAATAAAAGTAGCATAATAATGAGAGCCACCAAGAGATGATACCTCAGTTGGTCCCCATACATATGTATGCACAAGCTCCAACCTTTCACTCTTCTTTTCTTTTCCAACTCTAAGAAATCTGACACTCTTTTGTTTTTCATAAACATAATGCTCGCATAAATCCAAATCAATTTGTTTAAGATCTGGCAACAAAATTATTTTGTGAAGTATATGCATCCCCTTCTCACTCATGTGTCCAAGCCTATTATGCCACAATGTTTTATCCACTCTTGTAGAATCTAAAGAGATAGAAGAATCAATATTACCAGTACAAAAATACAATGTACCTACCTTCTCTCCTTTTGCTATCACCAGTGATCATTTGGTGAACTTCCATGCCTTATCTGTAAATATAGATATACAACCTTCACTTGCCAATTTCCCTATTGAAATTAAATTTTTCTTTAGATCTAGTACATGTATTACATATTTCAATAACCATTGGTTTCCATTATTTTTCTTTATTTGTACCTTACCCATTCCAACAATTTTGCATGGTGCATAATCACCCAAATGAACCTGTCCAAAATCACCTTGAACATAATCTAGAAAATGTTTCCTATGGGGTGTGGCATGAAATGAAGCCCCTGAATCTATTACCCAAGACTAAAAAATATTATCTACAGAAAGAATCAAAGAATCTTGTAACACATCACCTGTTGCATTTGCTTCTTGATTTTTCTCTTGTTATCCATCTCTTGGTTTCTTTGGAGCTCTGCCGTCTTTTTTCAGAGGTCCTTTCTTCCTAGAATTTCAACACTCTATTTTTCCCATTCTGGATTTGGATATGCCCTTCCTAGAATTCCTACGATTCCCTGAGCCTTTTCTTCTATCCTTTTATCTTCCTTTGTTCTCCACATTCACCAAATTACCTGATGTTTCACCTGTGTTTTTCTGTCGCATTTCCTCACTAAGGATAACACCAACAACATCATCAAATTTTAGAGTGTTTGAACCAGAGACATAGTTACTTACATGCTTGACCAAGCCATTCCAACTTTATGGAAATGAACACGGTATTAGAAGAGCCCTGACCTCATCATCAAAGTCCATTTTTACATAACTTACTTGATTAGTAATCATATTAAATTCATTTAAATGATCTGCAATAGAACCAACTTCTGACATCTTCATATTAAATAATATCTTCATTAGAAATACCTTATTGGACATCGAGGGTTTTTCATACAATTTATTCAATGCATCCATCATCTCCTTCATTGTCTTTTATTTTGAAATATTGAAATCCACCAACGCTGTCAGGCTCAGCCGTATCATTCCTAGTGCATTTATGTTAAGAAATTCTCATTCTTCCTCATTCATGGTTGTCGTATTCTTTGTTATTCCTCCCAATGGTAGGAACAGATACTTCTGATATAAATAATCTTCCATCTACATCTTCCATAACTGGTAGTTTTTTCCATTAAATTTCTCGAGCCTAAACTTTCCATCTTCCACAATTACTCCCACTCGAACCAGGAACCTTCTTTTCCTGCGATTTACCTTTCGCTCTGATACCAGTTGTTAGAAAAACATGATCGTGAATCAATAAAATAAAATAAATGTGGAAATAAAACACAAAAGATAAATAATACAATAGAGACATAGACATACATGGTTCCCCCAGTGTGGGCTACGTCCACCAGATACATTTTCAGGTACTTCCTTATTATTATCCCACAAAATGAAGGGATACAACCTACAACACACATGTTGTAACTTCTTCTTTTTTTCTCTCATAGTCTCCTCTTTCAGAATACAATATTCATGATAATACATAATTGCAATACAATTCCCTCATAAAGAGGGTTTCTTTCTAACAAAAAAAACCCTAAAATAATTTCTACTATCATATCTGCAACCTTTTAATGAATGATCTAGATTGACTATGAAATTATAATATTTTACAAGACAATTTTTCCTAAAATTTCACTTTAGGAGCACTTCCCACAAATCCCTCGCCAGGGAGGGACTACAAAAATTGTCACCACCCCCCCTGCCCCCCCCAATGGACCCCCCTCGCGACAATAATGGGGGGGAAATCCCCCCCACAATGCCTTGTTAGGGAATGGGGTCCAAGCACGACTAAAAAAAACCTCTGAATTAGGAAGATAATCAGTCTCCACAACCAACAATATCCCACTTGGAGACTGATCACAACAACTCCACTGATGTTGTACCTATTGGACTATACTCCACCTTGGACCTAACGAATTTCTCATCTTCACCTCCATGCTTGAAGACCAACTGACATTGAGCAGGAACTTAGTTTATCCCTGGTTACTCCCTTTGTTAACATGTCTGTAGGATTCTTGCTAGTATGTATCTTTTCAAACTTTAAATGTTCATGTTCCAAGACAGATCGTATGAAATGGTACATAAGTTGTAAATGCTTAGTATTTGAATGGAAGGATTAGTTATTTTCAAGATGAATGGTACTCTCGTTGTAATAGTACAACATGTTATTCTCATGCTTCTTTCCCAGTTCCTTCATAAACCTATGTAACCAAATCATCTCTTTACTAGCCTCTCTAGCAACAACATACTCTACTTCCATTGTTGAAAGTGCAACAACCTTTTCCAGTTTCAAAATCCAACTTATTGTTGTTCCACCTATAGTAAAAACATACCCTGTGGAGATCCTCTTGCCATCTTTATCACCTGCCATATCTAAATCAACACAACCATGTAGAACAGTGTCTGAACCTCCAAAACATAATGCATGAGTAGTAATACCTCTCAGATACATGAGAATCCACTTTACTTCCTCCCAATGTTCTTTACCTAGATTGTTCATATACCTGCTCACAACTACCACTCCATGTGCAATATATGGTCTTGTGAAAACCATTGCATACATCAATTGTCAACTATTGATGAATACGGGACCCTGGACATGTAACTTATATCCTCCTGTGTCTTGGGACACATTTCCTTGTTTAATTTGAAATGACTAGCCAAAGGTGTCCTAACTGGTTTTGCATTATGTATTATAAACCTTTCCAACACCTTCTCTATGTACTCACCCCGAGACAATGTCAATTTGCGATATTTCATGTCTCTTGTTATTCTCATACCAAGGATTTTCTTTGCAGCACCCAAATCCTTCATCACAAATGAATTATATCATTTCTTCTTGACCACATTTATATCGTGCCTGTTAGACCCTGCAACAAGCACGTCATCTACATACACTAGAAAGATAATATAGCTTCCATTTTATATCCTTTTAAAATAAACACAATGATCAGAATGTCATTTAATATAACCTTGTTCTGTCATAAACCTGTCAAACTTCAAATACCACTTCTTTGGAGCTTCCTTTAGGCCATACAATCTCTTCTTCACCCTGCATAACAAATTCTCCTTTCCTTTGACCTCATACCCCTATGGTTGTTGCATATAAATCTCTTCCTCCAAATCCCCATGGAGAAAATATGTTTTTACATCTAAATGTTCAAGATGAAAATATTCTACTGCCACAAGACTTAAAATAGCCCTAATTGAAGTCATTTTAACAACATGAGAACATATTTCATTAAAATTCTATACCTTTCTTTTGTGCAAACCCCTTTACAACAAATCTAGACTTGTACCGCTTTTTGCCTCCATCTTCTTCCTTCAACCTGTAAACCCATTTATTCTACAATGCTCTTTTTTCTGTTGGCAACTAAACCAAGTCCCAAGTCAGGTTATTTACCAAGGAATCCATTTCATCTTTCATGTAATATCCCTAGGCTGAACCCAATTGTAAATGTAAATATAAATGTACTTAAGCTGGTGAGTTGTTTGACATCATTTTTGTATGCACCTTCCATGGTATAATGTGTGCCTGTACTGCGCAGTAAAATGAGTAAGCGTGCACATTCTAGGATACCATGCGCAACAACTTAAGTGCGCGCCATTTTGAGGCCAGGGAGCCTTTTTGCATATATTGTGTTTGATAGGCTGGTGAGCCAGTTTTGTGATGATTAGGCCAGAGAGCCTAGATGTTAAAGGTTAGTGAGCCTATTTTTGTATATGTTTCATCATTAATATAAAATACATCGATGCACACAGATTGACCATGATAAAAGAGTATGGGGGACTAAACTCCACTAGTTAGGGAAACGGGGGCTAAAAGTTAAGGAAAAGGGGCTAAGATACGGAGCTTAAGCCAAAAAGGAATATTATATTAATATTTCTTAAAGTATAAAGTATGGATAATGATTTTATCCTAAGTTCCAAAGTTGGGGACAAGTGGGCCAAAATAGTTCCCACATGACAAGTGTCAAGTTGGAGACATGCATACATATTGTTTGGACTTAATTCATTTTTCTTATCATTCCTTCCATCATGCAGTCACCCATTCATCCATACCATGAGTTTTCACTCACGCAGTCATGTATCCTCCGTAATTTCCTGTCACTATATCTGAACCTATATCCATAGTCATACATGTTTGTGTACCTGGTTAGCTTGGGAGCTGGACTGAAGAAGTGGGTTGTCAGGCCTGTGGGATATTGAAGAGGTGGTTTGTCAGGCTCGTGAGCAATTTCTCTCTAGTGAGAGAATTGTTGGGAATTGATTTCCTGAAGGTGCTAAACTACAACTACAGAGCTCTGAGATTTCTTGTTCGGTCTGTTGTTGAAGCTTGGAAAGGAAGTGGGGAAGCTAAAGGACTGTTGAGCAGAGAAGGGGCACACTTCCTGGAGTGGGACAAGCATGTGGGGAATGAGGGACTGTAGGCTATTAGTTTGAGTTGGAACCTATGATAGAGTCTTTCCTATTATCTATGATCCATTAGCTTGGTTAGGAATCCCTTTACATGGGTGGAGTTTAGTCCCAGTGCGGGGGTGACCCACTGTTGAGAGTGATGAGCAGTGTGGTCTAAGTCTAGGAGTTTTGTGGAAGGTTTGTATGTAGTTGGTGATATTCTTACCAAGATAAGTGTCAACTATGTGATGAAATTACATGTTGTATAATTAATTATGTGTTTATTTTTATGGATTTATCTTGTGTATGGTTTATAACTGTTTTTATATTTATGGGTATTGCTTTTATATGTTGCATGTATATGTTTATTGTTATTTCAGTATGAATCCGTGCATTTACAGTATGTATTTTTCTATTTACATTGTATATATATAAATTTTGGCAAGAGTTGTGTGTATATGTTTTTAACTGCATGCAATTCAAAAAATTTATCTGCCATAGCTCAGTTGGATATTGGGTATGTTATAGTATGTTGAGCAGAGAATGAAAACGTTTTCTCGAGTAGCATGTCCCATCATGGGTGGTCGGGGATGTTACAACATGGTATCAGAGATTCAATTTTCAACACTGAGCCTGGATGGGCCAAGTAAGTTGGGTTGAAGAGAAATTTCATAGAGGATTGATTTCGAAGTGGCCAAATTTCAATTTATAGAGTGTCCATGGTAAAAAGTAACAACAATTGGGCGGAATTGGGAAAATCCCCAATTTTTGTTGTTAAATTCATGAGAAAATTGAGAACTTTGGCCATGTGGTGAGATATTATTGATTTAATATTTGTTCTAGAAAATTCAAACCTAGAATTGGTCAAATTGGAAGTTACAGTGAAGCCATGATAGATGGAGCGAAATTAGTAATTAAAATTCTCAATTCATGAATTGAGTTTGGGAAAAATTTGTTCCAAAAATGTCAACCCACAACAAGTTGTTGTTACAGAGGTTGAATTGGTGTTATTGGGGTGAAATTGAGAAAATTTCATAGTTGCATAATGTCTATGATAAATTGGGGAAAAAGTTAGAAACAAAAGCCCCAATTTCTACAGTGGAATTCACGAGGAATTGATGCGCATAAAAATGTATGTGCGCAGGTGGGCGCACTAAAAATGCATGATGCGCAGTAAAAAACTTGTGATATGTAAAAATTGGACATTGCACAGAAAAATGTTGGTGTGCGGGTGCAAACACTAAATTTTGGCACCGCACGGAAAAATGTTGGTGTGTGGGTGCGTGCACTAAATTTTGGCACCGCACGAAAAAACATTGGCGTGCTGGTGTGCGCACTAAATTTTGGCGTCGTGCGGAAAAAAGTTGGTGTGCGGGTGTGCACGCTAAATTTAGAATTGTGCAGTGTGAATATGAATAATAAGGTGTGCACGGTGTGCACACACATAATAATGGTGCACGTGTTGTGCACAGTATTGGTAGAGTGCAAAGGATTTTTGTTGGTGCACGCGGAATGTGGGTATATGTTGTCACACGATAGTTTAGTTAATGGTGCACGCAGACTATTGGTGTGCAGTGGGGGTGTACTAAAATTTGGCATGGTGCAATGCATAGAGTGAAATTCACGTGGAATATTAGTGTGCGATATAAAAACTGCGCGCAACAGGTAATAGTGCAAGAACTAAAATTTTGTGCGGTGGATATTGGCACGCGACACAAAAGTAGTGTGCGCCAGTTATTGGCATGACAGAGATGTGATACACAGTGGTTACAGGTGCGCAGAGCATGATTTACCTTGTGGTGTTGTTGTGCATGCTAAATATGGGTGTATAGGTTGAAATTTGTGCATGCAAAGTTGTTTGGAGGGTGAACAATAGTAGAAAACCAACGATTTTCTGCGACGTTTTATATCATTTGAACATCATCTTTTTGCAATGCATTTTTGAGGCCCTTAACAACATTTTTAACTATTGAAAAACCATGAGAAAAAAGTATACCAAGGTACACTATGTATCTGCAACTCAAATAAAATAACTTGAAGAGATCTTTCTAATGGTGTAAATCGTTCGTCAAACGAATCTTTTATGATAAAGTTACAGCACAAACAGTGGAGGATAAATTTTAAGACCCAACTAACTTCAAAGAGCCATAACTTCCTGCTCTGGAATCCGATTGACGCGCAAGAGCAGTAAATGGAAATCTATTGAACCATAGAAGAAATTCCCAAAGCTGAATTAAATTTTTGGGCATGTTAAAAAATTTTAATATGGAAAATAAGGTACATGTAGCATTCCAGACCAAAAGCACGAATTGGCCTAGAACTTCAGCAAGCTGTAACTAGTATCCCGCAACCCGGAAAAAGGTGAAACTTGGAAAAAGTGTCCAGAATATGTATATGAAGAAATGAAATTGAGATCCTATGAAGAATCCAATGAATTAGGTGCAAAAATGCATAATTACAACGCAAAGTTGTGCCAAGTTGAAGGGTGAACATAAAAATTAATGGGCAATTTTCAAATAACTGTAACTTTCTACTCAAGACTCGGAATTGAGCATGGGAGCAGGTGTTGGAAAGGTCTCATATAGTATAATATAAATATTCACCTAGAAAATTGATCTGAGCATTCAATTTTCTAGGAAATCAGAAGAAAGAGTTTTGATATATTATTGAACCAGAATGGTTCATATATTTTCATGAAATTGTTGAGTCAGTTAACCTGACAAAGTTTTGGTGGCTGCACATTTTGCAGAGTTAACAACTAGATAAAAACATGATCAACACAAAGTCCAGAAGAATGTAAGATGCATAGGGGACTTATATCTAGGAAGATGAGATCAGAGGGATGGATGTCCATTTGGGCATTGAAGGAACAAACTCCAATGGACATGGAGAAGGAAGGGATGAAAACATGAATATGGTATAGACCATTAAAAATTTGCAGAGAAATGTCCAAAGCCATAAAGCTAATAATGAAAGGATTATGAGATCTAAGGAGAAACAATAGGACTTCAAAATGAAGTTAATGCAGATCTTGAATATAATAGAAAAGAAATTGGATAAGGAGAGTGGCTCAAGCAAATTAGGAAATCACGGGTCTCCTAATGAGAAAAGAAGAGCAAGAAGTGCTAGAAGACATCCCTGTCACTCCCCGAGGCATTTCAATAAGAGAGCACACAACAGCTCAAGTCCATCCCCTGTCATGAAGCATAGGAGGTATGGGGTGGATGAGCTACGAGGAGAAATGAATAAAATCAAACCTCCTACATTTGATGGTGAGCACAAGAAGGATAAAGATGAAGAGACATGGTTGTTGGGCATGATAAAGTATTTTCAATTGAATAATTATTCATCTCATGCAAAAGGAATAATTTCCATCTATCAACTCAAGGGAAAGACATCTATGTGGTGGGATCAGATTGTGCAGGTGTAGTACATTAAAGAGAAAAGTGTTACTTGGAGGGAATTCAAGAAGTATTTTGAGAAGAAATACTTGACTAAGAGATACTATGACAAGAAAATGAAAGAGTTCTTTGAACTCAATCTTGGGAGTATGACCATAGATGAATATGAAAGAAGGATTTTAGAACTGCTGAAGTATGTCTCTTTCATCAAGGATGAGACAATTAAGATTCAAAAGTATTTGAGTGGATTTTCATCATTTATCAGTGACAAAATATAGTATGATGATCCCAAGACATTGGAGGAGACCATAAGGCGAGCTAAAATCCTATATGATCAGAAAAAGCAAGGCCAACCTTCCAAAAATCTTGGGAAGACAAAAAGAAATTCAAGATGGATCAGAGGAAGAAGGGAACTAAGCCACCATTCTTCAAAAATAATCCTCAGGGACAACCAACTTCTAGAGAACCCGAAATGATTGAGACAATGGGTCAAAGGCCAAGGTAGCCACCTATTCAATGTCAGGGTTGTAAAGGAGATCATATGTTTAGAGATTTTCCTCATAGAGGTGAAAAAGTGAGGATTGTTCACAATGTACAACAAGCTGAAACAATGGAGGACATGGGCAGAAATGTACCAAGGATTTATGCATCCCTGGACAACAAGCAAGAATAGTATTAGTCACATATAATTGAAGTGGAAGGTATGATCAACAACCAAACCATTGCTATTTCAATTGATTTAGAAGCTAGTCATAATTATATAGATCCTAAGATGGTAGAAAGTTTTTCATTTTCCAAGAAGCAAGCATGGAAAATATTGGTTGGTGCAGATGGCTACCAGAGCCAAAAGAAAAGTTAATGAGATGGTTAAGTCATGTCTTATGGACATGAATGGACTGAACACCAAGGCAGATTTGAACATATTACCTTTAGGTTCCTATGATTGTCTAATTGGAATGCATTTATTGGACCAGCATCATGTTATCCTATACTGTCACAACAAGGAATTTACTTGCTTGGATGAGGAAGGGAACCTAAAGAAAGTGCATGGAATTCCCAGGGAAGTAACCATCCGAGAAATTTCAGAATTGTAGCCGAAGAAATGTTACAGAAAAGGGTGTCAAATATTTGCATCTCATATGGAAGAGACACCTAAAGATGTGCCAAATTTAGAAGACCATGCATTCATGGAAGAATTTGAAGATGTGTTCAAGGAGGTACCAAGACTACCCCCAAAGTGAGATATTGATTTCTCTATAAATTTAATGCCTCAAGCAGCTCCAATGTCAAAGACTCCTTACAAAATGAGTACACCAGAGCTGAAGGAGTTGCAAATGCAGCTTGAAGAACTTTTGAAGAAGGGGTATATATGCCCAAGTGTGTCACCTTGGGGTTCCCCAATCTTGTTTGTGAAGAAGAAAGATGGGACATTAAGATTATGCATTAATTTCAGGTAGTTGAATAAAATGATTGTAAAGAACAAGTATCCTCTGCCAAGGATTGATGATCTCTTTGATAAATTGAAGAATGCAAAGATATTTTCAAAGATAGATCTCAGGTCAAGATACCATCAGGTAAGGATTAAAGAGGAAGATATCAACAAGACTGCCTTCAGAACAAGGTATGGTCATTATGAGTTCACAGTGGTGCCATTTGGGTTGTCAAATGCACCAACTCTTTTCATGTGCTTAATGAATGGGTTTTTTCGAGAATATTTAGACAAGTTTGTAATTGTCTTTTTGGATGACATCTTTGTATATTCCAAGTCATAAGAAGGGCATGAACATCATTTGAGGATGGTGTTGCAAGTATTAAGGGAACATCAATTGTATGCCAAATTGAGCAAGTGCTCATTTTATCAGAAGCAAATTCATTATTTGGGACATATCATTTTAGAGGATGGGATAGCAGTGGATCATGAGAATATAGAAGCCATTAGAGAATGATCAGCACCAAAGAATGTGACAAAGTTTAGATCATTCACGGGCCTTGTAGTCTACTATATGACATTTTTTGAATGATTCTCAAATATTGCACACCCAATCACTTCCTTACAGAAGAAGGGTGTGAAGTTTCAGTGGACATTGGATTGTGAAAAGTGTTTCCAACAAAAGAAACAATTATTGACAAATGCTCCAATACTAAGGATTACAGACCCAAATGAAGACTTCATTGTATGCATAGATGCATGTAAATAAGGACTTCGTGGAGTCCTCGGTCAAAATGGGTTTGTTATACGTTATGAATCAAGGAAGTTGAAGGAGCATGAAAGACACTATACCACTCATGATTTGGAGTTGGCAGCCATAGTGCATGCCTTGAGGAATGGAGACACTACCTCATGGGGAAAAGTTTTAAGTTGAGGGCAGACCATAATGGTCTGAAATATTTATTTGATCAACCAACTCTAAATGCTAGGCAAAGAAAATGGTTAGAATTTATCAGTGAATATGACTTCGATATAAAGCATATCAAGGGGAAAGAGAACAAAGTGGCTGATGCACTCAACAAAGAGTGCATGAATTGCATGCTACAACCATTAGCATGCACCAATTAGATTTGAAACACGAAATTATAGAGGCTATTGAATCAGATTTGCAATATAAGGAATTAGTGGAAAAATTACAGGAAGGTAATTTGCAGTAGAAAATTGAAGAATACAAGCTAGATAATGATGAAATTCTCATGTACAGGGGCATAATTTATGTACCAAATTCCTAGGAATTGAAAAATCTAATATTGAGAGAAATGCATAATGTACCTTATGCTGGGCACCCTAGTTATCATAAAACTATTGCAGCTGTCAAGAGCCAATATTATTGGCCATGAATGAAGAAATAAGTTGTTGATTTTATTGCCAATGTTTGGAATGTCAAAAGGTAAAAGTTGAACATAGACACCTAGTTGCTTTGCTACAGCCAATACCCATTCCTGAGTGGAAATGGGAATTTGTAACAATGGATTTCATCACCAAACTGTCCAGAACAAACAAGCAACATGATTCTATCATGGTAGTGGTGGATAATCTTACTAAAGTTACCCATTTTATTCTAGTTAAGCTCACTCACAAGGCAACCAACATTGTTGATATTTATATGAGAGAAATTGCTCAATTACATGGCATACCCAAGAAAATTGTGTCTGACAGAGATCCAAAATTTACCTCAAATTTTTGGAAGGGATTATTTAATGGATTTGGAACAAATTTGAATTTTAGTACAGCTTATCATCCAGAATCAGATGGAAAAATAGAGAGGTTGAATCAAGTGATTGAATATATGTTGAGGATGTATGTGATGGATAAACCATCAAAATGGGAAGACTACCTACACTTAGTAGAGTTTTCTTATAACAATGGGTACCAAACATCTCTAAAGATGAGTCCATTTGAGGCACTTTATGGTAGAAAGTGCAACACACCGGTAAGTTGGGATAACCCAATAGATAGAGTGGTGGTTCGACCATATTTACTCAGGGAAATGGAGGAGAAAATGTTGAAAATAAAACAAAATTTAAAGGTTGCCCAAGACAGGTAGAAAAACTATGCTGATAAGGGCAGAAATCACAGGGAATTTAAAGTTGGGGACCATGTATTCTTGAAAGTGAAAGACAACAGAAGTTCCCTGAAGTTGGGAAATTGTTCAAAGTTGGCAGCTCGCTATTGTGGGCCATTTGAAATCATAGAGAGGATTGGTCCAATGGCTTATATGATTGCATTACTTGCATCTATGTCTGTTCATAATGTATTTCATGTATCATTGCTCAAGAAATATATACTTGATGTTAATCATGTTATTGATTAGAATGTGATTCAGGTGGAGCAAGAAGGCACTTTCCAAGTGCATCTGGTACGCATTCTGGACCGAAAAATAAAACATCTCTGGAATCGAGCCATAGGTCTTGTAAAGGTCCAATGGACTTGGTATGGTCCCGAGGATGCTACTTGGGATCATGAGGATGCAATGCGGGCAGAATACTCGCATGTTTTTGAGGATTTTTTAAATTGTGTGGTATATGTGTACATAATGCACTGAGGACAGTGCATAAATAAGGGGAGGGGATTGTAATATCTCTAGGCTGAACCCAATTGTAAATGTAAATATAAATGTACTTAAGTTGGTGAGTTGTTTGACATCATTTTTGTATGCACCTTCCATAGTATAGTTCATGCATGTATTGTGCACTAAAATGAGAAAGTGTGCACATTTTAGGATACCACACACAACAACTTAAGTGCACACCATTTTGAGGCTAGGGAGCCTTTGTGTATATATTGTCTTTTATAGGCTAGTAAGCCAGTTTTGTGATGATTAGGCCAGAGAGCCTAGATGTTAAAGGCCAGTGAGCCTATTTTTATATATGTCTCATCATTAATATAAAATACATCGTTGCGCACAGACCGACCACGATAAAAGAGTATGGGGGACTAAACTCCACTAGTTAGGGAAATGGGGGCTAAAACTTAAGAAAAAGGGGTTAACCTAGGGAGCTTAAGCCAAAAAAGAATATTATGTTAATATTTATTAAAGTATAAAGTATGAATAATTATTTTATCCTAAGTTCCAAAGTTGGGGACGAGTGGGCCAAAGTAGCTCCCAACATGACAAGTGTCAAGTTGGGGACATGCATACATATTGTTTTGACTTAGTTCATTTTTCCTATCATTCATTCCATCATGCATTCATCCATTCATCCATACCATGAGTTTTTACTCACGCAGTCAGCTATCCTCCATACTTTCCTGTCACGGTATCTGAACCCATATCCATAGCCATACATGTTTGTGTACCTGGTTAGCTTGGGAGATGGACTAAAGAAGCGGGTTTTCAGGCCCGTGGGATATTGAAGAGGTGGGTTTTCAAGCCTGTGAGAAATTTCTCTCTAGGTGAGAGAATTGTTAGGAATTGATTTCCTGAAGGTGCTAAACTATAGCTACAGGGCTCTGAGACTTCTTGTCTGACCTGTTGTTGAATATCGGAAAGGAAGTGGAGCAGTCAAAGGACTGTTAAGAAGAGAAGGGTCACACTTCCTGGGGTGGGACATGCATGTGGGGAATGAGGGATTATAGGCTATTATTTTGAGTTGCCACCTATGATGGAGTCTTTCCTATTATCTATGATCCATTAGCCTGGTTAGGAATCCATTTACCCAGGTGGATTTTAGTCCCAACTCGGGGGTGACCCACTACTGGGAGTGATGAGCAGTGTGGTCTAAGGCTGGGAGGTTCGTCGAAGTTCTGCACACAGCTGGTGATATTCTAACCAATATAAGTGTCAACTGTGTAATGAAATTACATGCTGCATAATTAATTACGTGTTTATTTTTATGGATTTATCGTGTGTGTGGTTTATAACTGCGTTTATATTTATGGGTATTGCCTGTATATGTTGAATGTATATGTTTACTATTATTTTAGTATGAATCCATGCATTTTCAGTATGTATTTGTCTGTTTACATTATATATATATATATTTCTGCAAGAGTTATGTGTGTATATGTTTTTAATTGCATGCAGTTCGAAAATTTTATGTGGCATAGCTTAGTTGGATACTGGATTTGTTACAGTATGTTGAGAAGATAATGAAATCATTTTCTGAAGTAGAATGGCCTAGCATGGGTGGTCGGGGATGTTACATTTCATGCCTTTCTCCCACTTCTTTTTAGTGTCTACTTGCATTGCCTCTTCATAACTTTCTGGTTCACCAGAATCAATCAACAATAAATAATACAATGAAGGAGAGTATCGTTCAGGGGGTATACTTAACCTGGTAGATATTATAACAACACTTGCATGAGTTTGAGGTACATGTTTCTCCTCTTGTTGTACACTTTGATTTTTTGGTACCTTTGGAATTTATTTTTCTGTGATCTTATCAAGCACTGTGTATTATGGTTTTTCTTTTTCTTATTTCTTTCCTTGCAACTGATCTTTGTACATGACCTTCTCATTGAATATGAAATCTTTACTCCTAATGATTTTTCAATTTTCATAATCCCATAAGCGATAACCAAAATCATTAACATTGTATCCAATAAAGGTACACTTCTTGGATTTTTCCTCAAGCTTTGTTCTATTTTCTTTATCACTATGGACAAATGCTTCACAATCGAAAGTATTCAAAAAAGAATAGTTTACATTTTTACATGTCCATGCCTCCTCTGGAATTGCACATATTATCAATATAAGTCACACCTATATTGTTATAGGTGTAATCCTAATACCCATCAGAATTTGTAGTTTTTTAAAAGATAAGATTTTTAGTTTTAGGTGTAGTGAATGGATGAGAAACTCAATTTAAAACTTCAACACAATATTTCCACAAAATATACACTAGCAAGCAAAGATTGAAATAATATCATATCAGTATTTAGAACATCAATGGAAAGATGGAAGACTGAGTAGAAAAATGGATTAGATGCATCAGGTTACATCGGATAATTCTGAGACATATACAATATAATTCTTTTCAAAGAGGAAATCGCTAATCAATAAGAAAAAATACTTTGAAAACACTTGCACCAATAAATAAACACTAAATCATTCATTGCATTCATGAGAAAGTACTATAGACAAATCCTTCATCAATAGCCAACATCAAAGCAAGACTAAAACACAGAATATGACAGTAGGAGAAGAAACTGATCTTCAATTATCCAAGATTCTTGAGTCTGATTACATACAATATGGAAACTTTACAGTCTGAAAAAAAAGATATGAGTCCTCTCTAAAACCATTTGAACCCTTCTATGGAGTTAGATTACATCTTAAATAACAAAAAAACATCAAAACTCCCTCTAGGAATCGTCACTTAGCTCCTACATTGAATTATGAGCCTGGTAGAGGCATGGCAGCAGACAAAACAACTAAAATCTAACAAACTGCTAGATTTCAGGAGGTTGTTCGTAGTAATAAATAGAACTGAAACCAACTCATTTCATGAATATTAATTGAAGCTATATGCTAGGTACCATTTTCCCTTGATGTCTAACTAATATCTGAGGAGTTACTCAAACCTCTTCTGACAGGTGGCATCCTTTCTATAGCTCGAATTCCAACTAACCTTCAAGTTTGCAGCGATTGCACTACAAATTGTTCCAGTTTTAGCAGTTCATAGCGCCTTCAGCAGGATGTGCTTTGAACTTTCCAATAGATGTCATTTTTCCTTCAAAACATAGAAATTAATGCCAAAAGTGTGCAAAAATCCTTGAAAAAAATTCAATGCCTACTAGAACTTCTAAATCATGAAATGGATTTTCAAAAATAGCATATGAGTATGATTATAGCAACATAAGACAAAAATAATCCTTAGGGTTATAAGCTTGCAAATATAAGACGCCATAGAAAAATTGATTATACTAATGGAGATATGATGCTTCATCTTCGTCTCCTAGTAGCCACCCGAGCCAACATGTCCAGGTTTTGTTTTGAAATATGTTCCTTTAACTTTTGCACTTCCTCCTTCAACTTCCTGTTTTCATCTTGATAATCTATATTCTGCCTGTACGCATTCATCAATTTCCTACGCAGAGATAAGGATCTTTTAACCTAGTGCTTTGCCTTTATAACAATTTCTTCACCCATCTCTATAGTTTTCCTTAGTTGAATCCTGACATGTGGATTTTCCTTTTTCAACTATTCATTCTCAACCCTTACATCTTTCAGTTGTCTCCTTAGACTTTTGAAAGTGGAATCCCTTTCATTAGAAGGAGACTCGATCTCAATGATTTCTATTGGACTTTTAAAATGCTTGGTTTTGACTGTTTTTTGATTTGGTGCTCTGGATGCACCCTCTTCCACAGAGATATGTTTGTTTTTTGTTGATCTAGTGAATGATCTTTCTGGCATAACATATTCTATAGCAACAGGTGGGGAAAAAACAAGTATATTTCCCTTCATATTCCTTGCTTTTCTAGAGGACTTTTCCATAGGAGAAGCTTCTTCCTCAAGAGGTTGTGAAGGGCCTTCACCTATATTATCAGTTGAATGAGATGACTTATCCTTTTATTGGAATCTGTGTGCATAATATTTTCAACAGAAGTAGGTGTCTGTCTCTTTTTTTGTGGTGTGTTGACAACATATGGCTAAAATCCTGACGTGACTAGTAAAGCATCCCAATCACTATTAGTATTTTTCAGTTCTTCTAACACTAGAATATTTATCAGACCAAAATGGAAAAATACGATATCTGGGTGCTTGGACTTGGCTTGAACTTTATCTGACATCTTCCTAAGTATTTTGAGCATATAGAAGGGTATATTCAAGGGCTCTTTTCTAGTAAAATGCATCAATAGTCTAACATGGTATTGGTAGACCATATTAAACCTACATTCACAAGTAAAATACCTTTGAATGACTTTGATCATATTATCAAAATACTCCAGCATATGATTTCTAGGCACTCCCTTGGATAGGTTATCTTCTTGATATTTAGGTTTTAAGAAATCCTTAGAAAAATCAGACTTTAGAGACATGGCCTTGAACCATTTTTCTCCATGAACTGGTATCTTTGTAGCTATAGAAATGAACTACTTTGTAACCTCAAACTCCAATGTACCAACTTTGGTCTTCACCCCATTGAAATTCAATGCAAATTTCTTGGCAACCTCAGGGTGTCCTCTCTGCATTTTCTCACAAAGATCTAGACATCCCACTCTCTGAAATGCCTCTTTGAAAGATGGATCTAAATTGGATAGTTGCAGGTCATAGGGGTCAAACCTGACAATGTCCTCTCCTTTATAAATTTTCTTCCCTTGTTGGGTGTCCATGACATATAAATAAAAATCCCTCTTTCTTATAACAATTGCTACCAGAGTATGTGATGGAAACTATTAAATTAGGATTTACTGCCCGATTTTGCAAAATTAGGCTTTTCTCACAAAAGGATTCTTGCAAAAGCAACACTGCAAAAACTAAAATAAGGTTGAAACTAAAAGATGGGAGGAAAATATGACAACCCAAAACTAGATAAAATCTCAAAATGGGCCAAATTTCGGAGTAACTTTGTAAAACAGAGAGTTTGCAACACAATTTCTCAGTTTCGCAATGCATTGATTAAGTTTGCAACAAATGGATTTAGAATAGGATTTTCATCATATGGGTTTGCAAATTCACAGGTCTGGAAAGGAATACGATCTTGAGAAAATTCACATTTTTTAGATATGAGTGAAAACATGGTCAACTAGGGTTTTATCAATTGAACAAATGGAATATTCATAGTGCATTCAGTTCACATCTCTAACAGTTAACAACAAGAGCAGTTCGCAATGAAAAGGAATTTTGCAACAGATGGAGTTATGGTTGCAATAAATAGTTGCAAGTGATCATTTTACAAGATAACAATGTATCCTAGGTCTACATAAAGGTTTGAAGGATAAGACTGTGCAAGCTAACTAAGCAAAGAGGAGTTTACAACATAAATTATATAAACCAGTTTGCAGCGAATGGAGTTTGCAGCAACTAAGGTTTGATGATAATCAATTTTCAGGAAGTGGAATTTAAACATCAAGTAAGGTACCTATATATAGAGATCACTCCTTGTTGCAGAAAACCAAACCAACAGTATCTTGAAGCCTCTAATCCACCTTCAACTGCTAGAGGAGTCTTCGCAGTGCCAAACAGTTTGCAGTGCACTTTTTTAAATGGAAATAAAGGTAAAGAATGATAGAACATCCTTTTGAAACTGACCCTCTAATTTTTTTTTTTGAAGATATGGAGTTGAAAACAAGAAACTACCAACTACCATGTTTCCAAAACATGATCATATGTGATTTAGTTCATGATGTACTTTTGAGTTGCTACAAACTTTTATGAGAGCCTGCAACACATTGATTTGACACATGACAGGACTAACAAATAGTCATATATGACTTCAATATTTTTAATACATGTATTTTGCACATATAACTTTGATGATGATGACCTTAAAACTAAAGAGTTATGGTCAATACTTTCTCTTTTTTTCTAATGATGACAACCACCATCATGACACCAAGAATTTCATAAATGGACTCTGATCAACTTTCTATACTTAAAAGAAAACCAAAATATGATTTATTTGACATAAAAATTACTCAAAACCTTTGAGGACATAACCCTGTGACTTAAACCTACAAGTTTAAACAGATGACTCATACACAAAGGGATGATCACATGACTGAAAAAGACTAATAGTCTCCTTCTGAGACTAAACTAACAATTTTTAAAAAATTAAAAAAACTTGGACTCTTGTACATCCTATGTATTAACACAACCATCCAAAGAGCTTAAAGGTCCTTTGTTTATTAAGTAAACAATAGTATCTACAACATCTGCCCAAAACTATAAGGGAAACCCAGCATGCAATCTCATACTCCTTGCGCATTCCATGATTGTCATGTTCATCCTTTCCGACACACCATTGTCTTGTGGTGTTCCTAGAACTATATTCTCTCTACGAATCCCATGGTATGACCAGTAATCATCAAACTCCTTGATGTAATATTCAACTCCATTTTATGATTTGAGACACTTTAACATTTTTTCTGTCTCATTCTCAACCAAAGCTTTCCATTTCTTAAAAGTATAAAAAACATCAGATTTTTGTCGAATGCAATAAACCCAAGTTTTTCTAGTTGCATCATCATTAAAAGTAACATAATAATGAGAGCCACCAAGAAATGATACCTGAGTTGGTCCCCATACATATGTATGCAGAATCTCTAACCTTTCACTCTTATTTTATTTTCTGACTATGATAAATTTGGCTCTCTTATTTTTTCCATAAACACAATGCTCACAAAAATCCAAATCAATGTGTTTAAGATATGGAAACAAATTTCTTTTGTGAAGTATTTGCATCCCCTTCTCACTCATGTGTCCAATCCTATGATGCCATAGTGTTGTATCTACTCCTGTAGAAGCTAAAGATATAGAAGAATCATTATTACCAGTACATAAATACAATGTACCTACCTTCTCTCCTTTTTCTATCACCAATGATCCTTTGGTGACCTTCCACGCCTTCTGTAAATACAGATATATAACCTTCACTTGCCAACTACCCTGCTAAAATGAGATTTTTCTTTAGATCTAGTACATGTCTTACCTCTTTCAATAACCATTGGTTTCCATTCTTTTTATTTATTTATACCTTACCCATTCCAACAATTTTTCATGGTGCATCATCATCCAAATGAACCTATATAAATCACCTTGAACACAATATAGAAAATGTTTCCTATGGGGTGTGGCATAAAATGAAGCCCCTGAATATACTACCCAAGACTCATAAATATTATCTACAGAAAGAATCAAAGAATCTTGTAACACATCATATGTTACATTTGCTACTTGATTTTTCTCTTGTTGTCCCTCTCTTTGTTTCTTTAGAGCTCTGCAGTCTTTCTTCACATGTCCTTTCTTCCCACAATTCCAACACTCTAGATTTCACAGTATGGATTTTTATCTTCCCTTCCTAAAATTACCATGGTTCCCTGAGCCCTTTCCTCTATCCTTTTGTCTTCCTCTATTCTCCACAGTCAATGAATTACCCAATGTTTCACCTGTGCTTTTCCATCGCATTTCCTCGCTAAGGATAACACCAACAACAACATCAAATTTTAGAGTGTTTGAACCAAAGGCAAAAGCTACTTGCAACAATGACCAAGTCATTCCATCTTTCTAGAAATGAGCATAGGATTAGAAGAGCCCTCACCTCATCATCAAAGTCCACATTTACAGAACTTAGTTGATTAGTAACCGTATTAAATTCCTTTAAATGATCTGCAGCAAACCCACCTTTTGAAATATTCATATTAAATAATCTCTTCATTATAAATACCTTATTGGACACTGAGGGATTTTCATACAATTTATCCAATGTGTCCATTAGCTCCTTCGTTGTCTTTTCTTTTGAAATATTGAAAGCCACCAACGTTGTCAGGCTTAGTCATATCGTTCCTAGTGTCTTTCTGTCAAGAACCTCCCATTCTTCGTCCTTCATGGTCGTTGGCTTCTTTTCTATCCCGTCCATTGGTAGGAATAGATCCTTCTGGTATAAATAATATTCCATCTGCAAATTCCATAACTGATAATTTTGGCCGTTAAATTTCTCAACCCTAAACTTTCCATCTTCCGCCATTTCTCCCACTCGAACTAGAAACCCTCTTTTCTTGTGAGTTACCTTTCGCTCAGATACCAGTTGTTAGAAAAATAGGATCGTGGAGAAATAAAATAATACAAATGCAGAAATAAACACAAAAGATACACAATACAATAGAGGCATAGATATACGTGATTCACTCAGTGTCAGCTACGTCCACTAGAGAAATTGATAGGTCCTTCCTTATTATTATCCAACAAAAAGAAGGGATACAACCCACAACACACCCACTGTAACTTCCTCTTCTTTCTCTCACAGTCTCCTCTCTTGGAATAAAATATTTGCGATAATATAAAACTACAATACAATTCCCTCATAAAAGAGGGTTGGTTTACTCTGGAAAAAAAACCTAAAAAACCTTTTAGATTTGTGACCCTATAATGAACAGTCCAGATTGACTACAAAGTTACAATATTTTACAAGACAAATTTTCCCAAAATTTTGCTTCGGGGGCACTGCCCTTGAATTCCTTGCCAGGGGGGTGGGGGGGTACAAAAATCATTGTCTCCACCCTCCTGGACCCTCCTAGTGACAATAGTGGGGGGGGAACCCCCCCATACCCCCCGTTAGGGAATGGGGTCCAAGCACGGCTGAAATAAAGCTCTGAATTAGAAAGATAATCAAGATACACAACCAACAATCTCCCTCTTGGAGACTGATCAGAACAACTACATTGTTTTTGTACCTACTGGACTATACTCCACCTTTGACCTATAATACTTCACATCTTCACCTTCATGCTAGAAGACCAACTGAAACTTAGAAGGAACTAGTTTCTCTCTGGTTACTCCCTTTGTTAATATGTTTGCAGGAGTTTGGATGGTATATATCTTTTCCAACTTCAAATGTCCATATTCCAAGACAGATCATATGGAATTGTACCTGAGTTGTGTATGATTATTCTTCGAATGGAAGACTGAGTTCTTTGCAAGATGAATGACACTCTCAATGTCACAGTACAACCTATTATTCTCATGCTTCTTTCCCAATTCCTCCATAAACCTCTGTAACCAAATCATTTATTTACTAGCCTCTGTAGCAGCAACACACTCTGATTTCGTTGTTTAAAGTGCAACAACCTTTTGCAGTTTCGAAATCCAACTTACTGTTGTTCCACCTACAGTAAAAACATACCCTATAGTGCTCCTACTATCTTTATCACCTGCCATATATGAATCAACATATCCTTGTAGAACAGTGTCTAAACCTCCAAAACATAATGCAAGAGTACCATTACCTATCAGATACCTGAGAATCCACTTTACCGCCTCTTAGTGTTCTTTACCTGGATTGTTCATATACATGCTCACAAATCTCACTCCATGTGCAATATCTAGTCTTGTGCAAACCATCGCATACATCAAACTGCCAGCTGCTGATGAATATTTGACCCTGGACATGTATCATATCTCCTCTTGTTTCTTGGGACACATTTCCTTGCTTAATTTCAAATGGTTGGCCAAAGGTGTACTAATTGGTTTTGCATTCTACATTCTAAACCTGTCCAACACCTTCTCTATGTACTCACCCTGAGACAATTTCAATTTGCGATTTTTCTTGTCTCTTGTTATTCTCATACCAAGGATTTTCTTTGTAGCACCCAAATCCTTCATCACAAATGAATTAGCTAATTTATTCTTGAGCAGATTTATATCCTACATGTTAGACCCTCCAACAAGCATGTCATCTACATACAATAACAAGATAATATAACTTCCATTTTCTAGCCTTTTAAAATAAACACAGTGATCAGAATGGCATCTACTATAACATTGTTCTATCAAAAACCTGTCAAAATTCAAATACCAATTCCTTGGAGATTGTTTTAGGCCATACAACCTCTTCTTCAACCTGCATACCAAATTATTTTTTCCTTTGACCTCATACCCCTGTGGTTGTTGCATATAAATATCTTCCTCCAAATACCCATGGAGAAAAGTTGTGTTTACATCTAATTGTTCAAGATGAATATAATCTACTTCCACAAGACTTAAAATAATCCTAATTGAAGTCATTTTAACAACATGAGAAAATATTTCATCAAAATATATACCTTTCTTTTGTGCAAACCCCTTTACAACAAGTCTAGCCTTGTAATTTTTTTTCCCTCCATCTTCTTCCTTCAACCTGTAAACTCATTTATTCTACAATTTTCTTTTTTTTGCAGGCAATTGAACCAAGTCCCAAGTCTGGTTATTTACCAAGGAATCCATTTCCTCTTTCATGCCTTTCTCCCACTTCTTTTTAGTGTCTACCTGCATTGCATCTTCAAAAATTTATGGTTCACAATAATCAGTCAACAATAAATAATACAATGAAGGAGAGTATTGTTTAGGGGGTCTAATTAACCTGGTAGATATTCTAACAACACTTGCAGGAGTTTGAGGTACTTGTTGCTCCTCTTGTTGTACATTTTGATTTTCTGGCACCTTTGGAATTTCTTTTTCAGTGATCTTATCAAACACTATGTATTCTGGTTTTTCTTTTTCTTGTTTCTTTCCTTGAAATTGATCTTTGTACATGACTTTCTCATTGAATATAACATCTCTAATCCTAATGATTTTTCGATTTTCATAATCCCATAAGTGATAACCAAAATCATTAACACTGTATCCAATAAAGGTACACTTCTTGGATTTTGCCTCAAAATTTGTTCTATTTTCTTTATCAATATGGACAAATGATTCACGGCCGAAAGTATTCATAAAATAATAGTTTACCCTTTTACTTGTCCATACCTCCTTTGGAATTACACCATCCAAAGATCTTGAAGGTCCTCTTTTTATTAATTAAACAACAATATCTACAACATCTTCCTAGAACTGTAAGGGAAACCCAACATACAATCTCATACTCCTTGCATGCTCCATGATTTCCATGTTCATCCTTTTTGACGCACCATTTTCTTGTGGTGTTCTTAGAATTTTCTTCTCTCTACAAATCTCGCGGTACGAATCCCATGGTCTCATTCTCAACCAAAGATTTCCATTTCTTAAAAGTATTAAAAACATCATATTTTTGTCGAATGCAATAAACCCAAGTTTTAATAGTTGCATCATCATGAAAAGTAACATAATAATGAGAGCCACCAAGAGATGATACTTGAGTTGGTCCCCATACATCTGTATGCACAAGATCTAACCTTTCACTCTTCTTTTATTTTATGACTATGCGAAATCTGACTCTCTTCTATTTTCCATAAACACAATGCTCACAGAAATCCAAATCATTTTTTTTAAGGTATGGCAACCAGTTTCTTTTGTGAAGTATTTGCATCCCCTTCTCACTTATGTTTTCAAGCCTATGATGCCACAATGTTGTATCCACTCTTGTAGAAGATAAAGAGATAGAAGAATGAATACTACCAGTACATAAATACAATGTATCTACCTTATATCTTTTTTCTATCACCAGTAATCCTTTGGTGACCTTCCATGCCTTATCTATAAATATAGATATACAACCTTCACTTGCCAACTGCCCTGTTGAAATCATATTTTTATTTAGATCTGGTACATGTCTAACCTCTTTAAATAACCATTGTTTTCCATTATTTTTCTTTATTTTTACCTTACCCATTCCAACAATTTTGCATGGTGCATCATTACCCAAATGAACCTGTCCAAAATCACCTTGAACATAATCTAGAAAATGTTTCCTATGGGGTGTGTCATGAAATGAAGCCCCTAAATCTACTACCCAAGACTCGGAAATATTATATACATAAATAATCAAAGCATCTTGTAACACATCACTTGTTACATTTTCTTCTTGATGTTTCTCTTATTGTCCACATCTTTGTTTCTTTAGAGCTCTACAATATTTCTTCAGATGTCCTTTCTTCCCAAAATTATAGCACTCTATCTTTCCTGGTATGGATTTAGATCTTCCCTTCCTATAATTCCCATAGGTCCCTAATCCCTTTCCTCTGTCCCCTTTGTTCTCCACAGTCAACACATTACTTGATGTTTAACCTGTCATTTTCCATCACATTTCCTCGCTAAGGATAACACCAACACCATTATCAAATTTTAGAGTGTTTGAACCAAATACAGACTTACTTACAGCCATGACCAAGCCATTCCATCTTTATGGCAATGAGCACAGGATTAGAAGAGCCATGTCCTCATCATCAAAGCCCATATTTACAGAACTTAGTTGATTAGTAACCATATTAAATTCATTTAAATGATCTGCAATAGACCCACCTTCTGACATCTTCATATTAAACAATCTCTTCATTAGAAATACCTTAATGGATGTCGAGGGTTTTTCATACAATTTAGCCAATGTGTCCATTAGCTCCTTCATTGTCTTTTCTTTTGAAATATTGAAAGCCACCGATGTTTCCAGGCTCAGCCTTATCGTTCCTAATGCCTTTCTGACAAGAACCTCACATTCTTTGTCCTTCATGGCCATCGAATTCTTTGTTATTTTTCCCATTGGTAGGAATAGATCCTTCTGATATAAATAATCTTCCATCTTCATCATCCATAACTGGTAGCCTTGGCTGTTAAATTTCTCGACCCTAAAATTTCCATCTTCCGCCATTGATCCCACTCAAACCATGGACCCTCTTTTCCTATGAGTTACATTTCACTTTGATACTAGTTGTTATAAAAACATGATCGTGGAGAAATAAAATAAAACAAATGTGGAAATAAAGCAAAGAAGATACACAATATAATAGAGACACAGATATACGTGGTTCACCAAGTGTGGGCTACATCCACTAGATAAATTGTCAGATACTTCCTTATTATTATCTAAAAAATGAAGGGAACAACCTACAAAACACCCACTGTAACTTCCTCTTCTTTCTCTCACAGTTTCCTCTCTTAGAATACAATATTCACGATAATACATAGCCACAATACAATTCCCTCATAAAAGAGGGTTTCTTTCTAAGAAGACAAACTATAAAATAGTGTATACCATCATATTTGTGGTGTTATAATGAACGGTTCAGATTGACTATGAAATTACAATATTTTACAAGGCAATTTTTCCCAAAATTTTGCTTTGGGGTCATTTCCCCCAAATCCCTCGCCAGGGGGGGCTACAAAAATTGTCTTCACCCCCCATCTCAGGCCCCCCCACACCCTTGGACCCCCCTGGCGACCATAGTGAGGGGGAAATCCCCCCCACAC
>ML782909.1:85771-116249 GCA_009831015.1 Picea engelmannii | reverse complement strand
ATTATGGAATTGGATCCAAGCACAACTAAAACAAACCTTTGAATCAGGAAGATAATCAGGATCCACAACAAACAATCTCCCACTTGGAGACTGATCACAACAACTCCACTGCTTTTGTAATTGTTGGACTATACTCCACCTTGGACATGGAAAATTTCTCATCTTCACCTTCATACTTGAAGACCAACTGAAACTAAGTAGGATCTCATTTTCTCCTTAGTTATTCCCTTTGTTAACATGTCTACATTAGTCTGGCTAGTATGTATATGTTCCAACTTCAAACTTCCATCTTCCAAGATGGATCATATGAAATGGTACATGATTTGTATATTATTAGTCTTCAAATGAAAGGTTTATTTATTTGCAAGATGAATGGCACTCTCGTTGTCACAATACAACCTACTATTCTCCTACTTCTTTCCCAATTCCCCCATAAACCTTTGTAACCAAATTATCTCTTTATTAGCCTTTGTAACAACAACATACTTTGCTTCTATTGTTGAAAGTGCAACAACCTTTTGCATTTTTGAAATCCAACTTATTGTTGTTCCACCTACAACAAAAAGATACCCTATAGTGCTCCTCATGCTATCTTTATCACCCGCCATATATGAATCAACATATCCCTATAGAACAATGTCTAAACCTCCAAAACATAATGCATGAGTAGCAGTACCTCTCAGATACCTGAGAATCCACTTTAATACCTCCCAATGTTCTTTACCTAGATTGTTCATATACCTGCTCATAACTCCCACTGCATGTGCAATATCTGGTCTTATGCAAACCATCACATACATCAAATTGTCAACTGCTGATGAATACAAGACCCTAGACATGTAGTCTATCTTCTTCACTGTAAATGAATTAGCTAATTTCTTCTTGAGCACATTTATATCCTGCAAGTTAAACCTTGCAACAAGCATTGTTCGACAACACAGGTATTCAAACAGAGGACGAACACCTTCAACAACTACTCACACAACTAGATCAAAGATCAACACACTAATGTTTTTACATGGTAAAACCCCTACGGGGTAACATCCATGGCCCCAACCAACGTAGCCACTTGGAGTAGTTTATTAATGCAAAAGAAAAAGATTATAGAGAGATCTTACGAGAGTTTCTCACAATCGATCATCGGCAAATGACCCTGCATGCTCTTTAAATAGATATCATGGACCAATCTGGTGTTAAACCACTGATTAATGGTTGTTAAGATTGAGGAGAATATGAATCGTCGAATCACTCTATGTCGGGAACATATCATGACCATCAGATTTCCTAACTACAAATGCATACTAAAGAAACACGCTTTTACCTAACGACACATTAGACCAAGTAGATCTTAACTAACTCCTAAGTGTCTAAATATCCTAACATCCCCCCTTAATAACAACTTGGGACAAGATTAAATGATTTACAATAGTGACACCATAAGAGAAGGAAGGAGGAATTAGAGCATATCCCCCCTTAATGACAACTTCCTGAACTCCTAACATAGATCGAAGTTTTGAAAACTTTGCTTCTGTAAGAGACTTTGTGAAAATGTCTGCAACTTGATCTTTTGTAGGGACAAAAAGTACTTCAATAACTTGATCATGAATGCTCTTTCTAATGAAGTTCATGTGTAGCTCATGTTGGATAAATTTCTATTTTCGGCACACTAGTTCAGTGGGAGTTAACTGACTAGTTCTATTTAGACTTTCTAATCTTAGACCATCACTATTATGCATGCATTCCTATTATAGGATGTCATTGCCTATATGAGTGAATATCACTCATTCATTGATTAGATCATAATATACATTGATTCTCATTCTTCATTCTGTATCTCTCTTCCTTTTCTTGATAATATTTGTTTGTGTATGCTTTAGCTAGGTCTCCTATGCAGGTTTCTATGAAACACTGACATGGCATCAGAGCCGAGTTGCTTGAAGCAACCTAGACAATCCAGAGAAGAGAGAAAGAGGATTTGAGTAAACCTAGTTTCTGCCATCATCGCGGCTTATCCCTGTTGAAATGTGTGATGATTGGAATTGTCACAACCTATCCACAACCAAGGTGCGACAATTTGAGTAAACCTAGTTTTCGCCATCGTCGTGGATTATACAAAGCCAAGGTGCGATGTAATCGCACTGTGTTCTTCATCCGGGGTGTGACGATTCAAATTTTCATAATCATCGCATTGTTTCCTTCACTAGGGTACGACGATTCAACATCATCACAATTTATCCTTCTCTAGGGTGTGACAATTTAGCAACCCTCCAAAAATTGGTTTTCTGCATTAAAATAGCCATATCTCGAAATCTGTGATCTAGGTCGGGCTAAAATTTGGACCAGAGACGTATAACATAGGAATGTTCATGCTCACCAAAAATATCCTAAACCCACATCATATTTTAGGAAATAGTTGTTTTATCATATCTATAGTTGTCATAGAACCATATGTCATATCTCGGAATCCACGATCCATGTTTTCAAGATCTTTTCAGAATCAATAGAAGGGATGGAGGCAATGAAACTTCTTCAATCAAGCCTAGTGATAATACTCACACCGTACGACTATTTTGAATGGAAGCCGAAGGCTGCATTCCAACTCAAAATAAAATGACTTTATAATTTGATGATGGCAACAGAAACATAACCTACATCAACGCTTGAGAAGACCAAATGGGCGAACCATAAGGATGAGGCCACATGACTACTTCTTGAGTTAATATCCACTAATATATGGTTTCATGTTGTCACATGAAAGAATCTAAACGTGATCCAAACCACCTTGGAAGGACTCTTTGGAAATCAGGATGAGATGTGAGGTCATATGCTTGAGGTAGAGTTGAATACCTTAGACCCTAATTTTTTTTATAATATATAAGATTTTTTAACTAAATTTAAATATTTGCTATTGAGATTGGGTGAATCTAGTATTGACAAGTCTACATAAGAGAAACAACTTATTCTAACAGTCTTGGCCAAGCTAAGACCAGAATATGTTGTATATGTCTCCAATTTCCATTCTGGCAGATGTCTTTTTGGAACAAATTGGAAAATGCCTACGATGGCTCAGTTCATTGAGTCTCTTACACAAGAGCAGAAAAAAATCATACAGATGGGCCTCATCAAGAATCCCAAAGCACATGCACTCACAATGCATGATGGAAAATGATCATCCAAACATAACGAGAAGGAGAAACATAACGAGAAGGAGGGATATTCCAAACCCTTTAACGATTATTTAGGTTCCAAAGACTCTTCAAATTCGAAGAAGAAGAAGGGAAAGCAGTGCACTTACTGCAATAAATTGAATCATGAAGAATCCACATGCATGAAGAAATAGATCAATCTTATGGCACAAGTACTTCAACAGAACAACCTTGGAAACTTCATTCCAGAGGGATTCAAGAAGAAGAAGAAAGAAGATCATGCTCCTAAGAAAGGTAATCATCATGCCCTGGTTGCAATTAATTCCTCATCTGATTCATGGATTATAGATTCTGGTGCATCCCATCATATGGCAGTGAAAGAGGAAGTTTTCTCTTCTTTGATTCCATGCTCAAGACCCCCTATTTTCATGGGGACGATAATCCAGTAGCAGTAGCAGGAGAAGGGAGAGTGGAACTCCATAATGGTAGTTTTGAGAATGTTTTACATGTTCCAAATCTTTCTATGAATCTTCTCTCAGTTTATCAGATCACTCAGCAAGGTAAAAAGATTGAATTTACATCAGATTCAGTTTTAGTAATTGACATGCATGACAATTCTGTCATTGCAATTGGTGAGATGGATCACAAGTCAAGGTTGTATAAATTCACTAAGTTGTGTGATGATGACTCCTCTATTCTACTTACACATAAGGAGAGTACTTTCCATGCACCTCCAGTGCAACATGCATATACTCTTGTTCTTCCATAAGTTCCATACATCATAGATGATTCCATACACTCAGATTATGTACATGGAAATAAGCAGGAAGTACATCCAGATAAGAAGCCAGCGTTGAAGCTTCAACAGATGCCCAAGAAGGCATAGTTCACACTTAAAGCAGCAGGTATCCTTGCAGGGAATCCATTGGATTCGAGGAGGACTCAATATCAGCATGAGAAGCCTTCCCATGTACTTTCAGCTTCAGAACCTACGATGCCCATGCATTTCTATATGGTTCAATCTACTGATCCGCAAACCTACAATAAGGTTGTGGGAAATCCATTATGGAAATAATCCATGCAGGAGGATCATGACTCTCTCCTAGAGAATCATACTTGGGATCTAGTTCCATTTCCACCAAAAAGGAATATTTTCAGGTGTAGATGGGTCCACAGGATCAAGAGGTACAAGGCTTGATAGGTTGCTAAAGGAATTCATCAGATCCATAAATATTTCTACATCCTCACGAAGACTTTCAGTGAGCTGAAGTTTCAAACTTTTCAGGATCATCTTGCAGTGAAGAACATAGATTCCTAGCAGCTGCCATTTTCTTCTTTTGATACATTATCTTTTGAGGGGGGGTTTTGTTCCCACATGGTTTTCCCTCTTTCCTCACTTTTATTTAGCATTCATTAGTTGCATTGTACATGAGTACCTAATATGGCCTAGTAGTCGTGAGTCCTTTTTTACTCCATAGTGATGTTCATGGGGGGTGTTGGAGAAATTTATATTTTCGGCACACTAGTTCAATGGGAGTAACACTAGTTTAGTGGGAGTTAACTGACTAGTTCTATTTGGACTTTCTAATATTAGACCATCATTATTATGCATGCATTCATATTATAGGATGCCATTKCCTATATGAGTGAAGATCACTCACTCATTTATTAGATCATAATATACATTGATTCTCATTCTTCATTGTGTATCTCTCTTCCTTTTCTTGATAAGCTTTGTTTGTGTATGCTTTAGCTAGGTCTCATGTGTAGGTTTCCATGAAACACTGACACCTCAATGTGTTTGTTGCGTTGATGTTGAACTGGGTCTTTGGCGAACTTGATGGCACTCTGATTGTCACACATAAGGTTGGTCGGATGTTATTTCTAGAAGCCAAACACTGAAAGAATATGTTGAAACCATAAGGCTTCCTGAATTGCATTTACCGTTGTTTGGTACTCTGCTTCTGTTGAAGAAAGTGCAATAGTTTGTTGTTTCTTATAGGCCCAAGTGACAGGTCTTGAACCAAGGCTGAAAACATAACCTGCAGTAGACTTCCTATCATCAAGGTCATCAGCCCAATCTGAATTAGTGAAACCAGCCAATAAAGGAGTCCCCCCTGATCTGTAATGTATCCTGAACTGAACTGCACCACGAACATAGCGAATTATCCTTTTAGTTTCTTTCCAATGGCTTTCATGGGGTGTTTGCATATAATGGGCAACAAGACCAATAACAAAGGAAATATCAAGACGGGTATGAGTCAAGTATAAGAGGCTACCAACTAACTAAAGGTACAAGGTGACATCAACTTCAGGAGAAGTACAGGTGGCAACAAGCATGACTCCAAACTAGAAGGGAGAAGGGGTTGGTTTACAATCATCCATGTGAAAGCGACGAAGAAGGTCACAAGCATACTTAGACTGGGAAATAAAAATTACTTCATTGTTTTGCAAAACTTGGAGGCCAAGGAAATAGTGCAAAAAGCCTAAGTCGGTCATTTCAAATTTCTTCTTAAGGCTGGTTTTCACATGGTTTAAAAGTTTTGAGTCACTACCAATAAGGATATGGTCATCAACATAAAGGAAAAATATTATGAGATGGCTTCCTAATTCTTGGTATAGACATTAGGATCATAATGGCATCTAGAGAATCCAGTGGAAATAAGAAAGTTGTCCATTTTGGCAGACCTCGGGGAGATTTCTTGAGACCATAAAGATATTTCTTAAGAAGACAAACAAGGCTAGATTCATTCTGGACATAACCATGAGGTTGTTCCAAGTATATTTCTTCTTACAAATCTCCATGAAAGAAGGAGGATTTAACATCTATTTGATGGACCTCCCATTTATGTGAGGTAGCAAGCGCAAGAACAAGATGGATGGAATTCATTTTGGCTACAAGGGAAAAGGTTTCATTATAGTCAATTCCTTCAACTTGGGAAAATCCTTTGGCAACTAATGGAGCCTTGTGTATTTCAACACTTCCATCTGATGCATAATTAGTTCTATAGACCCAATTACATCTGATAAGTTTTCTTTGTTTTGGAAGAGGTACAATATTCCAGGTATCGTTTTCCATTAAAGAATGATACTCTTCATTCATTGTTGTATCCCAATCTGGATGACCTGAAGCTTCTGCAAATGTCTCTAGATCATGAGTCTCTAAAACTTAAACCAAAAGAGAATAGGTTCATTGGAACTGTGAATGTGTTCGACGCTGATATGAACAATCACCAAAAAGATCACCAAATGTTTCTCGTGTTGAATGCATCAAGGAAGCAGTGGAGCTGGAGCTGGTGGGTTCAAAGGACTCATATGGAGGAAGGTGAGAAGACAGAGGTGGAATTTCATCCTCACTTTCATCATCTGAAGAAGAAACCATAATAGAAGAAGACACAAACACCGAAGATGGCTCGCAGACCGAAGAAGGCACAAACACCGAATTAGGCTCGCAGGCCAAGAGATTTTCATCAAATTTAACATCTCTTCTAATAATAATTTCATTACAATGTGGTTGAAGAACTCTATAACCTTTGGCATCTTTAGAATAACCAACAAATATACACTTCTCACTTTTAGGATGCAATGCTTTCCTTTTCTCATTAAGAATGTGAGCCCATGCTATACTACCAAATACATGGAAGTGACTTACATCTAGTTTAATTTTAGTCCAAGCTTCTTTCAGTTTTATATTTGTAAGAGCCTTTGTGGGAGTGTGATTTACTATGCAATTTTCACAGTTGATGGCATCCGCCCAATACTTTAGACTTAATCCCTTAGATTGGATCATACAATTAATCATTTCTTTTAATGTGCGGTTCTTTCTCTCAACAACACCATTTTTTTTGTGGTGTATATGGAATAGTGTGTTGCATTTGGATGCCCTATGTAGTGCAATAAATTGTAAAATTATTGTTCACATATTCGCCTCCATTATCTGTTCTTAACCTTTGAATTTGATGTCCAAATTTCTTTTCTACAAGGGCCTTGTAGGCCAAAAACTTCACTCTCAAGTTTTAAGAAGTAAACCCAAGTACTTCTAGAAAATTAATCAATGAAAGTTAAGAAATACTTGCACCCAGAAAAAGAAGGAAAAGAAAGGGGACCACACAAATCACTGTGAACAAGATGCAAAGGGCTCGAGGCATGCCAAGAGGCATGTTTGTCAAAATTGTCCTGATGATGCTAGTCTAGAATACAACTGGCACAAACACCATCTCTTCATGAAATAGGAGGAAGACTAGTCACCATCTATTGATTACACAGTTGTTTCAATGAGCGATAGTTTAGATGACCAAACCGCTGATGCCAATTTTTTCTCAACTCGTCACTATGAGCAACAAAAACTGATGAAAAAGATTGACCCAAAGTTGTCAAACTTGTACAACCTGGTAATATCATCAACAATTCCAATTGCAAGAACATGCTTAGGATCTCTTAGATCCTTGATTACAACTTGGTGAGGTAAAAACTCTACGATTTTACCTTCACCTGAATGAGTGAATTAATATAATGATAGAAGGTTACAAGAAAGACTTGCAACACATAATACAACATTAAAATGACGATTTTATACTTGAATTGTTCCAGATCTATTGGCCCTTGACCAATTTTTGAAGAACCTTGGTCATATTTGATCACTTTTGGGACTTTGACAGGCTGGTCTAAGGCGGAGCGCAAGGCGAAGCGAAGATTGCGGGATCTTAGCCCCTTTTTAGAGATTTTTGGGTTTAGGGTTTATGTAACGAGTATGGGATGTCTTCCCATGGGTTTTACCCATGTTTAGGCCTTTTTTAATGTATAAATAGAAATCTAGGCGATGCAAGTATAAGGGGAGAAAGAGATGCTAAGTGCAAATAGTTGTGAATGCTTCATGCATATTGTGTGTTGAGAACTTGCAGAGCTGAGTGCAAGTGATTGTAAGAAGGCTTTGTGTTGTACCTAGTTTGAGGGAGGAGGATCTAGTGAGGTGCGCGCATATCTCCCATACTCTACGGAGTGGGTTTTGAGGCTCTGTGATTGTAAGAAGACTGAAAGAAGACAATAAATAAGAATAAGAGTTGATGGACATAGCCCCACACTGGGGTGAACCACGTATATCTTGTGTTGTGATTTCTTTGTGCATTATGGTTGTTATGTTGTTGATGTGATTTATTCTTAGTGTTATAATCTGTATGTTAGATGCACCTAATGATAGTAGCTTAGTGCTTATGTTGTGAATGAATGCTAGATCTGACCTATTTATATGTGTTTAGTTCTTAGATGTGTAAATCTTGTTGATTACTGTGTTGTTCTCTAACTAGGGTTTCTTCCTACGATGTGAATAAGGGTTGAATACTAATGAATGTTAACTTCTAAGTGCTCTGTTAAGTATTGTGATCATAGATACGTGTCCCATCTAGGTTGTAGACACTTGAGTCCTGCAACCACCCCTGCCTCTACCTCTAGTGAGACTTCATCTGGTTCGAAGGTGTTGCTGAAAGGGCCAGTAGTTAGGGTTTTGTTAGTACGTTCTTGAAGCGTTGAACCTTGGGTCTACCCCTGTGCCAAAAAATTGTTCCATTTCTGGGACTTGAAACTCTGATTGCTGGGAACTAAAGAAAAGAGAAAGCTTTGTGCGTAGATATGTTTCTTTAGTGCGCAATTTTCTACTTGACTTGCGAAGCTCTGTGCCAAAGAAAGGAATCGGATCTGAAGAAAAGAGGTAACATCTGAAAGCTTTGTGCTCTGAGAAAGGTAAAATAAGTGAAAAATTTTGTTTCGAAAGAATGGATCTAGGAATGCTTGATAGATTTTGTCCTAGTCTAAAAGCTAGGGCACAGCTAGAAGAAAGAAGATTTGATATGAATATATATGATGAAAGATATCTTATTCATATACATAGAAAGAATGTTTGGACTAACAAATGGATGCAGGATCCTAGAAAGAATTTTTTGTAGATTAGCTACTGTGATTCCAACGTGCAATAAAAGAAAGGTTGGGGATAATTTAAAAGAAAGAGAGGATTAACTCTTTGTTATAGTTGCAGAAGACTGGGACATCTTGCTAAGGAATTCCCTGGTAGAGGTCCTAGTTGTCTTTGTTGTAAAGCTATGGACCATGAAGTTCTGGATTGCCCTAGAATGATTGCTAGAGTTGAAAATATGAATATGAGACAAGAAAACCATGAGAAAGGCCAAGAGACTAAGGATAGGATAGAACCCCAGAAAGAATTAGAGACTATATTACTACAGATGAAATAAACCATGAATGATCACAGAGACATCAAATTATCAAAGATATTAAAAGAAAAGGAGTGTATAGAAACAAGAATAGGAGACTTTGACATAGACTGTGTTATGGATGAGGAAACACAGGTGAATGTTATGACAAAAATAAATTGGGAAATTGTTACGAGGAAAAACTCTCTATGGCTAGGGTGAACCACAACAGACAGGAGTGACTATAGAAATCGACTCAATTCCAACATATGCTATATAAATTAATGTGCAAAGGAGGTAAGAAAGAGGCCTAGCTCATCTAAACGTTTGATGATGTCCATCTTTGAGCACTTCGACACAAAAATTTATACCTCCAACAAGTTCTCAACAAAAAAGAAAAGCAAGCATGTAGTGATAATATAACAGGTTAGCACATTAGATACCATAATCCATTAATATTCAAAACAAGCATGCCCATGGATCATAACACATATATTCGAAATATATCAATTGGACGGGAAAGGAGTACTTCTATTAATAAATGATCACCAGAAGTGAAAACATTACAGACTTCCGTATCAGCATGGTTCAGAACCGAAAAACCAAGTTCCTTCCAACTGGGCATCCACCACTTCAATCCTCCATAAAAGGCTAGCTCATATAAGGGAGAAAAAGAGGTTATCCATCAATAAGGGAAGATCTTGGTAACTGAACACTGTATTCAGACTTAAATGACAAAGGGATGCAAACTCAATAATGAAGTAACAATTTCTCTAGAGTAACTTTGCTCTCAAAGTTGAATTCTCTCTTCTTTTCCATAACTCAGAATTGGCTTCTTTATAGCCTTCAAAATGCAACTGAAGGGCTGAGACAAAATGTTTCTAGTATATGGAAGGCCAAGGATCAGAGATATTCTATTGTGACATGGAAACCCGACATTTATTTTTGATTTTTTGGCACAAATCCCGATGTACGCGGGTTGTAGTGGAGCAGCCAGCGTATACACATGTTGCATAACTTGCAAGGTGCGTACAAGTGGAAAAATATTTATTTTTGTCTCTGGATTCATTAATCAGGGAAAGTAAGTCTGCATAGGGAAATGGATTAAGGCCCTCTCTTCAAGATTGCATAGGGTGAGGCAAATCTTGTTCTAACAGAAATTTTGGGAAAGCCAGTTATGGTTCCTTCATTGGGAGGAATAGGATTGTTTAAAGGAAAATTGATAACCCTATGTGAAAGACTTAACCAGATACCTATGATTTCTCATGGCACTTCGACAGAGGAAGAATTTGAGGTTGTTAGTTTTTTTTAGAACAACGCCCCGTTTTCTATTTTTCTATAGAAAAATTGGATTGAGAAAGGTCAGATACAAAGGAAACAAGAAGAGGAAGATCTAGAACAGAAAAAGAAAGAACTAAGGGATTTCATGGCTAGAAGAATAACACACTTAATAGAATATCAGAATGACAAGTCGAAGCTAGTAAGATCCAGAGACCTGGCTGTTGAAGTTGGAAGAATGCAAGAAGGCTTACGAAACCTATCCATGCAAGAGAGTAGAGAACCTACTCCAAAAAGGGAAGAAGTATTACCCTCGGACCCTATGAAAGACCCTCAGTAGTGTGAAGTTACTATGCCAAGGGGAGATAAGAAAAATAATGGAAAGAGTAACCCAGTGACTCAAATCACAGGAAAGAAATCTAGAAAGCTCAACAAGAAGAAAGCAAGGTTAGAAAACTTGCAAGAAGTTCTAGAGAGGACTTCGCAGAGGGAAGGATTACATAATTTGAACTCCATCGAAATAGAAGAGAAGCACAGTTTGGCACTTTTCCATGGGGAAGAAATATGACTGTTGGAGGTGTCCCGACCATTAGATCGATGCTCCAGAACGACAAGAAATACAATTATGGTTGGAAATGTCTCCATTGACCATTGAGACCGTGCCCTAACAGATGGAATCACATTGATCAAGGATCTCTTCTTCATTGGAAGAACCCATTACAATGTTGTCTATTTATCCCATCGAACATTGCACCAAGAACACTTTTACGAATTATGAGTATTCGAGCCCGCAGAGAATTCATTGTTATCGCGTTGTGCCTATTGAGACCTCACCACCCATTTTTTTACGTTGAGCATTTGATCACTGAACTGAGAGACTTGATCTCGAGTGTGCATGTCGGGTGACTTTAGCGTAGTAGAGAAATCTGTTGAAGATATCCTCATAGACCTCATGGCTGAGAAGGTCATGTCCACAGGAGTTCAAGCCTCATCAACAAGAGGAGTGCAAGCATCCTCGTTGACTGCTCGTGGATCTGGACCATCCCAAGCTGCGACCAAGAAATGAACTAAGCATCGTGATGATTTAGCGAATGCGAATCTCATTCCATCAATCATGCTTGACTACATCTCACCTCTGGATGGCGCGGTGAGTCGTGACAGTGTCCCGAGGAACTTCGACTACACCTTGATTACTGCGTACCTCCCAAAGGGAATACGCACAATGAAACCACAGTTGGAGAGGATTCTAATGTTAAATATCAACGATTATAACTTGGGATACCACAAGAACTATGGCATGCTCACACCTCATAAGTATTTGACCAAGACAAAGGGGAAGAAGCCAAACATCATCACCCAGTCGTGGACCATGGACATCGCGAGGTCCACCATCCTGAACGTAATGAAGATACCACACTTTGGAAGGCATCATGAGGTTAACGCATGTGTTAAGCTCCCGTTGTCATGCTTCCATTGCGATTATTTGTGGCTGGACAGATGCATCACCATAGATCCAGCATTGATCCATCGGATCATCAGATTAAGCATGCAAGGACTAGACCCATAAGACGTTTATCCAGGGAAGGCTGCAGATCACGCCCTAGCACAGAGAATCAAAGATACCTATGGCAATGTAGAAAAGGGGAAGCAGGGCTACAAGGTAGCTTCCATCCAGAATGGTGCAGTGCACCTAGCCTTCCAGTTGATCGATGGTAAGCTAGTTAGGAAGAACAGACCCACGCAGGTCACGAGGTTCATTGTCAACCTCGCGGGAAAATGCATTGAAGGGCTACAAATGAACTAGGTGAGCTACCTCGTCAACGAGCTAGAGCAAGACTTTCACAAATCTTAGGATCAGGGCTATGAGTTCCATTTTAGTTGGTTGTTGATCCTCATCGCCTTCATTGCTTAGGAGATGCCAGAAGAAGCTACCTTCCCTGAGATTGATCCGTCCAAACCACTAGCTACGAAGTCCACTACGCTTTGATATTCGAGCCACATGGCTAAACAATGGCAGTCAAACGTGGTGTTCCACACCTATTACTTGCAGTTGAAGAGGGTTATTGAGTCTTTCCCTTGCATGACACTGAATACCCTGCAAAGGTTCACACCCATTGAGAAGTTTCACGCAGATAGACATTTTATTTATATCACTATGTATGGAGATGAACATAAAGAAGATATCCAATCCTACTATAAGCTCACAGAGGAAGACATGGAAGAAATAACTAAGGAATGACCTGCAGAGTTTCTTATACTAGTCGACCAGGCATGAATGTTCGACCCCAACCTCATCAAAAGTACTGTGGTGACTCACAAAGAGTATGATGTACCAGGCAGCAACATAAGGAAGAAGAAGGAAGAGGTACAAGAGCTTAACAGTGCATCATAAAAGACTGCTTCAGATTCACCTGGAGGGGGAGGAGGTGATGAAGTAGATAAAGAACAGGATGAAGGGAAAGAAGATAAGTAGGATCAAGGTGAAGTAACACAGCCTAGGGATCCCATTGATGAGGTTGAGGCATCCAAGAAAATGAAGGTTTCCCCCATGAAACCTTCATCGCGGAAAAAGTCAAAAGCTAGTAAGCCCAAGTTGCAGACTGTGCTCACGGTAGATGACATCGACCTCATCATCATCATTGTAGCAGATACCTCAAAAGATATTTTATAGCGCAATGAAGCAAAAAAATAGACCATGTATGATAGGATCGAAGCATAACTGAAAGGGGTATAGCAAGCCCTCTACTCCAGCCACGTAGTGTCTACTGTGCCTTCGACATCTGAAGGAATTGAGCTAGGAGACGAGCCTACCTAGCTACACAGAATAGAAGATGTGACCAAAGCTCACCTTTGTTGTGTCTAGGAAGAGAAATAATAGGCCACAAAGGCCCTGAAACAAGCAAAGGATGAAGCCATAGATTAACGCCAATTTGCACTGCAGGAAAAAGACGACCTCCAAGCGAAGTTCGTAGAGGATAGAGCACAAATCCAGAAGGACAAAGAACAACTTATCATGGATCAGATTGGAGTTAAAGAAGTAGACTCTAGAGAAATTCACTCTGTGACAGGCTTAGGACAGATGGAAGAAGAACCAATGGAGATTCAAGTGGCAAAGCTTGTTGAAGCCATTCAGCAGCTTCAAAAGAGAGTAGAAGAACTGGAGTTACAAGCAGTGTCAATCACTTCGCATGAAGTGTGAGACCAAAGAGAAGAAACTAACTAGAGTGCAGTCCATAGAATCAAGGCATTGGCCTTAGAATGCAAATATCTCAACAGTCGAAGTGCGCAGACTTACAAGCACCTTGTAGAGGACCCTGAACTAAGGACACTGGAGTCACAACTCCAGGAGGCAAAGCAGCAAGCAGCGTCAGTGCAAGTGCAGTTGAATACACTGTCAGTGGTCGAGAGGATGAAAAAGGCCCAAGAATAGCACACTGTTCAGCAACAGGTCCATTCCATATAGAGTAAAGTCATGGAAGTGACCCAGAGGCTCCAGCCAGTGCAAGATGAAGCTTTCACACTTTTTGAGGAGATTGAAGGATGAGGTGCATAACTGGAACAAATGGTCACTACAGTAGAACAACACTTGGAATGACCTATGACGAAGAAGGTTATTTAGGAGTTCGTTGAGCAAGAGGCTCTGGCGAAGCAGCAGGTTGAAGTGGCTCGAGCCAAACTCGAGGCCTTCAAGGCAGAACTACCCAAATCAGAGTGACTCAAGACAAGTCACAAGTGAGTGTTGAGGGAATGTTGGCCCTTGACCAAGTTTTGGAGGACCTTGGTCATGTTTGACCACTTTTGGGACTTCGACAAGCTGGTCGAAGGTGGAGCGCAAGGCAAAGCGAAGATCACAGGATCTCGGCCCCTGTTTAGGGATTTTTGGGTTGAGGGTTTATGTAACGGGTATGGGATGTCGGTCCATGGTTTTTACCCATGTTTAGGCCTTTTGTAATGTATAAATATAAAGCTAGGTGATGTAAGTAGAAGGGGAGAAAGAGATGCTAAGTGAAAATGATGTAAGTGACATACATGTGTTGTGCTAAGTGTGAATAGTTGTGAATTCTTCGTGCATACTATGTGTTGAGAACTTGCAGAGATGAGTGCAAGTGATTGTAAGAAGGCTCTATGTTGTACCTAGCTTGAGCGAGGAGGATATGGCGAGGTGCGCATAGATATCCTATCCTCTATGGAGTGGGTTTTGAGGCTCTATGCTTGTAAGAAGACTAAAAGAAGACAATAAAGAAGAAGAATATTTGGTGGACGTAGCCCCACAATGGGGTGAACCACATATATCTTGTGTTGTGGTTGCCTTATGCATTATGGTTGTTATGTTATTGATGTGATTTATGCTTAGTGTTGTAATTTGTATGTTAGATGCACCTGATGATAGTAGCTTAGTGCTTATGTTGTGAATGAATGCTAGATCTGATCTATTTCTATGTGCTTAGTGCTTAGATGTGTAAATCTTGTTGATTACTGCGTTGTTCTATAATTAGGGTTTCTTCCTGCGATGTGAATAAGGGTTGAATACTAATGAATGTTAACTACTAAGTGCTTTGCTAATTATTGTGATCACAGATTTGTGTCCCAGCTAGGTTGTAGACACTTGAGTCCTAGAACCACCCTGCCTCTACCTCGGGTGAGACTTCATCTACTTCGCATGTGTTGTTGAAAGGGTCGGTAGTTAGGGTTTTGTTGGTACGTTGTTGAAGCATTGAACCCTGGGTCTGCCCCTGTGCCAACAAGATCCTTCAACACTAAGAGATCTGTCATCACCAACAAATATTTTTTTGGTGTTACATTCATTTAGAGAAGAAAATATGTCTCTATCCTTAGCCATATGATAATATGCTCTAGAATCAATAAGCCACTCATCAGAAGTAGAAGCAGAAGTTGTATTCAAGGAGAAACGAGAAGCAGAAAGTTGTTATAACCCTAAATTGCACCACACATGCTTACGTGGCATTAGGCCAACTCATATCCCTTCTTTGCCAAAAACTACTGAACAACTCTTCTAAAAACTCCATTTTTAAAAGTACACGCTAGCTGGCCCACTACAGCCCGCGTGTATATAAAATTACACGCTAGTAGACCCACTACAGCCCGCTTGTACCTTCAGAATCATGAAAAAAGGAAAGTTGTTGATGGAACAAAAAGCTATGGGTCAGTTAACTGAAACTCCTGGCCATGCATGGCCGAGGGCTCATCCAAAACCCTAGCTCCTTCTAGCCTATAAAAGAAGGGGTAGGGGTACCATTTGGAAGGAGGAAAAATATAGCGAAGAAACTCTGCCCATTTGTTGAATCCATTGTCCCAACCTTTTAGCATTTCCTCAAGCCAAAGGAGAATTAACGCAAAGTAGTTGGAGGATAGAAGAGGAGGAGCCCAGGATTAGGATCAAGGAGCGGTGGTCGGTCTCGACTTTGATTGTAAGTTGATTCATTTTTCAAATAATAAAAGAATAATTTTTCCGTCCCAATGCATGAGTTATCTATGGTTTGGTGAATTTATGCTTAATTTCTAACCCTTTGGTAGAAAAGTAGCATGCATGCATAGTTGTTTGTCTTGATTGCAGGTTATCTTTGGAAGGAGCAGCGCAAGCAAGCGGTAAAAGAGAAATGGAGGATCTACACCAAACATCAGTAACAAGGTTAGTAGTCATTCTCCATGCATGTATTATGAAAGAAGGGTTTAAGTTGCAAGTTGTAGGTTAAAAAGTAATTTCTTTACAGTCAAAATCGGCATGCAAGTCTAACCCTAGTTTTCTAGTCCATAGGGTAGTTTTCCCAACAACAGAGTTGGCAACCGTACTGGGGAAGATACTCTTTAGGGTTTTCGGATTTAGTCGAGTTTGTGGGTAGTTTAAAAGATTATATTTTCTGTCTTTCTTTGTCTGTTTGTTTTTGTTAGGTTTGAGCTAGTAGGGAGCCTGGTTCTTTATACCAGTTTTTCCTTGACTGTTGCTTGACGGTAATTATCGGGACACACAGAGGTACACACGGCCTGCAGAAGGCCTGCACGTGTGTACTCGCGCCCTAACCTCTTACAGCGTGCGTGTGAATGCTAGCTGTAGAGGTTTCAGTAGCATGTAGGAGTTCAGAGAACTTTAAGAGGCAGTCCTCCTCTTCCCTGTCAGAACTATACATTCTCAGGGGGTTTTCTGGAATCTTGTCTGAGTCTTGCTAGTTCACGGTCCTGTATCAGTTTGTCTTTTTGTGTCTTGTTATTCCTTGCAATTATTTTTTCTTTTCTGTTAGAAAAAGCATCCAAGACTTCAAGGGACCCTGGTTGTCAATACCAGAGGCCTCTTCCTGGTCTGGACAGACTGTTTTTTATCTTTGTCTTAGGAGTTATACATACACGCGGCCTGTACAAGGTCAGCCCGCGTGTACACGCGTCCTGTTTCAGCTCAGCACGCGTTCGCACGCGTGCTGTTTTAGTGACAATAGCGTGCTTGACATGCTAATTTTTGTTCAGGGTGGGGCAGTCATCCCCTCCTTTGATAAGAAGTATTACTCTCAGGAGTTTGAGTCCAGGGTTGAACAGTCAGTAGGTTAGGTCATCTTACCCTTAGCTTGCTTTTTCTCATTCGATAGTTGAACAGAAAATATAATTTTTTTTTTATGGTTTTTAGGCAAGCTTAAGAGTCTTTGTTTTCTTTATTGCCATTGTGTGCCTTTACTCTGATTCTTTGTGGTCTACGCTTTAAGCCAGAATTTTTCTTTCTTGGTTTTGTGCTTGTCAACATTTTCCCTTTGTTGCTTTCTTAGCACTTAAATAAAAAAAATATCTCTTTTTCATTTTCTTCTTTGTTGAAAGAGTGTGTTTCTGCATCATTAGCTAGGGAGAATTCTTTTTGTTCATAAGTTTTTGCAGTTCATTTAGAGAATAAGTAACTCGTAGTCGAGCGAAATTCCTTTATGATTGCTGCATAAAATCTTAGAAAAAATGAAAAGAAAAATAAATCTTTCTTTGTGAAAAGTTGCTGAAAATTTTGCATTTAGTAAAAGTCTTTTGTTTCCATCTCTTTTCATTCGTTTTTGATTTAGTCTTTACACATCATCGGTTTCACCTTCATACTCTATGACGTAAGAAAACCCATAAAAGCAATGCTAATTTAAAATCTATTAGACTTTTTTTTTGTAGGGTTTACAAACTAGTTCAGGACTAGGGCCTTGGATTAGGTTGGAGAGGAAACTCTCCAAGGCCATTCAAAACCAAACATTAGAGTCTGTGATAGGGAGTGTAGAAGTCTAGTTTTGTGGAAGTTATCCGGGACCCCCCCTCTAATAGAGGGGATAAACATGAGGTATCCTGCAGAAAGGTAGTGGAGATAACCCCTCCAAAGCCGAACCAATCGTAGTGGAGAACACATATCGAGGGCTTGTTTTGGGATTCCGTCGTTTGCATTTGCCACGGGGCTTCATGGGTCTCAAATCCATTCGAGGTCCTCATTTGTCTTCTGGACCATTTTCTCTCGATACCCTTGACAGGTTTCGGGCTTGATACCCTTCTCATTGTGGTCTACCCAACTTTCGACTGCACTCGCCTGGTGACTGTTCACGTGTTGGCAACCTAGTTGCCAATCTTTTTAGGGACATACATAGGTGTCTGCGGGGGTATACCGCGGTACCTAGGACATAAATCAGGCCATGCTTTGCAGAGTATACCTGGAGGGTGCTTCCATGTTCGAGTTTCACTTGCACCGGTAAGTTTCTCTAGTGTTGGTTGTTGTAACTATTCTTTCAAAATAGTTTAGTGATTGCTTGTCTTATCTCTTAGGGGCTTCTTTTTTAGTGTGTGTTACTGTTTGAATGTGTAGAATACCTTAGCATATCTTGGATATTCTCACACAGTGGAGGATCCTGAGCTCCACCGGTCACGAAGGCTTCTGTACCTACCGCCGATTATACTGGAGCCACCCTGCCACCATTAAGGCGGAAGATAGACCAACAAGGGTCTTTTGAACCGACCGGGTTACAAACCTTTGTGCCCGAAAAACTCCCGAAGGAATCAACCGCCAATCTTGGCTCAGTTGAAACCCCAACCACTGATACCTGGCCACCAGTTATTGTACCAATCCAATTTTATGAAAGCCTGTCAGTGCCTCACACAGCTATGGAAACAAACACTGTTACTTCTTCTAAGATTTCTTCCATTCCCACCACAATTGCTACCACAGGAGAAGCATATCCAAACTTTTCATCATCGGTTAGAGCCACCATGGTCTCGACCGCAACTATGTTTCATAGTGGACCGAACCCGTCTATGGTGGCGGCCACAACTCCCTTCACACCTAGTGTGACAGGCCCTCCATTCTCATACGGTATGCCTAGTTTGGGAACAAGTCCTGCACTCACTTACTCCACTTTACAGACTTTCGGTCTGGGGGCAGGGAGCTCTAACGCTCCTCTGCAAGGTCAAATTGGGGGCACTCCTATCCCTTTTAATGCTTTTCCTTACGATGGAGGTCATATCCCTCCTTCGTCCCCTTCACTTGGTGGTCCGCATCAGCAGTCCGCCAGGCAGCCTGCACACACTAGTTTATTTGGAGCCAGGATTCAAGGAACACCTACGCACACTATGCCGGTAGGTTCATCACTGTTTGTTTGGAACATGACATTTGGTAACAACAATTTTTCATCCACTGCTCTCTCATCTGGGGGCACTCCCATTTTTGGACAGTCTACTCTGGCGCAGGGTACTATTCCTGCGTCGGGGGCACATATAGCAGGACCTTGGAACTCAGGACAAGGATTCGTTCCCTCCTCTGGAATGCCATTCTGGGGTAATTCTTTCCACAGTTAATGGAACCCTGGACAGACTACTATGCCTCTCCCATCAGGACCGGCATGAGGTAATCCTTCCCAAAGTCCATCAAACACGATGCATGCCCAACATCCTATGTCCTTTATGGGAAATCAGCCAATGATGTCTCCACGGATGCAAAATCCTTATGCTAGTCAGGGCCATGGTTTCTACCAGAATCTGGGCCAGCAACCAAACTTTTCCTGGCAACCTAGTGCCAGTCAAACTCCAGGACCCTTTTTCCCAGGCTATCAACAACAACCCAAACTACCATTCCTGGTGACGTTACACTCGCCATATTTGACAAGGTTGTTAAATGATCCTATTTGTCACGATCCACGTTGGCATCCTATGCCAACGAAGTTGCCTTCGGACATTCCAAAGTTCAAGGCCAAACCTAATGAAGATCCAGGTGATCATGTGACTACCTTCCATCTTTGGTGTTCATCTAACTCATTGAAAGATGACTCTGTCCAGTTGCGATTGTTTCAACGCACTCTTATCAGGAGTGCCGCGAAATGGTACATTGAGCTTGATCGCTCAAGATACTCTTCCTTTGGTGAACTGGAGATGGCCTTCCTTAACCATTTCCAGTTACCTGTGAGATACGACGTGGGCACAAAGCTACTCACCAATTTCGAACAGACAACAACGAACGATATCTCTGATCATATCCGAGAGTAGAGACGTCGGAAGAGTCTAATCAAAATACTAGTCCCACCAGCATTCCTGCTTGAGTGGTTCCTTAAGTCTCTGGTCCCACAATTATCCAAAGACATTGCAACTTTCGGGGTTTTCTTCGAAGAAGATGCCATCATGAGGGCTCAATAGTTTGAGCTCATCTATTCTCATTCTAGTTTATTATACAACATCCTGCCGGATGCACCATGATCGATACTGGATAAAACTAGACAGAGAGGTAGACCACATGCCGATGGTATTGTTGGCTCAGCACAAACCAATCCCGTTGAGTAACTGACAAAACAATTGCAACAATTATCTATACAACACTCAGCGGCCAGCCAGACTACTGCTTTGGCTGCTCCTCCTACCCAAACATCGGAAGTACACTCCGTGCAGTCGACTAACCCAAAGGCCACGTAGCAGCCTGAAGGGAAGAAAAAACAACGCAAGAAGGGTAAGGGGTATAAAAAACCCATTGATAATGCTGGTGGGGACAATACAGAAAAATGGAAGGCGAGGTATCCGTGCAACTTGTGTGCGGAAGACCACCCGACCCATCTTTGTCCCCGACTTGCCGAGGCCCAGAAGTTTGTCACACAACAACATAAGGTAGTGTTGACTAATCCTTTTCAACAAGGGCAAAATTTAACTCAAGCCTCTACAAGTACAGAAGGGGGTAGCCAATAAACCTTCCCTCCTCCAAACAATCCCTCATCCGCGAACGTATATATGGTTAGGGGTGATGCTTTCATAACAACTAGAGCGCATGACTATAGTAAACCAAGCGTTTCTGAGAAGGGTAAAGAAGCTAAGCTCCCATATCTTCCACTACAGATCGAGAAGACATTGAGAGAAACAATGACATGCATTCCAAAGGGTGCATTTAAGAAAGCTTCTCACAACCCAAACGCAAGGGCCGCCTAGAATTACTCTGTGGTGGAAGATTTATCACAAATCCCTTGTACGATGTCTACTTTGGAGGTCCTCCAAAGCTTCCCTCCTCAAAGGAAAGCCTTGTTAACTGCTTTAGGCTCTACTGAGACTTGTAACCCAGGTACCATCATGTTAAATACAACTGACTTAAAACCTTGTCTTCCTTACCACGTAGCGTTTCAGATAGTAGTGGCTCATCCCACAAAATTTTTTACATGGAATATCTTCCGCAGGATGGTCGACGAGGGCACCTCGACATGTGTTATGTCGTTAGCATGTTGGAAGGCCATTGGCCAACCCACTTTGTCTCCATCACCTACTCTCCTCATTGCTTTCGACGATCGTTCTTTCCGACCACATGGCATCATTCCTTCTTTCCCTGTGCAGTTAGGAGGAAAGACCGTGTGTGTCGAAGTAGAGGTAGTCGATGCTCCCCTCGACTATAAACTCTTGTTAGGACGGAGTTGGACTTATGCTATGAAAGCTGTGGTTACTACAATTTTATGAGTCTTGTTGTTTCCACACGAGGGCCGGATAGTGACCATTGATCAACTGTCTTTCTCCAGACCTGACCCAGCTTTGGGGGCATCCACGGTTCCCATGATTGATAATCCTCAACCAGGTGTCGTTAACGTAGGAGTTGGTTTATGCCCATCCTTGATGGGTACCTTCGATTACCCACCTCCTCATGACGATGCCAAATTTATATCTAATCACCATAAGGTTGAGATTTTTCAAGTTTCGTCGTTCCGCATGACTTACTTTGAGGATCCTTGGATTCTTCCTTCCCCATCATCCATGATGGATGAGACAGGGCACCCCAACATGTCCATGCCCTTATCAGCCACTAAGGTAGCATACTCTCTAGTCCAACAAGCTTTAGCTAACCCTGATCTGACTCCTGCACAAGATTTACATCCAATTCTAGAGCCTATTTGGGCTCAGGGTTCTCTTGCTAACGTCAATTCGTTAGACTTAGTCTTGCCTTCTGATGAAGCAGTAATTGAAGCAATGACTAGTCCGGACAAACCTTGGGAAGATATTCATCACAGATCATATTTCCTCCCAGAGTTAAGCCGAATCGAGGCAGGAGAATTCACTGTTACCATGATGGGAGATCAGCCATGTCCTATTAATCTCTTAGCTACATAGGAAATTTATGCTGAGGGGAATATGGTGAATATCGTTGAAACTATACCCATCAACATCTCCCGAAACCCTGGTGTCATGGAGAATGTCTTCGTCAGAGCGGATTGCTCCTCTGAAGAGATCCAAATTTACATGGATCTTTTCAAAGAATTCCGCGATTTTTTTTCCTGGTCTTACAAAGAGATACCAGACATCGACTCACAAAGTGTCGATCATGGGCTACCTTTGTTGTTTTTCAAGCTCGCTTTGAGATCCAAAAGAAACATCCAACGAGACTGTATTTATTCTTTTTGATCTCATCTGGATTAGCTGAGAAAAGTAACCATTATGGAGTCTTCTTTAAACTCTTTTGAGACTCCTTAAAGATGAAAAGATTGTCGAGTGACCTTGTTTTTTCACACTCGTTAAATTGGTCCATAAGAACATTCCTTAAACGGGTCTCCTTTTAAGCCCTTTTCAGACCCTTTAAAAATTAAAAGATTTCCGAGCGATCTTGTGACCTTTCACGCTCGTTAAACTGAAATTTGAAGTCACGTCTGTCCGGTGGTAGTTTACCCCTTTTTCGGTCCGGACGGTCAACTATACAAACAAAGGTATACTCTATCGAATTCTCATTCTTTAGAAGAGTACTCTCAGATATAATTTTATTTCTTTTTCGGGCTTGAGGGACTAAATTTACAAAAAAGAAACCCCCACGGAGTCCATAGTTAAGCTCTTTTCAGACTCCCTAAAATTGAAAAGATCGTCGAGTGACCTTATTCTTTCAAACTCGTTAAATTGGTCCAAAAGAATATTCCTGACGGAGTCCATAGTTAATCTTTTTTCAGACTCCTTAAAAGTGAAAAAATAGCCAAGTGATCTTGTCCTTGTCACACTCGTTAAAATGGTTTTGAATTGACGTCTAATCGGTGCTATTTTATCCCTTTTTCGAACCGACTAGACTATTTTTGAAAAAGGTACCCCACTGGAGTCTCATTTTATGCTTTTTCAGACTTTCTAAATATGAAAAACCACCGAGATTACCTTCTCTGGTCTCGTTAAACTTACATCGAAGGACATTACCATTGTGTGTTCTATCAACCACATTTTCATACCTTACCCACCAGTCTTGTAACAGTTTGCTTCTGCGTCTTAACACCTTTGGCCACTAGAGGATTTTTCCCGAGTATCATTTTACCAGAACATTAGTCTTGTCTTTGTGCCTTGAGCTTGTATGTTTGCAGTACTCGTTCCTCCATGGTAACGTAATATTCCTTCATTCCTTTTCAAAACTTATCAAAAATAACAAAAAAATCAAATATACCCCAAAAAGAGGATGGGAAAAGTATTTTCTTTATTGGCAGCATAATGAGTCGTCCTTGGATAAAGCACATCTATCTGTTTGATCATTAGACTATGGGATGTAGTACAACCTTAGGAAGCTTTTCTCGCTATACAGAGTTGTGTCCTCCACCGTTTGGTTAGTCTTCCAAACATATGGAGAGTTTGTGTTGCCTCTTGCTTCGTAGACTTATGCTTAACATATATGCTGCCTGAGTCTTATCACTTGTCATGCTATTATCCAAGGGAAGTTTGTCACTAAGCCTGAGTCAGCCCGTTTGCAATATGTCTCTTGTCCGCATACCCGGCCAACCTGAACGTCCAATCAAGTCCTTGTTCGAAATCACTTAAGCCTTCAGTCTGATCATCAAGATTATCAAGTCCATAATCGACGAGCCGTTGAATACCTCTGGGTAGTGCAGTCGTACACTCATATTACACTCCTACCCTAGTTTTAGAAGATTTTGAAGTTTTTGCTCAAGCTCTGAAGTACAACCATTAGGCCGAATCAGCTTCTGGAAGCTGGATACTCTATATGTCTATCTTTCTAATTTCGAGATGTAGCTCCGCTGTGTATTATTCGCGGCTACTCTTTATAGTTATTTGACATGCATCTACAGTGTATTTGATTGGTATCCATGGTTCTATTTTATCTCGAGCATGGGTATGCCCGCCTCGGTGAGACATTTTTTATTTTGCAGACGACACCTCCTGGTTCCTGATCCTTGGGCTCACTCATTTAGCACATCAGTAAAGATTGGTAAAAGATTGGTAATGTATTTCGGCCATCAGATTCTCTTCTGACCTCATACATTAGGGGGCATCTATTATAACCCTAAATTGCACCACACATGCTTACCTGGCATCAGGCCAACTCATATCCCTTCTTTGCCAAAAAATACTGATCAACTCTTCTAAAAACTCCATTTTTAAAAGTACATGCTAGCTGGCCCACTAAAGCCTGCGTGTATATAAAAGTACACGCTATCAAGCCCACTACAGCTTGTGTGTACCTTCAGAATCATGAAAAAAGGAAATTTGCCGATGGAACAAAAAACTATGGGTCAGTTAACTGAAACTCCCGGCCATTCATGGTCGAGGGTTCGTCCAAAACCCTAGCTCGTTCTAGCCTATAAAAGAAGGGGTAGGGGCACCATTTGGAAGGAGGAAAAATATAGCAAAAAAACTCTACCCATTTGCCGAATCCATTGTCCCAACCCTTTAGCCTTTCCTCAAGCCAAAGGAGAATTAATGCAAAGCAGTTGGAGGACAAAAGAGGAGAAGCCCAGGATCAGGATCAAGGAGCGGTGGCCGGTCTCGACTTTGATTGTAAGTTGTTTCATTTTTCAAATAATAAAAGAATACTTTTCCTGTCCCAATGCATGCATTATCTATATTTTGGTGAATTTATGCTTAATTTCTAACCCTTTAGTAGAAAAGTAACATGCATGCATAGTTGTTTGTCTTGATTGCAGGTTATCTTTGGAAGGAGCAGCGCAAGCAAGCGGTAAAAGAGCAATGGAGGATCTACACCAAACATCAGTAACAAGGTTAGTAGTCATTCTCCATGCATGTATTGTGAAAGAGGGGTTTAAGTTTTGGGTTGTAGGTTAAAAAGCAATTTCTTTATGGTCAAAATCTGCATGCAAGTATGACCCTAGTTTGCTAGTCCATAGGGTATTTTTCCCAACAACAAAAGTGCATGTCCATGAGAACAAGAAGAAGAAGTAGAATCAATATTGATGTTGTGCTTCTTCATCACTACTTCTAAAGCTCCCATCTTATTGAAACATTTGGACTCGTCATGACCATCTTTATCACATAAGTTGCAATGTCTGTTAGTGTTCTTATTTTTATATTTTTCTCTTTTGTCACCATTAGGAGTTGAAGCTGTCTGAGTGGGTTTGTGACTCTTATATTGCTTGTTTTTGTGGCGAGGATTTTGCTTCTTGGGATTCTTGGGTTTATCTTTCTAATGAAATACTATTGCTTGTTGTTGTGGGGAGGATGTTGCTTCTTGGGATTCTTGGGTTTATCTTTCTAATGGATGACTAAGGATTTGTTGGAGGTACTTGTGGTGTTGATCACTCCAAGTTGTACAAGCTTATCTTTCTCTCTAATCAAAGCATCACAAAAGTTCTCAAGAGTGGGTTTTACATAATTTATCCATAGCACCTCTTGCATGGCATAAAAGGTAGATACAAAGACAGAATATTCACTACCTAGCTTAAGATTAATTGGTGATAGTAAGAAAAAGATTAATTGAAGAAGCCATATTGAATATGCAGATAATATGGATTTAAAAACTGAAAATGATGATCTGTATGGAAAGATCTCGAAAAATTAGGCGGTTTTAAAAAAACAACACTGAAAACAGACTTTGGATGTGAAAGTTATGCCCTTTTAATAAAAGGCATAAATGGTAACCAAAGGACCACATGATGATGTAAGTTTCTTTATGAAGTGACCCACTTTAATTAAAAAAAGTGGGGATCACTTTTACAATGAAGTTACTTTATAAAAGAAAAATTGTATGCAAAATAAATAACTCTAAAATATTAAAGCTACTTATAGTGATTCACTTTTATACTTGAATTGAAATACACTTTAAAATGGAGCATGAACTTTTTCAAAAAAAGTAACAAAAAGGGAGACTTGAACTCAAGACCTCTTACTTAATATAAAACCTTTTAACCAAATGGTCTAGAAAATCATATTGTATTGTTTAGCAAGAGGATTGGGGTTGTTTTTGTTGTTTTTGTTGTTGTTGATGATGATGATGTTGAAGACGACCTTGGAGAGTGTGCTAAAAAAAACTATTTTCACACAAGAAAAAAGTTTCGCTTCTTGATAACAACAAGGGTTAGATCTCGATTAACTTACCCGTAAAATGCACATTTTCCTATATGTTTCTGATTTGCTGAGATCACACAGGGCGCGGGGAAAAGAGAATACACAGATGTAAAAGAGTATCAACATGGAAACAAATAATATAAAACAAAAATAATACTATGCAAAAATTTAAAAATGGCGTATTCAGGCTTTATACCTCTAGATCTGACTGAAATGGTTGTATATTGGGCAAACAAAAACCATTTCGAGTGAAACAAAAAGTTTTCCTGATTGAAACGAGTGCTATGGAGGCAATGGAATAGTCCTCTGATCTCATAAATGTACGAAAATGGTAGAAAATGGAGATGAGGAAACTCGTCTTCAGATCTCGATCTACAATAGGAGATGGTCTTCAAACAGTCTCTGATACCATGTTCTAAAACACAGGTATTCTAATAGAGGATGAACAGTTTCAGTAACCACTCACACAACCAGATCAAAGATCAACACACCAATGTTTTTACCACGTAAAAACATCAGTGTGTTGATCTTTGAGATGGTTGTGTGAGTGGTTACTGAAGGTGTTCATCCTCTATTGGCATACATGTGTTGTCAAACAAGCATGTCATCTACATACAATAGAAAGATAAAATAGCTTCCATTTTCTAGCCTTTTAAAATAGACACAGTGATTAGAATGACATCTACTATAAACGTGTTCTGTCATAAACCTATAAAACTTCAAATACCTTTGTCTTGGAGCTTGCTTTAGGCCATACAAGCTCTTATTCAACCTACATACCAAATTCTCCTTTCCTTTGACCTCATACCCATGTGCTTGCTGCATATAAACCTCTTCCTCCAAATCCCCATGGAGAAAAGTTGTTTTTACATCTAATTGTTCATGATGTAAATCTTCTATTGCCACAAGACTTAAAATAGTCCTAATTGAAGTCATTTTAACAACGGGAGAAAATGTTTCATCCAAATATATACCTTTCTTTTGTGCAAACCCCTTTACAACAAGTCTAGCCTTGTATCACTTTTTGCCTCCATATTCTTCCTTCAACCTGTAAACCCATTTATTCTGCAATGTTCTTTTTTCTCCAGGAAGCTGAAGCAACTCCCAAGTCTAGTTATTTACCAAGGAATCCATTTCCTCTTTCATGCCTTGTTCCCACTTCTTTTTTGGGTCTACCTGAATTTCCTCTTCAAAACTTTTTGGTTCACCAAAATCAGACAACAATAAATAATACAATGAATGATAGTATCGTTCGGGGGGTCTACTTAACCTGGTATATCTCCTAACAACACTTGCAGGAGTTTGAGGTACATATTGCTCCTTTTGTTGTACATTTTGATTTTCTGGTACCTTTGGAATTTCTTTTTCAGTGATCTCATCAAGCACTGTGTATTCTGGTTTTTCTTTTTCCCATTTCTTTCCCTGCAACTAATCTTTGTACATGACCTTCTCATTGAATATGACATCTCTACTCCTAATAATTTTGCGATTTTCGTAATCCCATAAGAGATAACCAAAATCATTAACATTGTATCCAATAAAGGTACACTTCTTGGATTTTGCATCAAGCTTTGTTCTATTTTCTTTATCAATATGGACAAATGTTTCACAACTAAAAGTATTCAAAAAAGAATAGTTTACCTTTTTACCTATCCATGCCTCCTCTGGAATTCCACCATCCAAAGAGCTTGAAGGTCCTTTGTTTATTAAGTAAACAACAGTATCTACAACATATGCCTAGAACTGTAAGGGAAACCCAACATGCAATCAGATACTTCTTGTACGCTCCATGATTGTCATGTTCATCATTTCTGACACACCATTTTTTTGTGGTGTTCCTAGAACTGTGTTCTCTCTACGCATCCCATGGTATGAATAGTAATCATCAAACTCCTTGCTGCAATATTCACCTCCATAATATGATGTGAGACACTTCAACCTTTTTCATGTCTCATTCTCAACCAAAGATTTCCATTTCTTAAAAGTATCAAAAATATCAGATTTTTGTCGAATGCAATAAACCCAAATTTTTCTAGTTACATCATCAATAAAAGTAAAATAATAGTGAGAGCCACCAATAGGTGATACCTAAGCTAATCCCCATACATATATATGCACAAGATCTAACTTTTCACTCTTATTTTCTTTTCTGACTCTGAAAAAACTAACTCTCTTTTGTTTTCCATAAACACAATTCTCAATGAAATCCAAATCAATTTGTCTAACATCTCGAAACAAATTTATTTTGTTAAGAATTTGCATCCCCTTCTCACTCATGTTTCCAAGCCTATGATGCCATAGTGTTGTATCCACTCCTGTAGAAGCTAAAGAGATAGAAGAATCAATATTTTTAGTACATAAATACAATGTAACTATCTTCTTTCATTTTGCTATCACCAATGATCCTTTGTTGACCTTCCATGACTTATCTATAAATATAGAAATACCGCCTTCATTTTCCAACTGCCCTGTTGAAATTAGATTTTTCTTTATATCTGGTACATGTCTTATCTCTTTCAATAACCATTGGTTTCCATTCTCTTGTTTTATTTGTACCTTACCCATTCCAACAGTTTTGCATGGTGCATCATCACCCAAATGAACCTGTCCAAAATCACCCTTAACATAACCTAGAAAATGTTTCCTATGGGGTGTGGCGTGAAATGAATCCCCTGAATATACTACCAAAGACTCGGGAATTTTATCTACATAAAAAATCGAAGCATCTTGTAACACGTCTCTTGTTACATTTGCTTCTTGATTTTTCTCTTGTTTTCCATCTCTTTGTTTCTTTGGAGCTCTGTAGTGTTTCTTCAGATTTCCTTTCTTCCCACAATTCCAACACTCTATCTTTCCTAGTATGAATTTGGATCTGCCCTTTCTAGAATTCTCACGGTTCCCTGATCCCTTTCCTCTATCCTTTTATCTTCCTTTTTTCTCCACATTCAATGCATTACCTAATGTTTCACCTGTAATTTTCCATTGCATTTCCTCACCAAGGATAACACCAACAACATCATCAAATTTTAGAGTGTTTGAACTAGAGATAGAGTTACTTACATCCATGACCAGGCCATTTTATCTTTCTATCAATGAGCACAGGATCAGAAGAGCCTCGACATCATCATCATCAAAGTCCACTTTTATAGAACTTAGCTGATTAATAACTGTATTGAATTAATTTAAATGATCTGCAACAGACCCACCTTCCGACATCTTCATATGAAATAATCTCTTCATTAGAAATACCTTATTGGACACCGAGGTTTTTTCATAAAATTTAGCCAATGCGTCCATCATCTCATCCATTGTCTTTTATTTTAAAATATTGAAAGCCACCAACGCTTCTAGGCTCAACTGTATCGTTCCTAGTGCCTTTCTATCAAGAACCTCCCATTCTTTGTCCTTCACGGCCATCGACTTCTTTGTTATTTCGCCCAATGGTAGGAATAGATCCTTATGATATAAATAATATTCCATCTGCATCTTCCATAACTGGTAGTTTTTGACATTGAATTTCTTAACCCTAAACTTTCGATCTTTCACTATTTATTCCACTCAAACCAGGAACCCTCTTTTCCTGCAAGTTACCTTTCACTCTGATAACAATTATTAGAAAAACATGATCACAGAGAAATAAAATAAAACAAATGTGGAAATAAAACACAAACGATACACAATATAATAGAGACATAGATATATGTGGGTCACCTAGTGTGGGCTACATCCACCATAGAAATTGTGAGGCCCTTCCTTATCCAACAAAATGAACGGATACAACCTACAACACACCTGCTATAACTTCCTATTTTTTCTCTCACAGTATCCTCTCTCATAATACAATATATGTGTTAATACACAACCGCAATACAATTCCATCGTAAGAGAGGGTTACTGTCTAGGGAAAAAAACCCCTAAAATAACTTCTACCATCAAATATGCAACCTTATAATGAACGGTCTAGATTGACTATGAAATTACAATATTTTACAAGGCAATTTTTAACAAAATTTTTCTTTGGGGGCTACTACCCTCGAATCCCCTACAGAGGGGGCTATACAAAAATTGTCATTGCCCCCCCCCCACTCCTCCTAGACCCCCCTGGTG
>ML782909.1:73050-85705 GCA_009831015.1 Picea engelmannii | reverse complement strand
CTAAATCAGGAAGATAATCAAGCTCCACAACCAACATAGAAAATTAGGGATATTCAAAGTTACAACCCGAGCTATTGTTTTTTCATGTGATGATGTAATTTCTCAGATCCTAGAACACATAGACTTGGGAAATAGACACATCTGAAACGTTATAGGGGATCCTATAGCATCTTTCAATCCTAGAGACTTGGTGAAATATTATCATATTGAAAAAGGAATGAAGAAGCTAGACAACCATCTTCTTGTTGGTTTCAAGAACAATGCCAAAGAATTATTCCCCAAGTGGTACAAGCGAGACAAACAATTCAAACACGAACCTAAAGGAGGCTACCCCACAACTACATTAAGTAGGCCATACCAATGTTGTGTCGACTATACAGATAACAAGACATGTCTCAATTATCTTTGTCATACTTGCTATTGATATACTACTGCACAGATGAGGGAGCATCATTCAACTGGGGTGACATATTGTCTACAAATCTATCATAAGCTATAAAATCTGTCTTAGAATACCTACCAAGAAACTTCCCTAGATTTCACGTGTCCTTGTACCTTTTGTAAATTATGTGTGTGGCTCATTAGTAATCGATAATGGGATGGAAGTGGTAACCTTCAAACGGACCAATTCATGTCTATTGAAAAGTGCTCTGGTAGCATAAATACTAGACATAATTTCAGAAAGTGTGTGATAATTTTATGGCTCCCTTATATGATTTCATATTCTGCACACCTTCTCCATGCATGACAGACAAAGTAATCATAGTATTCAGGATAATTGTGGATTGGTTCCTCTTAGAACATGGTACTTACATCACAATATATGGTTCTATGAAATCTCCTCACTTACTCCCATGGTTCATACCACACAAGCTGGTCCTTAAAGAAGTAGCATACCAAAATATGATCCACGGAGTGGGAGGAGCTTTGTATCGATCCAAGAAGGCTATATAGTCCCCTTTACCACTCTACATCAGAAATTGCTTTTTCTCAAACACCAAACAAGCACAGGAAGAAGTGAATACCCTACTTTGTTATCACTTTGGAGAAGAAAGATTTAGAAGACATGACCCAAAAGGGGTCATAAAATATTACTGCAACAATATAGGCCTTAAATGGGAATATATGACAAACATCTCGAATGAAGAAGGAGTGCATCACGATGCCTGGACTTATGATGAATTTATCCTCAAAAGACAAGGCCAACCCATAGGTAGAATCGTAGATGAAGAAAAGGCAAGGGAAGAAGACAAAAGGAAATCAAAAAAAGAAGTAGTGGAGAGGTCATCTCCCACTTCCATTTCTATACATTCAGATTCTGTAGAAGAAGAGGAATCCCCAACAGACAAGAAAAGAAGAGACAAAGAAAAAGTGTATAAGAAGAAGAATGATGCTTCAAAGAAAAATCAAAAGATTGAAGCAGAGAGAGTCAAGGTTGAAGAAGAAGCAAAAGAAACTATAGAAAGGGAAGTAGAAAATAAAGAGACAATGGCTAAAGCAGTGAAAGACAAAGTGGAGAGGATAGAAAAGGAAGCAACTGATAAGGTAGTTGAAGAAGAGAGGCACAAGAAAGATGTTGAGACCAGAAATAATATTCAACACATGGATACCAATGCCCCAAAGACATTGACACCGAGCACCAACACTCATTTTGTGTTCAGTGGTTAGGGACTAGGCATTTGGGCCCCATTTCAACCAAGTGAAGTCATAAATCTGAAAAGCTTAATGTATGACAATAATTCTGGTAAGATAGTGGAAGAACAGAGAAAGAAAGTTCCAACAACTCAACGGATGCCAATCTCAGTCCTCACACAAGTTTCCATGACAGGGAATGTAAGGGAGAACCCAATAGCCATTACTTCAATTGGAACTGCATTAATGAATGCTAACGAGGACAACATTCAGAGATTGTGCCATCAAAACAACGAAAAAAAATAAAATATTAGAGAGCTCAAAGAAAAGATTTGATGGGTAAAGGTAGACAAAGGCATCCTCCATAATTTCAAAGAAAGTGTGGAGAACGTGAGAATAGAGATGGAAGAGGAAATCATATACATGTACACAAATATGCATCTCTTCCAACAAGCATTTGCCACAATTATAGAGCAGAATGGCCAAATACAAGCCAATGTCGCCCAATTCAACATGATTCGAGAAGGCATCAATGATATCGACAGATGGATTGCAGAGAATCTTGATGCACCAGTCATGTTATATCAACCATCAGCCTCTGAAAGGAAAAAATATTTATTTATCCAGGTGCAAACTAGTGACCACCAAACTATTCCAACTAGCTCAAAACAATTTTTTGGCAATTTACTATTTTCAACAATTTTTTTGGGTTCTAAACTTTCGGGGCCATTTTGAGGGCCTAAACAATGTTTTTTCACGATTGATCACCTAAATGATGGTAAAAGACACATTGATACTATGAAATGAATCTCCTCATCGATACCTTTCCAACGAGCTATCATGCACCCCAAACGGAGATCGCATGCCAAAGTTACGCCCCCGGGAAGTTGATACACCAAACTACCCAAAACAGGGTCCACAAACTTATTGGCTTTTCATCTTCCGGGGTTAGGATTTTGGATTTTCTTTATGTTAAAAAAATTCCTTTGGAGCCTCATTGTAACAATCATCTTCTTGTGAATGAGTGTAGTCGTCACATCTCTTCTCAAAGATAAGTTGCCACAATTCTAGTGAGGCTTTCACTCTGTATTTCTATAGTTTTGTACATTTCTCTCTAATAGAAATTGTTTATTATTGTATATATATGTTTATGATTATATCTTTGATATATATTTGTTATATTATTGAATATCTTATATATCTCTATAAATTTCTTTATTATATCTTCGTTCTTATTTTGTGCCAAAAGTAATCTGGATCAGTGGTATCAGAGTAGGCTTCTCTTTATCGTTTTTCAATACATGTCCCTGATGAGGTCCGAGTATAGAAAGTTTAGTGTCGAGCTTGTCTCTCTTGAGGAAAATCACTCTTGCATGCCCAAGAAACCCTCCATGGAGGAAGAAAAGAAAAATGACAGAGTAGAAGATTCTATTAATGTATTGTTTGAGCAAGCTATCATGTGATAGAGGGAAGAAATGATGGAGAATTTTTCCCACATCCTTCAATGTGTGAAGATAAAAATAGGCTCGTCTTCATCAAGCAGCCACTTTGGAGGCACCTCCCCTTTCAAGGTACAAGTTAATTTTGATATTCTCGTATTTGAAGGACAGATAGATGAGGATGCCCTAGAAAAGTGGTTAAATCTGCTAGAAGGTTATTTCTATGTTCACAATTTTTCTGACAGGGAAAAGATCACCTCCACACACCTTAAGGATCTCCCCCATCTCAAACATTGGTGGGAAAATTATTGGGAGCAAAGTTCCATAGAGGAGTCTGGAATAAAGGGGGTCGATCCCACTTGGGATCTTTTTGTGGATGCGGTCAAGGAACAATATTACCTTGTTGGTAACTATGACGACCAATACATGAGATGGACCACACTACGATAAGAGAGGGGTCAAATAGTGTTGGAGTTCACAAATACTTTCCATACCTTGTGTACCAATATTGGTATCAAAGACTCTGAGCGACATTTGGTTCTAAAATACCACACGGCTCTGCATAGGTACATCCAAACCAAAATGGATTTTCTATACATCTCATTACTGGGAGTTGCCTATCGATATGTTGTCAAAATCGGGAAGAAATTTAGGCACCATAACAAAAGGGAGTTTGGGTTTGAAAATATGCAACAACCAAAGTATGGTAAAGAAGGCCCTACCAACTAGCTTCCAGAAAAATAGTCCAAGCCACAGGAAAATAAGGGTAATGGAAAGACGAAGAAGAACACTAGAAAGTGGTGTGATTTCGAAAAAATAGCCTGGCACAACACTGATGAATGTCACTCAAAATAATCATTGGTGGATGAGATCAAATAAAATGAGTCGAACCCTGATTCAGAATCTGATTCTGGAAAATAATGGGAGAAGACATATCATTGACATAGACCCCACTGTTACTGTCGCGACTACAACATACCAACCAAAAGAACTAGTAGATCCTGAAGAGGGGGAGCACCTTTTTCAATTATAGATGTGGGTGAAGGGGATCCTGCTACATTTTATTGTTGATAGAGGAAACCATAAGATCCTCATCTCAGCTTAGCCAGCAATTCCACTTGTCATATGACATCAAGCCCTTCAAGGATGAGGTATTATGTGATGTTTCCCCACTCGATTTCTGTGATGTTCTTTTGGTCCAACCATATATGTGGAATCACTATGTTATTTATGAGTCTCGACCTCATAGTGTCATTGTTACTATGGGGGGTCATCTCTACAGGATACCATAGGTAGTTCTGAATCCTGTCCCACCTAAACAGTTCCACACTGTAATATCTCATACTACAACATTCAACCTCTTCATAATTTGTTCAAAAGGTGAACAGAAGGACATTGCAACCACTGCCCCCTCAGTCCAAGCATCATCTATCCAGCAGAAGCAAGTCGTAAAGATTGAAGCAAAGCACAAAGATTCCTTCTTCACACAGTCATCTCATGTAGCCAAACTGGTTAAAAAGTTCCAACCCTTCCAACATCATGTTCTTAAAAACCTTCCACAAGACAAGCAGCGCAACTTCTCCAGCAAGGAAAGCAGCTCACTAAGGTTCAGATTCAGAAAATGCTTCCCCCTCTCCCCCGAGAGCTTAATGAAATGGAGACCATTGCTTCCTAAGGAGGTAGGATTGATCTAGGTGGATATCACTGACCACCCACCTATTCCACCTGGTTCAAAACATTTTTTTAGCAATTTACTATTTTTAGCAGTTTTTTGGGTCCTAAACTTCCGGGGCCATTTTGAGGGCCTAAATGATGATTTTTCATGACTGAGCACCTCAATGATTTTCAAAGGCATATTGATCCTTTGAAATGAATCTCCTCATCAATACCTTTCCAACGAGCTATCATGCGCCCCAAATGGAGATCGTATGCCAAAGTTACGCCCCCGGGAAGTTGATACACCAAACTACCCAAAACAGGGTCCACAAACATGTTGGATTTTCATCTTCCGGGGTTAGGGTTTTGGATTTTATTTATGTTAAAAAAATTCCTTTGGAGCCTCATTGTAACAATCATCTTTTTTTGAATGAGAGTAGTCGTCACATCTCTTCTCAGAGATAAGTTGGCACCATTCTAGCGAGTCTTTCACTCTGTATTTCTACAATTTTGTACATTTCTCTCATTAATAGAAATTGTGTATTAATGTATCTCTGTGTTTATGATTATATCTTTTATATATATTTGTTATATTTTTGAATAATTGATATACCTCTGTACATTTATTTATTATATCTCCACTCTCATTTCATGCCAAAAATAATCCAGATCATCTATATTCCCTAGAATGTTGCCAACAAGTTGGCTAAAGAGGAGACAAGGAGGTCACTAAGTCAATGGAAATATGCTCAATATTACATAGAGTTGCACAAGAACTAATCAAAGGCTACTGACTAACTCAATTAGACGATATTGGTAAAAATATAGTCATGGAAGAACTAGTGGATAAAGTTCAAGATAACACAAGTTGTAGAAAACCTATCATTGAAACAACCACTATGGTTACTAATTATTTGATAGAACAAAATCTCCTACAGCCAACTAAAGTGCAAACCATGATCCAATATTTTATGGCTGCATTTTCAAAAGACATGAGCCCATTTGAAGATAACATAGTTATGCATAATGAAACACTAGAAGGACTAATTTATCGCAGAATTAGATCTTTGTATGATCAATTAGAGGTGTGGACGACATATCTCAGAGATTAAACTTCTTGAATAAAGACAAAATGTCAATCAGAAATTGCTATTACCTATCTCCTATTTTTTATTTTTCTTAGTTAACCCCAATTTTGTCCTCATTATGTACACTTGTCATTAGGAAAAAGGAAACTCAACAGTTTTGTAACAACTTCTTTAGAGGGAATACAAAGAGTCACCTAGGAGTTAATAGTGATAGTATATGATATGGAAGATTCCCATTTAGTAGGGGCTCTCCAAGCATTTTATAGACTTAAGAACTGTTTCAAGGACATATACCATGTTAATGAATATTGAGAAGCCTTGAGGGCCACTTTTTGAAGGAAGAAGAATCTATGTGTGAAATTGTCTTTGTTGTGAACTTTTTCAAGTGGGATGTATGTTATTCACATGGACGGTAAGAATGCTTGTTTTCCTATGGATTGATCTTATGCACTCTATATTATTCTACAGTTTTGATTATTCTTTCATATTTCTTTAAGTCTTAAGATTGTTGAGTTGTTAATGTATGTAGAAATATAATTAGATTGTTCTGGTTGTATGTATGTATGCACTTTTTTATGATTCTGAACTTTTATTTCAGCTACTTGTGTGGAGGTTTTGTTCATATTTCGGTCTCATTTACAGCTCACCTAGTTACTTTACAAGATCCTAGCTAGGATAGGGTAGGATATATTAGTGATAGACTTGTTTTCTTTCAATAGATAGTCTTCATCTACATCTTCACATTGCATACCCATACATCATCCAACTTCATCGCTAGACCAGGCCGTAACCGGTAAAACCCAAAAAACAACAATAGCAATCGGGCCAATTTCCAGATGGGTCTCCTAAACCAAATGGTGCATAGTATAGTTGAGATTGTGTAATGGGGAGTACCCCTTACTGTTTTATCTTCCTCTTTTCTCCACATTCAATGCATTACCTAATGTTTCACCCATAATTTTCGATATCCCTTACCCACTTTGTGGAAGCTTAGTCCCCCATCGCTCATTCATCATGGTCGGTCTGCACGCAGTGGTGTTTATAATTTTATTAATGTTCTGCATCATTACATATACAAAAACAGGCTCCTGGCCTTAAAACTTAGGCTCTCCGGCCTAATAAAATCATAAGCCTTACAACTTATATTAACTTGGATCACCAGCCTATAAAACATGATTTACAATTCATAAACATGATTACAACAAGGCTCATCCTTGGGGATATTACAATCCCCTCCCCTTATTTTTGCACTGTCCTCAGTGCAATTTTTACACAGTATCAACAAGATTTCCAAAATCTTCAAAAAGATGCGGGTATTCTACCCGCATATCATCATCATGCTCCCATGTCGCGTCCTCGGGACCGTACCAGGTCCATTGGACCTTTACAAGCCCTATAGCTCGATTCCGGAGCTATTTTCTTTTCCTGTCCAATATGCGCACAGGATGCACTTGTAGGACACCTTCTTGCTCCACCTGAATCACATTCCAATCGATAACATGATTAACATCAGGTATATATTTATCAAGCAATGAAACATGAAACACATTATGTACAGTCATGGATGCAGGTAATGCAAGCATATATGAAATTGGCCCAATCCTTTCTAGGATTTCAAATGGCCCACAAAATCTAGTTGCCAACTTGGCACAACTTCCTAGCTTTAGGAAACTCCTCTTAGCTTTCACTTTCAGGAAAACATGATCACCCACTTTGAACTGTCTGTGGGTTTTGTTCTTATCAGCATAACTTTTCTGCGTGTCTTGTCAGCTTTCAAATTCTTCTTAATTTTTATCATTTGGTCCTCCGTCTCCTTGAGCAACTCTGACCCAACTACTGTTCTATCAGCTGGATTATCCTAGCTCACTGGAGTATTGCACTTTCTTCCATAAAGTGATTCAAATGGGCTCATCTTCAACGATGCATGATACCCATTGTTGTAGGCGAATTCTACCAAGTGTAGGTAGTCTTCCCATTTTGATGGTTTGTCCATCACATACATTCTCAGTATGTCTTTTATCACTCTGTTCACTCTCACTGTCTGTCCATCAGACTTAGGATGATAAATTGTATTAAAGTTCAGATTCGTTCTAAATCCTTTGAAAAATCCTTTCCAAAAATTCGAGTTGAATTTCAGGTCTCTGTTGGACACAATTGTTTTATGAATTCTGTGCAATCGTGCCACTTCCTTCATGGAAATATCAACAACATTTGTTTCCTTGTGAGTAGTTTTTAGTGGAATAAAATGGGCATTTTTTGTAAGCTTGTCCACCACCACCATGATCGAATCATGCAACTTGCATGTTCTGGGCAATACCGTAATAAAATCCATCGTTACTACTTCCCACTTCCATTCCAGAATGGGTAAAGGTTGTAGAAACCTTGCTAGCTGCCTATGCTAAAATTTAACTTTTTGGCACTTCATACATCTAGAGATGTATTCAACGATATCTCTCTTCATACCCGACAAAAAGTAATGGCTCTTGACTGCCATGGTGTTTTGATATCCAGGGTGCCCTGCATAAGGCACATTATGCATCTCCTACAGAGTTATCTATTTCAAGTCCTGGATGTTCGGTACAAAAATTTTGTTCTTGTGCAACAGTATTCCATCTATTCCCAATTTATAAATATCCACCTTATGTGGCATCTTACCCTGCTGTAGCTTTGCTACGAATTCTTTGTATTGTAGATATGCATTTGTAGCATCCACAAATCTACTTTTAATATCAGTTTGATACATGCTAATGGTTGTAGCATGTAGTTCATGCACCCTCCTGCTGAGTGCATCAACCACTTTATTCTCCTTCCCTTTGATATGCTTGATATCAAAGTCGTATTCACACATAAATTCTAGCCACCTACTTTGTCTAGCGTTTAAGGTTGGCTGATCAAACAAATATTTCAGACCATTATGGTCTGTTCTCAATTCAAACCTCCTTCCCATGGGGTAATGTCTCCACTTCCTTAGAGCATGAATGATGGCTGCCGACTCCAAATCATGAGTTGTGTAGTTTTTCTCGTGCTCTTTCAACTTCCTGGATTCATAACAAATTACAAATCCATTTTGACTAAGGACTCCTCCCAATCCTTCTTTACATGCATCAGTGCACACCACAAAATCTTCATTTGGGTCTGCAATTCTCAAGATTAGATCACTGGTTAACAGTTGCTTCAATCATTGAAATCTTTTCTCGCAATCTTTTGTCCATTGAAAATTTTTCTCCTTCCTTTGCAAGGAATTGATAGGGTGAGCTATCCTTGAGAACCCTGCGATGAACCTTCTGTAATAACCAGCTAGACCCATAAAGGATCTGACTTCCATCAATTCTTTGGTGCTGACCATTCTCTGATGGCCTCAATATTCTCGGGATCTACAGCTATCCCATCCTTTGAGATAATATGCCCTAAGTAATGGATCTATTCCTGATAAAATGAGAATTTTCTCAACTTGGAATACAATTGGTTCTCTCTTAGCACTTGCAACACCATCCTGAGGTGTTGTTCATGCTCTTCCTCTGACTTGCAATACACCAGAATGTCATCCAGGAAGACTATGACAAACTTTTCTAGATAGTCCCTGAATACTCCATTCATCAAGCACATAAAAATAGCAAGTGCGTTCGACAGTCCAAACGACACCGTTGTGAACTCATAATGGTCGTACCTTGTTCTAAAGGTAGTCTTGCTGATGTATTCATCTTTTATCCTTACCTGGTGATATCCTGATCTGAGATCTATCTTCGAAAATATCCTGGCACCTTTCAACTGATCGAAAAGATCGTTGATCCTTGACAAAGGATACTTGTTCTTGACATTTACTTTGTTTAACTGTTGGAAATCGATGCACAACCTCAGCATTCCATCCTTCTTCTTTACGAACAGGACTGGGGCACCCCAAGGTGACACGCTTGGGTGTATATACCCCTTCTTTATAATCTCTTCAAATTGCAATTGCAACTCTTTCATCTCTAGCGTACTCATCCTGTACGGAGCTTTTGACACTGGAGTTGCTCCAGGCATCAAGTTCACAAAGAAATCAATATCCCTTTTTGGAGGTAGTCCAAGTAATTCTTGGAATACATCTTTGAATTATTTCAGTACCACATACTCTTTGATACTTGACACCTTGTCCTTAGATGTTTCCCCTACATGGGATGCAAATAATTGACAACCTTTTCTATAGCACTTCTTCAGCTGCATCACTAAGATTTCTCTGATAGAAACAACTCTTAGAATTACTTGGACTATTTTCTGATTCCCTTCTTCATCTAAGTAAGTGAATGCCTTATTATGACAATCCAAGATGGCATGGTGCTAGTCAACTAGTCCATCCCAATTAGACAGTCCTAAGAGCCTAATGGAAGAGTGTTCAATTCAGCCTTCGTGCTCAGTCCATTCATGTCCACAGGATAAGACTTGACTAACTCCATGACTTTCCTCTTGGTTCCTGTAGCTAGCTGCACTAACCAAGAATTTTCATGTTTTCTTTTTGTTAAATGCAAACTTTCCACCACTCTAGGATCTATATAACTATGGCTAGCCCCTGAATCAATTAAAATAGTAAAGGCATGGTTTCCAATTTCAATCATGTGCGATTGAAATTAATCTTACTTGTTGTCGAGGGCTGCATAGATCCTTGACATTCTACTGCCCATGTCCTCCACTATTTCAGCTTGTTGAACATTATGGACAACTCTCGCTTTGCCATTTTTATGGGGACAATCTTTGTACTTGTGGTTCTTGTTATCCCCGATTTCTAGGGATAACTAGGAGATCATGTCTTGAGGCCCATAGGTCCTAGACATGGAGTACCGAGAGTAGGATTGACCTGAGCATGGCCCTGGAGGGCCCGTCCTTCTTCTTCTTTGCCAGATTTGTCCTATCAGCAGCAACAACATCCATCACCATCGGCTTGGACTTGCATCAGAGAAAACTCTTGCTCCATGAGGTAATTGGTCCAGGTATCATGGTATGTGTCATGTTTTATCATTATAACTTTCTTATATATGCATCAGGTTCCTTACATTTTTTATAATTGCTTGGATCTTACACTAACCCACTTGACCATTGTTGGGGGGATTAACGGGGTGCCCTAGCAAGCTTGTATCCATGGGTTTTTGGTTAGCCACCAGGGGGTATTTGAAGAGCCATCGTCCGCTCCTACCATACTATCACTTTACATCTTATCTCCCATACATCCATCCCATTCCCTTAGTCCGGGCATTAGGATGACCTACTTGAGGGGTTACACTTCATCCTGTGGGAAGAAGGGGCTAAAGGCCCAAGGGGTAAAAGCAACTGGTAAAAGATAAAATCCATAGGAAATGAAACCTAGATATGCTTCGCCCAGGGATCCCCGAGAAGGCAATAAAAGGCCTCTCGATAAGAAACAAAAGGGGCCTGAAGAAAAATAATAAAACAAGACCTAACCAAGAGGATGGGACGTCTCATCATGAGCCGACCCATTATGTTCATAGGTATCTAGCAGTATGACATTGCCATTATCTGGTCACCATGCCAGGGAAATGACCCTTGGTTGCATGGCTAAGGGAAAGGGGGTCTCATCACGAGCCAACCTTATCATTTCTGCGAAAATACTAGTGGGTAACACTGTCAGCTCTGGTCACCATGCCAAGGTAGTGTCCTCTGGTCAGACCTTGAAGTAAAAAGAAAAGAAAAGGTAACAAATAAGAAAAGAATAAAGGCAATGAAAGGGCTTGGAAAAAACTGCATCCATGACTGGTACAACTCACCTCCTACAAAGGCACCCATGGACAATACCTACCCCTGGTCTTCCTTATGACTGGATATCCTTAGACCATATCACTTCATGTTACATGGTTTGAATAATCTTCTGTGGAAACTTTCTTCTTCTTATGGATACTGGCCCAATAGGTTATTATGTCTATTTCTTCAACTTTGTATAGTAGATCAGTGTAATGTCTTTGAGCTATTAGATGATATGCTAGGGGTTTTATGCATATATTTGATAAATTTAATGATGAAATATGATTGACATTGCTATGATCCCAAGSAATGATGAGCCCATGGAGGGCGAAGGTTTTGATGTGCAGGACCATACCTGACGAACAGGTACCAGTGGACCGATACACATGGGGATGACCTCCATGGGGCTGAAGATCCCATCAGATGGTTGTTGGGATGGCAGAGACATAAAAACGTTGTGATGAGCCTTTGCACAGGAAGAAAGAAGGATGTTCCACCCAGGACACTTTGGCAGAGCTCGGCCTAGGGGGAATCACCCACTGCAGATGGAACGTTTTCCTCTGATGGACAGGACGTCACCTAGGAGAGATGGACGTTATCCTGAGTGTGTGGCAGTTTGTTGAGGTTGTTGGCACGTGTGACATCTTGGAGGATTCCCTAGAAGGGCCAACGTCTCACTTTTGGATGCTGGATTTTCCCAAAAAGGGCCAACGTATCCCTCAGAAGGGCTTGACGTCCCACCTTTTTCTCATATTATGTCATTTTTCTAGCAATTAATGTAAAAACAGTGTAAATTTTGTATTCAGCCTTGTCGGCTTTTTTAATGACCTATTTTTTAATTGAAAGGTCATGGATTGGTATAAATTGAGGACCTTTTCCCCTCATTTGAAAAAAAAAAACAACTCACTCTCTTGTGAGAGACTATCTTTTAGCCTTTTGTTTGGTGCTCTTGGTCTTTTAAAGTGAGGCACAACTCTTGGAGGAGGATTTCTCTTGGCATTTATGGTGTTTCTCTCATGGAAGGTTTACAACTAGGGTTTGATTATGCATTCTTCATGATATGTAAGTGAATTTTTCATGAAAAACTTCTTAAGTGAATGGTTGTAGGCT
>ML782909.1:8426-68408 GCA_009831015.1 Picea engelmannii | reverse complement strand
CATTGCTATGATCCCAAGGACTGATGAGCCCATGGAGGGCGAAGTTTTTGATGTGCAGGACCATACCTGACAGACAGGTACCAGTGGATCGATACACATGGGGATATGATTAGCTCAGACCTCCATGGGGCTGAAGAGCCCATCAGATGGTTGTTGGGATGGCAGAGACAGGACAACGTTGTGATGAGCCTTTTCACAGGAAGAAAGAAGGACGTTCCACCTAGGACACTTTGGCAGAGCCTGACCTAGGGGGAATCACCCACTGCAGATGGAACATTTGCTTCTGATGGACAGGACGTCACCTAGGAGAGTTGGACATTATCCTGAGCATGTGGCAGTGTGTTGAGGTTGTTGGCATGTGTGACAGCTTGGAGGATTCCCTAGAAGGGCCAATGTCTCACTTCTGGATGCTGGATTTGCCCAAAAAGGGCCAATGTCTCCCTCATAAGGGCTTGACGTCCCACCTTTTGCTCATATTATTTCATTTTTCTAGCAATTAATGTAAAAACAATGTAAATTTTGTATTCAACCTTGTCGGCTGTTTTAATGACCTATTTTTTAATTGAAAGGTCATGGATTGGTATAAATTGAGGACGTTTTTCCCTCATTTGAAAAAAAAAACATCTCACTCTCTTGTGAGAGACTATCTTTTAGCCTTTTGTTTGGTGCTCTTGGTCTTTTAAAGTGAGGCGCAACTCTTGGAGGAGATTTTCTCTTGGCATTTATGGTGTTTCTCTCATGGAAGGTTTACAACTAGGGTTTGATTATGCATTCTTCATGATATGTAAGTGAATTTTTCATGCAAAACTTATTAAGTGAATGGTTGTAGGGTTAATTTCTTACATTTTGCTATTATATTGCTGAATCTTGAAACCCTAGGTAGAAAGCACACTAGTAGGTCATTGTTATATGTCCCCATGTTTGAGAAATAGTTTTAGCCATTGATAAAGGAAGATATAGCCTAGTCGTTGCTACACTTTTCTCCCTTTTTCTGAGTTAGCATTGAAGCTATAGGTTGAAAAGAGGAGATGTCCTAGGCCTAGTTGAATCTACACCTAGGTTTTTCGCCTTCTAGGGTTTGAAAGCCTTGCCCTTGCAACACTTTCTCCCTTAAATCTGTACTTTGAAGCTAGCCATTTTTCCAAGTGTATTTAGAGAAAGAGGAAGGAGCATGAGGCCTTGCTTAAGCAACACCGGAATGAGCCTCCTTCCCTTAAGGTTTTGATTCTAGGGCCCTTTCATTGCAGCACCATAGAACCCTACCTTCTAGTCTCTGAATTTTAAATCCTCCCGAGACCTTGTGTCCTTGCTTTTGACTCCATTTTACCCTAAGGTACTGGTTAGACTTACAACGTTGAGCTTGTAGTTTGCAAAATCGTCTTTTAAAACTTTCATTTTTGAAACCCTAACTAACCCTAATGCTACTAACCTAGGCTGACATCATACTTGATGCGGAAACCCTTCTAACTAGTAAATAGGTAATTAAATGATGATGTCAAGCCTTTACTGAGCAATTTGTTGATTGAAAATACTGTTGGCTTGGTCATTTTATAGATATTGATGAATTGGTAATCTTGCTTGGGTGATTTAGCTGAATGTTGACCTCATCTTATCTATTATTTTGCTTATTAAATGAAATCAGATAGTTAAGAAGTACTAACCCTTTGAATTATAACCTGCAAATATACATATTGTGTTGTTATTGTCTTGTTTCGGGAAGGTGTTCTCAACAGGGACTTCACTTCTTTATTGGATGATTAGCCAGATTATCTGATATTGGTGGTAACCTGAGAGGAGGGAAAACCTTACTTCTTGACCTTATATTCATTGCCTCTTCAAACCCCAGGTTACCAGGGACGTCTCCCCTGGGCTAACCTCCCTAAACAGAAAGAACCTCCCCATCGAGGTGGCATTGGGTGGGGAAGGTTCCTGTTATGCCAGTTTGTCCACTATTCTGTAGCCTGTGACCTAAAATACAAACTGTGTGATAACAGTTCTCTTTATAGACCCAACACTAAATGGGCGTCTGTCTTGGCCTTTGTTCCCCCACTCCAGTCATTCTCGGCTCTCTAAACGATGGCTATCCTTGAGGGATATTTTTGAAAAAGGGAGGTTTGTTTCCCTTCTACCTCTGCTCTTTCTTGAAATTCCTCTGGTTGTCCCAAGCCTTCTGAAAGGTAGGCTTTTATCTTTGTTGTTCATATAAGTATTTTTCTCTTCTTATCATTTCTTCCATAGTCTTAGAATCATCATATTGAATATTGTCACCAATGGAAGGTGGCAGTCCATTTAGATACCTCTGAATCTTGACAGTCTCATCCTTGATGAATGAAACATACTTTAGTAATTCCAAAAACTATTGTTCATACTCATCAATGGTCCTATTGTCCATCTTGAGTTCAAAGAAGTCTTTCATCTTTCTCTCATAATATCATTTAGTTAAGTATTTCCTCTTGAAATACCTCTTGAATTCTTTCCAAGTGATATTCTTTTCTCTGATGTGTTGCACCTGCAGAAGTTGATACCACCACATGGATGCCTTTCCCTTCAATTGATACATGGAAATCCTGCCCTCTGCATGAGAGGAATGATTCTGCAGTTGAAAGTATTTCCTTATACCAAGTAACCAAATTTTGACATCTTCCTCCTTCTTATGCTCTCCATCAAACATTGGAGGCTTGATATTGTTCATTTCCCCCTTCAATTCATCCATTCCAGATCTCCTGTGCTTTTGGGTAGGAGATGAGCTGGAACTACTGTGTGCTTCCTTAGTGGAATGCTTTGGGGAGCGACGACAATGTCTACTGACACTCCTTGATCTTATTTTCCTCTCATGGGTCCTGCGACTCTCTGTCTTACTTGAGTCACTCTCCTTTTCCGATTTCTTTTCTATTCTTTCCAGACTCTTCAACATCTTTAAGTTGAATTCACCTTGCTTATCCCTAAGTCTCATGAGCTTTTGGCTATCATCTTGGCGAGCCTGGGAATCCTTCTATAATTTTTCAATGATTTTCATTATATGCCCTTCCTTATCCATCTCTTTTTCATGCCCATCGGATTTCGATCCTTTGACTCCCAAGTTGATATCCCTTTCTTCTCTTTCATTCTCTGAATTGGAGGCATTCTGCACCTCTTCCATTCTCTGCTCTCAACGACAACCCTATTCGGTTCTGGCACTTGCTAAGCTTCTGCAAACACAAGTGCAGATAATAGGGATTCGTTAGGTTTCCATTCCTTAACAAATTCCACACATTCAAAATCAATCTGATTTAAGAAAATGCTTCGACTTCACGAATTTTTCGAGCTCTACTCGACTCTGTAACTTTCGGATGATAGCCCTCTCTTTCTTCGTCCCTACCCCACGTGACCAAGGGTCGTGACCAAGTGCTAAATATGCTAGGTGCTACTCAGGCTTTCGGTATTCAAAGAGTTTTAAGGCACACACAACTATCTCCCAAATTTTCGATTACCAAATTCGTGAAATTGGGTGGATCAACAGTCTACGTTTACCGAACATCCAACGGTTAGAATCCGCTGCAATTTTTTCATCTTTGAAGTTTTCGGGACTTCGAGATTTCAGGTTTTGGGGTTTCAGTCCTCGAGGCTCTCATACTCTCTTCCCTCTCCAACCCCCGATTTCTGAAAATTTGATTTCCTTACCCTCCAGGCCCATGGAGCAAAATTGTCTCCCACATCCACAGTGGCATGTGGCACACTTAGGAGAGTCCATGTCACCTTCAGCGACGCCATCGGGTCCCACCACTCTCACTTTTCTTCTCGATCCACTAGCATATGGTACACACCCATGTGTCCACATCCATTCCAAGTGAAATCCAACAGTCATATCCTCTCTCAGATATACGACGCAGATCCTTTTGGCGTTTCAGGGTTTCGGGTTTTGGGCCTTAGGAGTTTGTGCCTCAGTACCTCCCATTTATCTCGACAGAAAAACACTTGAAATTACCCTCTTCTCTTCTACTCGATCTAATGATCATGATTCCCCACAATACGATGACTCAGATATCATCGACATTTCACATATCGAGATTTTGTGTGCCACGAGGTCGAAATATTTTCTACCTTCGTCCTCCCTATTCTCGAAATGTCAATTTATTCCTGGAAAATTAACAGTCCAGATCTCTCTTGGATCGACGGTTGTGATCCAATCGTGAATTTGTGTTTCTTGAATTATCACGAACTCGCCCTTTGACCAACTCAAGTCACGAGTCAGCGAAAGGTTGATCATTCTCCACACGTCCCTTCCGATGGACGGTTCTGATGAAGTCGGGACTTCATGTATCACGATTTCCACACTCTTGTGCAACTCCAAAGGGTTTTTAAACCTTGTGCACGTTCTCCAGATCTAACGGTTGTGAGGGTTCTCCTTTCCTCCCGAACAGATCCTACGGCTCCAACACTTCTGGTGTTGAGCTCTTTCTCTCTCCCTGTGGCCATATACCACACCGGCTGCGGGTTTTATAATACCGCTACACCTCCTGAAATTTTTAACATGGTCAAGTAGCTCGTTGACACTAAGAAACATTTTGGGGTCCAAAATTAGTCCTCCGGACACAATTTCTTCTCAAAACCTTGGTCCAAAGACCACTTATCCGGCCCATCCAGGCTCAGCATGGAAACTATCACTTTGATACCATATTGAAACGTCCCTGATCATCAACCCATTGGTCGGACAATGCTACTGTGCATAAAAACTTTCTCATACTTATATATATAACATGCATTAATTCATATTACACAAATTTAACTAAACCATACAGAGTAATCACATAATTACGGATAACATGCAAAAATAATGGGATTAATGGTAATTCATGATTACAGCGAAATACATGATAACATTGCTAGAATCACAGACATGCGTATTTAATTGGGATTATACGCATGTATATACTTATCTTTTAAACTGGATGTAATTCACCAACCACGTGCAGGCCTTCCATGAACCTCCCAGCCTTAGACCACGCTGCTCATCACGCTTAACAGCGGGTCACCCCCGAGCTGGGACCAAGCTCCACCTAAGGCAAGGGATCCTAGTCTAGGATGAGGTTACAGAGAAAATTGCATGGAGCAACTGGAAGGATTCCTCCCAAGATGCCTTCTTATGCCCACTACTCACGGACTCTCATTCCCCACATGCCTGTTTTTCCCAGGAGTATACACCTTCACAAGCACAGTCCATCAGTGCTTCACCTCCCTCTTTGGGTCTCGGAAACAAGCCGGATCAGGAAGTCTCAAAGCTTAGTAGCTGGTGTTGGACTCTCTCTAGGAGAAAACCCCTTCCCAACATAATCCTTCACCTAGAAAGAGATGCTCACAATCCTGACAACATGCCTCTTCAACAACAATCACCTCCCTCGCTTGGAGAGAGGTTACACACAGGCCAGACAACTTGTTTCCTTAATCTCGGTTCTAGTACAATGAGAACACAACAACAAGGCTCAACAACGAACATACAATAGTAGCCAAAAACACCCAGTCAAGAACTACGTGGCCATCCCAGTCAACTGGGAAAAATGGGTATGGACACCCAAAACGACAATAGTCAACACTAAGGCATAGCACGACTCGACAATTACAGGATGCATCGGGCTTTCCAGCAAGAAACACAAGATGTACGGCTCAACAATTACCGAACATGCGTTTCTCCCAACCAACAATAAAGAACAAACTCCCCGCTCTAGTTTCAGAGATGCGTAAGGTGTACAGAGGTTCAATCACAGAGGCCAAAATGCGTTCAGATGGAGGATGGAGGAATGCAGAACAACTCACACGGGAGGTTGCAGGAATGGGAAGAAAACCCCCAACATGGCTCATTTCCTAGGTTAAATCGCATGTGCCTAGGTCGATACATGTTGCCTCTGAGGCTACATGCATTCCTCCCTAGGAACTTAGGACAACACATATATTTCACATGGATTTTGGAATAATATTAAAATATTATTCCCAAGGACTTAAGCCCCTAGGCTTAACCCCTAGGCTCAATACTTAGCCTCTCTTTCCAACCTTCCAGCCCCCAATCCCTTACCCACTCTGTGGAAGCTTAGTCCCCCATCACTCATTCATCGTAGTCGGTCTGCACGCAATGGTGTTTATAATTTTATTAATGTTCTTCATCATTACATATACAAAAATAGGCTCCTGGACTTAACACTTAGGCTCTCCAGCCTAATAAACTCATAAGCCTTACCAACTTATATTAACTTGGCTCACCAGCCTATAAAACATGATTTATAATTCATAAATATGATTACAATAGGGCTCGTCCTTGGGGATATTACACCAACAAAGCTATGATTCCAAATGTAGATTTTAACTTTATACAATATTTACTGCAAACAAATTTTCAGTAAAAGAACAGAAAATATACAATGGAAAATACAAACATTACACAGAGATTTTTCCCATGGAAACCCAAACCGGGAAAACCAACATATTATATATTCATTCATGTGATACATTGTTTACAAAACAATATACATATAGGAGCTAGTGGCATAAAAAACTCTAACCCAATGACCTTGATTAGTCAACAACCCTAATTATTTAACTAGAAATAGAAAACCGTCAGCAAAAAGCACGTGCAGCAAAACTTCCCAACAATGGACACAAAAATCGAGGCAACCCAAAAAACAAGGCAAAAATGTGACATGTTTCCTGAGGCAAAAAATGTGACACTACTACTCGTGCAAAGAATATAACACATACCCAACAAGCCTATAGTTTTCTCTCATTTCCAATTATCGACAATGATTAACCTTTATGTGTGGGAATAAGTGAATGCTCAAAAATATTTATGGAAGAAACCTAGATTGGAATTATCTGTATGATAAAGATGAATTCATTGTAACATAGAAGTTCCTCCACAATACAAAATATTTTTTCCTTATAAGTTATATCACTTAGTACTGATAATTAATTGTGATGCTTTCAAATATAGACAGATTTGAATAGATCACCCAAATAACATATACGCTTTCGTTGAATGTAGCAAACCCCTTATGAACAATAACTAAAAACAAAAAACAAAAAACAAAAGAGAAAATTTATGAACAATTAAGAAATGAAAAAGATTTATATTTACAATTTTTTTTACAATATTTCCAAAATATTGATAAAAATTCAAGAAAAATATTTCTTAAGGTTTTAACCATTCACGGGGAAGCTTTCAATCTCCCCCTCCAATGATTGCAAAATGTATGTTGAAGGGCCAAGCTTTTTGAGATATTTGAAAGGGACCTAGCCAAAGTCTTTGAAACCTAGTATGTTTTCCTTCGTCTTCATGGGCTTTGTCCCATTTCAAAACCAAGTCACCAACAAAAATATATTCCTTGCCAACTAAGCGATTATCAAACTATTTTTTAATGAGTTTTTTATGATCAATGAAAGTTTCTTTGGCTTTGTTTCTAATTTCTTCTAATTTTAACAAATCTTAAATTCATTCTTGGGTTTTGGGACAAGGGTCATCTTTAATTGATTGGGCCAGTTGAAGAGGAGGTAAGGCAATATTAACAGGAAGAATGGATTCCTTGCCATAAACGAGGAAATAGGGGGAATTTCCTAATGTTTCTTTAGGATTAATTATATCATCCCATAATGCATATACACAAATTTTGTGCCAATCTCTTTGATTATTAAATATTGTTTTCTTAATGATTTTGAGAAGATTCTTATTGGTTGATTCTACTAGACCATTTCCTTGTGGATAATAGTTAGCAGAATATTTAATTTTAATACCTTTTTTCAATGCAAAATAAGTTAATTTAACAGAAGAAAAATAGGAAGAATTATAAAAAATTAGAGTGTCGAGAACACCAAACCTGGTAATGATAAATTGTTCGATAAAGTATTCACCTGATCTTGATTGATAGCTATAACGGGAATGGATTCAATCCATCTTGTAAAGTAGTCAGTTGTTGTCAAGATATACTTATGCATCTTTGATGAGTTCGGAGAAATTTCTCCAATGACATATAATCCCCATTGTTGGAAAGGTTCATCAATTGCAACTAGTTGTAATGGGAATGTTGGTTTCTTTTCTTTTCCTGCAGAATTTTGAAAAATCTTACACTTCCTGGCATATGCATGAGCATATTTGAATACAGTTGCCCAGTAATAGGCTACACAAAAAAAAATTGTGAGAAGTAGAATCTCCTCCAAAATGTCCACCTGTAGGACCATCGTGCAATTCAGATAAAACCTTGTCAACTTCTAACTTCTCCAAACATCTGAGAAAAACCGAATCATAATTTTTCTAAATAGAATTACATTAATCAATTGGTGTTGATATGAATTTAATCTCAAAGATCTTATTTTCTTTGGTTCAAGATGTTGTGGAGTTGAGACATGAGTAAAAAAATATTTAAGATCAACATCCCATGTACTGCTAGAATCAACTGTAAGATTCACATCATTGATTTCTTCTTTTAATTCGTCATGATCTATAGTTGTTGGTTCGGAATCAATTGATTCTATAACAAGTTTACAAAGACATTGACCTTTAACATTTTTTTATGGTTTGATTTCAAGATCATATTCCTAAAGAGAAGTCATCCAATTAGCTCTTTTATCACCGAGATCTTTCTGGACCAGTAAATTTCTTACAAAGGGATATGGAACAATAATTTTAGTAAGAGATTTAAGTAGAAAAGGTCTAAAATGTTTGGCAGCCTTAAATATTGCATAAGTTTGTTTTTCTATTGTTGAATAATCTAACTCTTCCCCTTGAAATCCTGCTCATATCAGAAATGGGTATTTCTAAATTTTGATCATTTCTCTGAGTAAGGACAACAACACAAGCTTCATCGGAAGCAAATGTGTAGAGAACAAATTCTTTATTAAAGTATAGAGAAATAAGAGAATTTTCTTGAACATTTGCTTCTTTAATTAATCTAAATGCATCTCTTTCTAAATTGTTCCATTTAAATATGTCATCTTTTTTAATCAAATTTTGCAAAGGTCTAACTATTTATGCAAAGCTTGGAATAAAGCGTCTGACAAAATTGATTTATCCCAAGAATGATTGCATTGATTTCTTATTATGAGGAGTAGGAATTTTTTATATAGCTTTTACTCTTTGAGAATCAATAATAATTCCTTCTTTACAAACAATGAATCCTAATAGCTTTCCTTTTGTTAATGCAAAAATAGTTTTCTTAGGATTTAGGGATATGCCATATATTCTACAGCGATAAAGTTTTTGCTTAAGGTGATGTATATGTTGATTATTTGGGTTGGTTTTCATTGATGGAAACCCTTGAAGAAAGTCTGGTAGCAAATTTCGGTAGCACAAAGGTTTGGGTAATGGACCCAAGTTTGTTTGATGGATAATGGTATGAGTTTTGATATATTTGCAGGTAAGAGTATTCCAGATGGATAATACATGTCATGTCATTTCCGGTGGTATGTGGAACGTCACATAAATCCTCATGGTTATAGAGTTATGGCCATGTGAAGTTGGAGAACCCTCATGAGTCATATAGAAGTCCCAAAAGGTCAATGTAGTCAAAATTGTTTAAGAGATTTTAGAAGGTAAATAATAAAGTGAAGTGATGAGTGTACTATAGGTCAAAGTGAATACAAAAGAAATTATTTAAATAATAAAGTTAATGGACAAATTACTAAGTGGACAAGTGGTTGGAAGTGGGTTAACCCTAAAATAAGGAAAGTGGGTTAAGATGGTTAAAAAGGTAACCCCTTGAGGAAGCTACATGAAGGTATAAATAAGAGACAAGGCTCTCAAATTTTAATCACACTTGAGCATATTGAATATCTATAGGTGACTAAGGTAACCAAAGGATATCTAAGCCGAATTTCAGAGGGAAGGTGAAGTAAAGAAGGCTGAAATTCAAGGGAGGATAAATTCTTTTGATGATGCTTTCTAAGGTATGTTATTTATAGGTCATCTCACCATTTTCACAATAATTTTTTTTCTAGAATGATTCAGACCATGAAATTGGGAGGCCATTGAGGAAACATATCCAAGTATTTRTGATACAAATTTCAGTTTGTGGGTCGTTGTATTTTTGGAGTTACACACCGTGGAAAATACGGTTTGTGGCTAGTCCTGAAACTAGTCTAAAATAGGTGTTTTAGATCCATACAACAAATATTCTATGCGGGGCATGTTCTACAAGTTCGCTCTCTAGAATAAGCCAGAATTCAACAAGGTATGTGATCATATACACTCGGTCTATTACAGAGTTACAAATCAGATTTGGATGATGAAATTGATGAGGGATTTTGGTTGAGGTACATGTTGTGTACATGGTTGAGACACGTAGTTGATGATTTAGCACATACATGAGGTGTATAGTTGATGATGTTGGTACATATTGATGAGTCATAGTTTACATGTATTTGATGCATGATTGGTACATATCTGGTGCATGGTTGATGCACTTGTTGATGGTACAGATTGAGGTACAGGTTGGTGCATGGTTGATGCACTTGTTTATGGTACAGGTTGATTACAGGTTGTTTGGTACAGGTTGATGCACTTTTTTATGGTACAGGTTGATTACAGGTTGATTGGTATAGGTTGTTACAATGATAGTGTGATAGTGATTCCATCATTCTACTTCTACGTCAGGGCGATTGGATGGGGCAAGGACAGGTGGTTGTAGCCACCTTCCGATTTTAGCCGGAGAACGTAGGGGGTTGTGGCCTCCTTATGGTTGTAGCCAGATAATTGGGGAGTTGGAGCTTCCCTTTGGTTGTAGCCTGAGAAACTAGGGGGTCGGAGCCTCCTTCCAGTTGCAACTGGAAAACAAAGGAAGTTGGTGCTTCCAATGAATGTAATTCTTCAAGACATATAAGAAAAAACATTATGTGGTTTTTTCCCACTTTGGGTTTCCACGTAAAAACACTAGTGTACTATGTATGTGTATGATTGCTCATTTGTTCATTGTTTATTTACTATGCAATTTTTGGATGATAATGCTACATTGATATAACACTTGCATTTTATGGTGAAAAATGATTAAATTGCTCTATTACTGATTCACCCCCCCTCTCAGTAATCCAACAGTATGTGATCTAGTATGGATTTAGAGTAAATGGTAATATCAACCAGATATATGACCACTGACTTATTAATAAGACCTCTGAAAGTTATATCCATGGCATGTTGAAATGTGGATCCATCATTGATTAAACCAAAATGCATTTTTCTATATGCATAGGTGCCCCATTTAGTTTGAAATGTTGTTTTAAGTTGATCATATTTAGACACCAGGATTTGATTATATCTTGAAAATCCATCTAAAAAGGACACCATTTCAGCACCTACAACAGATTGTAAAATATGTTCCATAGGAGGAAGAGGAAACTTATATTTTTCAGAAGCCTTGTTCAGATTTTTGAAATCTATGCAACTTCTAATATCACCATTATTCTTCCTAATAGGAACTAAATTTGATACCCAATGAGAATGTCTAACAAGAAATATGATTTTAACCTTTAAAATTTTATTCAACTCATTCTTTATTTGTTTTTTTGAATTTGGATGATTTTTTCTTAGCTTTTATTGAACATACTTTACATCTGGTTTCAAATGAATAGTATGTTGGATTATTGATGTGTCATAAGTCTTCAAACCAATGTAATTCCAAGAAAAAATATATTTATATTGTTTTAACAAACGAATAAAAGATAGTCTCTCAGATGATGTATAACTTAAGCCAAGGTTTGCATTTTGTAGATTATCCTCAGTTCCCAAATTGATTATTTCAAATTTCATTGATGAACTATTTATTTTATGATTTGTAGGAGATTTAAATCTATCCTTCAAATCATAAAGTTTTTCCAATCTGACTATTGATTTAAGAATAACATTTTTTTTTTTTTTATATCTGATGATGGTGAATTAAATTCTAAATTTATAAATTATGTTGATCTTCATAAATTACTGAGTCATGATATGTATCCTCTTGTGTAATAAAATTTATGATACATAATCCTCATTGAAAATTCTCCAATTAATAATGTTATCATGCACATAAGTTCTAAAAAGTAATTCTATGGAGAACTTGTCATGGGAAAATTCTTTAGAAGGAATTAATTTGGAGGCAACATTAGCTAACAAATTAGCATCAGAATTCTGAGCTTTGGGAATCAAATTAATGTTGAAGGCCATGAAATGAGAAATAAGATCCCAAACAATCTGCTAATAATTCTTGAGATGATTATAAACACAATGTATAGTGTCTCTTACCTATTTGACGATAATTTCAAAATATCCAAATACCTTCATGTATTGAACATTCATGTCGATTGCTTTCTTCAACCCTTGTATGAGTGCTTCATACTCTGCAACGTTATTTGTGCACTAAAATTATAAAATCCATGCTAGCATAGTTTTCTTGCCAGTGGGAGTTTGTAAGATACATTCAACTCCAACACTGTCATTAGATTTGGAACCATAAAAAAATTAAGACCAAAATTCACTATTTACAGGAGAATGTACAGTTTCATTTATATAATTTACACACATCAAATCGTTTGTTTGGGAATAGTTTGAAATTTTGGACAAATTTAAAGAATCTGAGAATGGGGATTTTTCTGTAACAAAATTTCCAAAAAAGGTATCGACACAATAGTTGCCTAAAATTGAACTAGAAAACATTATGGGTTCATTTGAAACATCAAGATCTATGACAGTATGTTCCATGTGTCTTTCTTGTTCAACCTTGATTTGATTTGGTTTACCATTATATGGTAAGCATAAATGAGATCAGTCGGTTGCAAAATAACAATTGATTTTTTTAGACCAATCTCTACTGAGTAGTAAACCATAGGCTTCAGGGATATATGCAACTAAGATGTCAATAACTTGATGAACTTTTGGATTGGAAGCTAGTCTAATAAAGACAACTTTACATTCACCCAAAACTTTAACTTTTGACCTATCTAATTGCATTAACTGCACATTAGATTTCTGGAGTAAAACATTTATCTTTTTCATGACAAAATATAACATGATATTTGATGAGGCACCAGAATCGACCAAACAGTTGTGCACATTTTTATTATAAATCTCATATGCTAAAAGAAAATGTGGAGAATGAGAATTTGATTTTTCCCCGATCAAATTATCATTGGAATTGACATGTTTGCTCTCGTTTGAAGAAACATTTTGGACAACTTTATTTTTATTAAGAGCAATAGGAGATTGTTTTTTCAAAAGTGTATGTTCCTAGTGCTCTAAAAAAATTATTTTTTTGATGTTTTAATTTTGATAATTCAAACAACAAAATATTTTCCCTAGTTTTAATTTTGATAATTCAAACAACAAAATATTTTCCCTAGTTTTATTCAAATCTTCAACTATATCATAGCCAAGTTGATCTAAAACTACCAAAGTTTTGGATTGTTCTTGGGATGAATTATTTTTACAAGGTATTGGAGGAGCTTGAGTAGAAGCATTGACAGGGGTATTTTTACTTCTAGTTTGGATTGCATTTACCTCTTCATCAATCATTCCTTCAACTACATCTTAAGTATGGTTTACCTATGGAGTTTCTTGATCATCTTCTTTGGCATAGCTTTGACCTTCTTCTTCAACTTATTAATCTTTATCAACATCAACAGAAGAAATCTGATTACATGGTGGAGAAATATTTCTCCTAGTAAATGGTCCCCATGGATTTTTAGAGGTTGATTCCTCTGCCAAGTTCTTTTTAAATCCACAATTTCATTCACTAAGCTCTTAACCAATATATGTAGGCTTTCCATATTGACGGTTTCTTTATCTTTCTTTTCTTTAGTCGTTTTGAGCACATTTTTTTTCCTAATTTGAAGTGCAATTTTATTTTCTTCAATTGATTACTTACTGGCAATACTCATCATTCCCAGCTCTATTCTTGATGCTTCTTCAAATGATTTTTTTAATGTATTATTTTGGGCTCGTATAACAAAAATTGCAATAGAAGAATGCAAAGTTGTAGTATAAAATTCCAGAATTACATTATCTAGAGGCACAAAATCTATTCGAATTTTATTCAATAAAGTTAGGAATCTTTGGTTGAAATCTTCAACTTTTTCTTTTGGTGTCATTTTGATTCTTGATAAATCTAGAACCGTTGTTGTTGGTGTTTTATTCTTCCCAAACTTATTTATAAATTTAGTTTCAAAATCATTCCAATTTGTAATACTCCCTTGTGGTAATGAAAAATACCATGTTGAAGCTCTTCCTTCAAAGTATAAAGGAATAATATACATACAACATATTCATATTGAACTCCATTTAAATTGACAGCCAACATAAATCTGCTAATATGATCTACAAGAACTTCTCCATTATCAGGATCGAATTTTGGAAGGATTTTTTCAGGATTTTTGGGAAGATCATGAGTATCTCCAAAAACTGCAACTACTCCAATATTAAGCCAAGGTATTCTAGGTTGATTAACTCCTACCATAATTGTGGATTTAATCTTTTGAGGAGTTCCTATTGATACAAGAGAAATTGAACCAGGTGGAAAAAGTTTATAAGGTGGATTTCCTTCAGGTTTTGATGTCAGAGATGCTTTTGACTCTTCTAATTGATTTTCTAATAGGAAATCTTCTTCCCACAATTCACTAGAAGCAAGGGGATTAATTGTTTCTCAGAAAGCAAAAGTAGGTTCACCTTTTGGCTGATATTTTTTACCCTTAGTTGGTATAATATGTTCAATTGGATCCTTCCCAAGTTTCCTACTCTGTGCTCTTGTCAAAACTCCTAAATTTTTCAAGTTGGGAGGAAGTTTCAACATTGGAACATCAAGGTTATCAAAATGTGGTATATTTAAATCCAATATCTAATGAATAGACTAGATAGAAATATCCTTGTAATAAGGTAAAATTTATTGATCATCAACAGAACTTGTGATTTCTTGATTGATAACGAAATTTGATATTTGTTGATGACTAGGTTGTATAACCTCTCTATGTAAATATGACTTGGGTAAAACAATCTCTGAGGTTGAAATAATTAATTTCGATGGAGAATGAGATCTTGATTCTAAGAGTGGTTTTGAGGGCGATGGTGATCTCTTTGAATGCTTATGTCGTGAATTTCTACGTGTCATTCATTATCAGTGGCCCTCTTTCTAGTGCCAAATTGTTGATGCCTCGAAAAATTCTTGGCAATCAAAGTGGAGAAATTTCCCGATCAAGGCCCCAATTAGGCCTATACTCGTTTTGGATGGCGATCCTCAGCGATATGTGGGCCCATTTTCCACTTAAGGAGAAAGTGCTCCTTGAAAGGAGACTTAACTTTGAAGCTCTGCTAAATTCAACTTGTAGAAAAAGAAAGAACTAATCTATTTATATTTTAATTCTAAACTATTCTATCATGGTAGTCTGATTAATTAAAATATAAATAACAATTAATAACTGTATAAAAATGGAAACAATTCACTACATTTAAACAATATTTTAGAAACCTTTGTAGTAAAACAATTTTCAAACAAACAATTGAATGTAAATTATTCTAATTACAGTATTCATATTTCATCATTCATTAATTCAATATAAAAATATTTAATAATGAATATACTCAATTGATTAATGATAGTGCAAACAATAAGTAATATTCATCAATCTTAAACAAATTGAAATAAATGAATGAATGTGACTTTCAAAATAAAATACCAGATGAACGCATGAATAAGAGTACCATACCAATTCTTCCAGTATATGGATCACAAAATCACTCAGTGACTTTGTATTTCTCAAATATAGTCTTGACAATAGTGTACAAGTCTTTTTTTCTTGAAAATCAAACCCCTTCTAGGTTCTTGAAAATGACTATATATAATATTACAAAAATTACAAGTCAAAGTTTTGTCCCAACTCTGTTCTAACTAAAAGACTAAAAATAGATAATAAAATACAACTAAAATGATAGGCCTTTCTAGAATTATTTCTCAACCGGTCCCTTGTTTGATGCACAAACTTCCTGATGTTCCTTCAATTTTGAGTACATTTCCAATATTCAAGAAATGGAATTAGAAGCTTTTGGATGGGATCTTATTTCATAATTGAAAAGTTTTTCTTCCACAACCGACATATTTTGGTGAATCCTTGCAGAAATTTGATTGGAGATGGTATAATATCTTTGTGGTTTGATGAGAAATTGATTGATGGCATCGATATTTACCTTAAATAACATTGCAATTTTATCATCATACTTTTTTCTGTGACTCTTCACTTCCATAACATCATCAACTATCTCGGTTGTTTCATTGGTTAATTAAATATTTGGCATGTCAATTTCCCCAACTATGTTAATTGTTGAATTTAATGTTGAAGTGCAACCTTCGTTGGCTTCTTCTATTAGCCTCTTAGCTTCATGTAGATTGTGTTTATAATCTTTTATAGCTATTTCTCTGACTCAAAAGTCTAGGATAAGTTCTGGAAAACTGGTTTAACCTCATTTTTCCATAATATTAATTCAAAGAATTTATTCTGAACTTCTGCTAACTCAACATCCTTATCTAAAATGATTTTTGAGAAATCATTTATCAATACCCCGTTGATTTAAAATGGAACCCATACTCTGACAAAAATGTACCCGTGTTTATCTTAATTGATCATTAACTTAGAAATATTGATGCTTAAATTGCTCAACATCAATCATTTCACTCTCTAAACTTTGAATGTGAGTTTGTAGTTGAGTGATTTGAGAATTCTTTTCACTTATAGAATCAGAAAGAAATTGTTGAACTCAAGTAATTTTAGCCTTCAGTTATTCTTCCAAGCTCTTCATCTGTTGAAAGTGTGCTTGGTGTGCCTGTCAAATTTTGAGTTCCACTTGTTTTTCAATGAGTGCTTATTTCTATTTCGATTTGTCTTCAAGATGAGTTATCTCATCATTTTTATGCTTAATGATTTGTTTTAAATTATTTATTGACCATATGTTGGCTGATGCAAAAGCTCCCATGGAATCCGCCAATTCTCCTGCAAATTGTTGATCATCCTACCCAAAACCATCCCACATTATTCTTTGTTTAGCCGGTGGTTCATTCACTCGATCCATTTTCTTCTTTTGAATCATGCCTTTTATAATTGCCCTCTTCTTCTTACTAAAGAAGAAGTTTGTACGGGGATATTCCTCTTCCTCAATGGGTGTTAAAGAATAAACATATAAAGGATTTGGGAGTGAAACTCCAGGAATAGTGGCCAAAGGTGTGACTGAGACAATTTTTGAAGAAATCAAACTATCATGCTCCTAGAGTTTCATTCCCAAATCCTAATAGTGGCCAGAGGTGTGACTGAGACAATTGATGAATAAATCAAATTGTCATGATCTTGAATTTGGGTATCTAAAATTTGATAACAATTTTGCAGTGGAGACAATATCTCTAATGATTTTGTCACAGTATGACTTGTAGACATTTTCTCTTTGTGTCATGATTGTCTCGGTTGATTATTTTCAGATAAAAGAGACTCAAAATTTGATTTTTTTTTATATATGTATTGGATGATATTTTATTTTAATATTTCTTCTGATAGTATTTGTTAAATTTCTTCAACAATTTCCTAGCTTGACTGAAATTTCTTATGTTGATTGGGAGGATTACATATTTAAGGGAATTTTTATGTTGATGTCTATGTCTGAGATACTGTAGATTGTGTCTCTGCTTGAGTATTAGGGAGTTGTTTTATGTATTCTTGTTTGAAGATTGGTGAAAGAAAGGTCCTCCTTGCCTTCTAGAAATTTAAGAAACTATTAGGTGTTTGTTTAGGAAGGCTTTGAATTCTCTGCAAAACTTATTGATAAAACTTAGCTCTCTTAAAAATATTATCATAAGGATATTCTTTGAGAACATATTTCTTTACACTAATTTGAAGGTGATGTTCCTCTAAAATATTTAAAGGGTCATGCTTCTTAAACTCAATATAGGACAAATTAATATATTCCAATGCCATGGCTTCTATTTTCGCATGAATTATACCAAAAAGAGTATATGGAACTATATGCATAGGAAATGTAGGCCAAATTATCTTGGAGGAAGCATGTAAATATTTAGTTATGCTTGTGCATGTTGTTTGATAGGCTATTTATCTGCAAACAAGTTTTCCAGACATGAATTTTATCAAGGCACGAGGAAGAGCATTACATCCAAAAAACTCTGATATAGGAAAAAATTTCTTCAATATACCAATCACCAATTTGACCTAAGTTGTGCATAGCTTGCCCTATAATCATGGGTGGTAGAAAACCAAAAAACGCTTGATGAAGAGGAATAATAACATAATGAGTTGGATTCTGCTTCTTTGCTTTTCTGGGTGTCGTGGAAACTATTATGTGGTATTTTCTGAGAATAGGGTCTGCAAACAAAAGTGGAAATCAATAGAAGAAATGAACTTGTGTAGTGTAATAAGAACACCACATATCAAACATTTAAAACATAAGCGTTGTGAATCCATTACCATTAATTCACATATCAATGCCATTAATTGTGAAGCGAACGGTGGCCAACCTTATTAACATTGAAAAGATGGCACAAATAAGACTGACGGCGTAAGACTTTTAAACTAATTAATCCTAAGTTAATAGTTTATTATGTCTAATTATCATTGTAATTCTCAGACCATGGGACCTCAGTAAAGAATGCACATAAGATTTGTGTTCATCGTCTGGTGCCCGAGATGACATGGCACAATATAATTAATATTTTCGTAATGATTGTATTAACCTTAATCACCACATTAATCTTTAATTATCACTTAAATTCTCGTATGTTGGGTATCGAGATATCATGGAGTCTGTAGAACATATATCTAAATAAAATCTAAGATAGAGATCCGAGATTATGTGGAAAAGATGACATAAGATGAGATGACATATCAATCATACACAAGTACCATGTCTCATACAAAAATGATTAATGACTAGTGTGACGGGGTTAAAAATGGATGACATGTGTCATAAACGTAGGATAGGTGCCACGTGTCATAGAAGACATGTCAATTTATGGCCATGTGTAGATGAAAAATAAATAACCATTGAATGTCATATTTTGGGATATCGGATAATTTATGAGTTTCGGTGTATGTGATTTAGCCCGATGGCCGATATCCGAGATTATGGAGCCCTTTGTAAAGTCATATACTTTGGGAATATGGCCTTGGGATAAAATGGGACCGTGAATATAATTTTTTTTTATATATACAAGTTAAAAATAAAATCAAATAAAAACTAAATTTACAAACAAAACAATCATGATGAATATAGAGTAAAGCAAAGAGGGACCCTAAATTTTTTTAAATTAAAAAATTTACATTGAGGGGTTATTGAGGCTCAACACCTTATAATATTAATTGATCATTGGCTTCTACAATCCCTCTTGGCCATAGTGGAAATCCCCTTACATTGCATGAAGATCTACTTGTCGGTTTATTTGGAAACCTCATGCCCTGGTTGAAATCCTCATCATCCATCAAGTGGCCCCCAAATTCTTTTGTCTAGTCCAAGATTACAACCATGCAACCTAGGAGAAAAGTATTTGTACTTGAAAGTAGCAAATGAGGGCTTTCTAGAGGCAACAAAAGCAATGACAATCATCCTTTTCATACTCAAACTCATCAACACATGAAACATGCCCAAATACATGGTGTGAGGGAAATAAAGGACTTTCATAGCCAATTCTTAGACAAAACCAAAGAGAAGATGGTAAAAATGGAAAAATATATCAACATAAAAGACAAAAATTGTCCAAAGATCAGGTGGAAATAAGGTTCAAAGGTTGGACCCTTGACCCAAGGACTTAGGGCATTCAATAACATGTGGTTCAAATATATTTAAGATAATGGAGTTATATTGGTTAAACATCGCCTTTGTTACTTAGATCGTGGAGGAGAAAGGTAACCAATATCGAGATATTATGCATAAGCTAAATGTGATGGAAATAAATTTGATGCCATGTGCATAGAATTTTTTAATATTGAAATTATAGTGCATAGTCATGAAAATAACTAGAATGACAGTGGGGATGAAAATGACCAAGTTCTAAATTCCAAAGGGACCCCATAAAAATCCTTTTTCTAGATGAAGACAATGACACCCAAATGGATTAGTACCCATGGAAAGCTCAAGGAAATGGGCCATTGGATTAATTATTATGGTTTTTATGAGCTTGAAATGAAAGAAGTTGGAGCAGTCTCTTCAACAAATATATGGATCATTCTTTAGTTTTCAGTATTCTAGAAAAACATAGATATAAACTCCTATATTTTGTGACTTACTGTCATGCATGTGGCGAAGCAAAACCATTAACGTTTTAGACTTGCAGTGGTTTTGGTTTCCCATATGGCATGCCACTAACAAGGTTGGCTATGCTATTTTTTATGTTATATTAATATAATTAGTAACTAGCTTACAAAAAGAAAACAATATGAACTTATCACATCATTTTTTTTCTTTGTTTATATTTTGTTTTGTAAATAAAAAGATTATATTACCATAAAAAGTCGTCATAGTGATACATGTCAATACATAGTTCAAAACCTTCCACATGTTCTGCCATATGCATGGAAACTAGAACAAGTGGCCTACAAAACCTATAGACAAGCTAGTATACCAGAACCAAAGTCTTTATAGTGCACAATTTAACTGTAAATGTATCTTATCTAGACTTGAAAACATGACAATATGAAAGATAAACATTTGGCGAAATCGAGCGAATATCATGGCAGAAAGTGAAGACGAACAGTTGGCAACAAGTTGGGTAGCGGCTCTGGTCAGGCTTGTTTGACAAGGAGTCAAACAACAGGTCCAAATGACGATTGAGGGCACTCTGACGTTAAAGTTGGTTCGCCATTTCCCGACACATATCGAAAATTAACTACAAATGCTCCTCTGAGAATCTGGGTGGGCTGAGAATTTATGGCTCAAATCTCAAGTCATGGGTTGTTGAAGCTGGATAAGTTGGTGCTCCCTCAAATAATCCTAGATGAGTCTCCTCCTTAGCTAGGCAGTAATCGAATTATGCCTCGATGGCCACATTGAATGACGCATTGACATTTGGGGTTATCCCTTTTGTTGAGTCTTCTAGCCACTGTGGAGCGATTTCTTCCTCTATCACACAACCACTCATAGTTGTCTCAGGATGGATAGGGGGAAAGCATTGAAAATTGGTTTAGTCGGCATAATGGTATCCTCCATCGAACTTGGAGGAATTTCTTCCTCTATTGGACAACCACCTAAAGTTATCACGGGGTCAAAAATTGGAGGCATGGGCTCCAGATTGTTGGGGGGAAGTTGAGCATCATCCTGCCAATTTTTGTGAGAGTGGGGCAGGCCAACATGACTGGTGAACTGGTTGGGAGGAAAAGAGGAGGTCGAGGGCAGGCCTAAAAATCAATGTCAGGCTACAAAGCTATAGTAGGTCGGCCCACATTTGTTCTTGCCCCTTTCATGTGGCATGGCGTAAACCCAGTAGAGAGATATGGTGAAAAACAAACTATTCTTAGGCACCAAAGGGGAAGCATAATCAATGGGATCGGGTGCTCGACTCTAGTGAAGAGAGAGTTCAGGCAAGGAATGAAAAGACAAGTGAAAATCCAAGATCAAATAACCACAGTGAATGCTTACATCCATGAAAACCATTGAGATGATAGGGAGAGACACCTTGAAGGATGAGTTGATGTCACCCAACTGCCCTGTACCTGCTTTGGTGAGCCACAACTGGTGTTGAATGTATGCCATTAATGCTCCCTTGTTGTCCTGATGCACTATCTCCCTTCTAGCTTGAATGTTATGCATGGTCAAAGGACTAAGGGGGAGGCTAGTAGTGAGGGGCCTTAACTGCGCTATTCACATGTGTGTTAGGTAGCACAGGATTGACGGGTGTCACCCTATCCAGGGATTTTCTTTGTTTATATTACTACTAAATAATTATATCAATTATTCATTTCCATTAATGTGCATACAACCTATTTTATTTTAGGGTTCATGTTTCTAGTTAAAAGACACAATGAACATTTATAGCCTATTTTTATTTTGGGTATCTTGTTTATCATTGCTCCAAGAAAAGAGGCCATATCATAGAAATTTGTTGCTATGCATATACATGATCACATTGTAGAAAGAAAGGCCATTGTGAGGCAGCATGTTGGAAGAAGCAAGCCATGTTATGTAGGCCTAATTGTTCTCAGAATTTGAATGGAAAGAAGGCTCCTCCAATCTAACAACATACACAGAGGTATGTGGAGAGAAGGAGTATGACAAGCAATCCTTTTGGAAACCACTTTAATTTTTTCCACCACTATAAGTTGAGAGGACATTGAGAAGTGAAGTGTTGGAGACTTCACTTCTCAGAGCCTCACCCCATAATATGCACTGCCAGGAAAAGAGTGTGGAGAGAAAAGGGTACAAGAGGTGAAGAGACAACAAGTGAATGCCAACCACTGGGGCAGTAGCATTCCAATTGCTACCTACAATTTTCTAATAGAATTTTCCTTCCTGAAGATGTTCTAGAGATTAATGCATGGGGTTAGTGAACTTGGAGGGAGGAGTTCTAGAGAACTCCATGAATTTCCTTGCAAGCATGTGTAGGCACCAAAGAGTTGTTTCCATGTCACAAAACAACCGACCCTAGCATAGGAATGCAACCACATTTGAGGAGTTATTATGTGATGGTAGCATGTTGGTGTCACCCTGAACAGAACAATATTCGACTTGGATTCATTGGTAACTTAAATGGACTGTCTCTGTAACAACCATAATGGATTTAAAACTAGAGTAAATCTATAACTACTATAACTTGAAAATTTCTTGAATTTTAATGCAAAATAATAATTTCAGAATTACCTCTTATCTCTTGAAGAAGAAGGTCGTCTTGCTGAAATTGCTTGTTGAAAGCGCTTTCCTGAATGCTTGTCTGAAACTGAATATTTACCTCCCAGCCAATTAGGAACAACGTCTCCAGCTCCCTAGCTCTAGGAATCCTTGTGGTTTCCTAGCCCCCAAGCCCAAATTTCCCAGCAACAATAGTGCCCCTATAAGAGTTTCCCAAAACAATATTTTCTTCCAATTTCCCTTCTCCTTCTCTTCCTCCTCTTCCAGAAATTCCCCCCCTCAAGAAACAAAGACCCCCCTCCAAGTCCTCTCCCCTCTTCCTCATCCTCCTCTCTCGTATCCCTCTCCCTTATTCAATTCCCCAACTATCTTACCCCCTCATTAATTCCCTCACCTACCATAAAATAATAAAATAGTAAAAAGATTCATTGTATTTATTTTAATAACCAAATAAATTTAAATTAACAACTATGATCAATAAAAATCTATTGGGTGGTTACATACACCCAACCTTCAAGAAACTTTGTCCCGAAGTTAGAGTAATTTACAATACAAGGGTAATGATACATGATTCATACATCCAAATCATATAAACAACAACATTGATTTAAAACACTTATAAATACTAGTGTACGTGTGCAAGGCATGCATGTGTAGCTAGCACATACAAGACTCACACATGTACTAATGACAATAATTATCACACTTAAAGTAATTATTTTATGCGTTCAGTCCAATCAACAAGACCATTCATTTCATAAAAGATAGTAAACCATTTAAAATGTTCACAAAATACCTCAATTATAATAATTTAGCACAAGCAACATTCACTTAGAAATTGTAGTTCAGTTAAGAAAATATAAATATACTTATATATATATATATATATTTCAAATAGAGGAAATGAAGAAATTTTTCTATAAGGTGAAAACTCCACACACTCTCAACTACTTCTAGTCATCCTTCCTCCCTAACCTACTTCCATCTTCCATCCCTATCCTTCCTTTGTTGGACTATCTTGGAGCATCAACTATATTGACCTAACTCCAGATAGAACCCATAAGCGAAAGTGTCAAATATCTTGACCAAGCTTCCACAACATGCAATTGACAGTCATCATCACATGTCTAGGGGAGTGTGAGCTAACACCCTCCTCCCATGACTCCAGGTTTTAGAGGATACATGGTGGTAAATTCCTCCACCCTCCTAATAGAACTAGAGTCAACACCCTACCATGGGCCATACAATGGCACTATGTTGCTGGGAATTTTTTCATCGTATATTCAGTTTCATGCAGTCTCGCCACCTGAAAACCTGCACTTGTCCACATATCGTAGCAATGCATTTGAACCAACATAATTTCACATACAAAGATTCATACCATATTGTTTCTTGATCGATGTTCACGACATCAACCATTTTATTATCATTATCCTTTGGTTATTTCATAGCCCATTGACCTACAGATTAGTCTATAACACAAACTCATACATATCCATACATTATTATCATGTAAATGCATTTAATCATATCCTGAATTCGGTATCCACGTACCAACAACTTTAAATGTCAAAATTTTCAAGTTAGAAATAGGTTGCATAATATCCATCATAATCCAAATAACGATAAACATTCATAGAATTGACATTCACATAGGTCCATATGTCTTAAAAGTTCAAGTGTATCATTAATAGTTTCACAGTAAATATAAAATAGAGATGATTGGGCCTTAAGTAATTCTAGTTGTCTAAGTCAAAAGGTGGCATTACATACACCCAAACTTTGGGAAACATATTCCCCAGGTGGTCAAAAAAGTGAGGGTTGATCTCATCATAAGGTCTCTACATCCTCCCAAGTAGCAGATCCTGGGCTATACTTGTCCCACTGGACCTTAACTTGGTCCACCAAATGATTTCTGAGCTATCAGACCCTACGATCCAATATGCGTAACGGTTCAACCATGAGGGTTCTCGCATCCGATACATGCAATTCCTTCAAATTCAGTTTATGAGATTCGTCGAAAACATAATGACGTAGAATAGATACGTGAAAAAAATTATGAGTTTTATGCAAGTGCGGTGGTAGTACGAGACGATAGGAAATGGGTCCAATTATCTCTTGGATTTTGAACGTTCCTATAAATCGAGGGGACAACTTTCTCCCCTTCCTGAACCAAATGGTACTCTTATTAGGCCTGATACAAATGAAAACTTGATCTCCCACTTTATAACTTCAGCCAGTCCTATGTGCATCAACATAACTTTTTTGTCTATCTTGTGCTTCATTTAGTCACTACCTAATCTGAATCACCTATTCCTCCATCTCTTGAATCAATTCTAGCCCAACTGTCACTCAGTATTCTAACCTTTCCCAACTCAATGATGTCCTGCATGGCCTTCTGTAGAGAGCTTCATAGGGTGTCATTCCAATGGAGCTATGAAAATTGTTATTGTAGGTGAACTCTACCAATGGTAGGTACTTCTCCCAATGGTTTTGATTATCCATAACATACATCCTAAGCATGTCTTCCATGAACTGACTTACTCTCTCACTTTTAACATCTTCAGGATGATATGTTGTGCTTAAGTTCAACTAAGTTGCCAACGTTGACTACAAACTTGTCCAAAACCTAGATGTGAATCGAGAGTCCCTATCTAAAATGATCTTCTTGGGTAACCCATGTAGACAGATGACCTCACTTATAAATATGCGTGCCACATCAATGACATCATAAGTGTCTCTAACTATAATAAAATGAGCACGCTTTGTCAAATTATCAACTATTACAAGAATGGCATTGTGTATGTGTGATGTGAGGGGAAATCCCACAACAAAATCCATAGAAATGACTTCCCACTTGGACATAGGAACATCATGCGGTTGTAGGATACCTGTCGGGTGGTGGTGGTCATCCTTCACTTGTTGACACTCTAGGCACTTGGCGATGAAATGGACTACATCAAGCTTCATGCCTACCCAGAAGAAAATATCCTTCATGTCTACATACATTTTCTTCACACCCGGATGTGCACAACAAAGTGCTCTATGGGCTTCCTTGAGTATGATGCTTCGAATATCCCCACCCTTAGGGATGTGCATCCTTCCCTGATATCTTAATAATACATCTGCTTCTAGATTATATCCTTCATACTTTGGATATAATTTCCTCCCACTCTAGAGGGTTGAAGTAACCTTTAAATATCAATTATCTCCAATAAGTTACCCCAACACATGCTCCCTCAGATTAACTTTTAAGGGTACCAAGGAGAAGACACGTGGTCTCCTGCTCAAGGCATCTGTGACCACATTCTCCTTTCCCTTGATGTATGCAATTCCAAAATCGTACTCACTCATTAACTCAATCCATTGCCTCTACCTGGCATTGATATCCCCTTGAGTGAAGAGATGCTTTAAGCTTTCATGGTCTATTTTGAGCTTAAAGCTTCATCCCACTAGATAATTCCTTCAAAGCTTCAAAGTTAGCATTACAACTGCCAACTCTAAATCATGCATAGTGTAAATCTCCTCATGTTGCTTCAACTTTCTTGACTCATACACTATCACCCCCCATCCTTCATTATCATGGCCCCTAATCCTTGCTTCGAGGCATCTGTGCAGACTGTGAAGTCTTTTTCCATATCTGACACTCATAGAATTGGTGCACTGGTTAGTAACCTCTTAAACTCGATGAATGCAATATCAAATTCTTTTGTCCATTCACACCTGACCCCTTTTCACTGGAAGGTGGTGATGGGTTTCACTATCTTAGAGAACCCTTCCAAAAACCTCCGATAATAACCAACTAGCCCCATGAAGCTTCTCACCTCATGAGCATTTTTCTAGGTCCATAGAGATTCCTTCACTGGAAATGATATGACTTAAATAATGAATCTCTTTATGGAAGAAAGAACACTTTGACAACTTTCCATACAATTTGTTCTCTCTAAGGCATGAAAACACCACTTGCAAGTGTTCCTCGTGTTCTCTTTCGTTCCTGGATTAGATGAGGATATCATCCAGAAAGACTTGTACAAAGAAGTATAAGTACTTTCAGAATACACCATTCATGAGGCTCATGAATATTGTTGGCACATTGGTCAAGTCAAAAGGTACTAAAACAAACTTGTAATTCCCAAATCGAGTTCAAAAGACAATTTTAGGAATATCGCCTTCCTTAATCCTTGACCGGTGATACCCTAATCGTAGATCAATTTTTGAGAAAATTGTTTCTCCTTTCATCTGATCAAAGAGATCATCTATTTGTGGCATTGGGTACCTATTTTTCACTATAGCATGGTTCAAGTCCCTGTAATCTATACACAGTTGTAAGGAAACATCCTTCTTCTTGACAAAAATTATTGATACAGCTCAAGGTGAGACACTAGGCCTTATTAGCCCTAAGTCAAGTAGTTCCTTCAACTGCATCTACAACTCACAAAGTTTGGTTCTATCATTCTATATGGTGTCTTGGAAATTGTCTTTGCACCAGTTTTAGCTCAATGGTAAAATCAAGGTCCCTCTTAGGAGGTAACCCTGACAAATCTTTCGAAAAAAAATCCTTAAACTCCAACAATATTGGATACTGATCCATGGAGGTTCCTTTCCCTTCATTGACTGCTTCCACTACATATAATCAACAACCTTTCCTCATACAATGTTTAACCTTCATGGTTGAGATAAAGTGTAGATACACCTTCCTCCATACACTGTGGATCTCTTTTGGCCTTCCTTCATCCTCAACACAAATCACCCTTTTCACTAAACAATATACCATACCTCAATGGGCTTCTAACCAATCCATTCCAATGATTAGGTCATACATCTTTGGAGTAGTGACGTATACGTTCAATCTAGTAGTACACACTCCCAAGTCTACTAGACAATTATCGACTCTAGGTCCTACCGCTTGTTTTTCCCCCGAAGCCATCTCTACTTGTTTAAAGTCATCGTGCTCGTAGGCTGCCAACCCACACTTTTCTAATGCACAAGGTAAAATGAAATTATCTGTAGCACCAGAATCAAATAAATTTTAACATTGACATTATTTAACATACCTGACGACTCCACCATCGTGGATTGATGTTCTGCCTAATGATTATTAACCATTGCATAAATATGGTGGCTACTACTCACTCTTCCCATCGGGGCCTTTCCTTCTCTATGCACAAAGCATGCTTATGACTTTGGACAATCACACTGGTAATGAGGTCCAACAAGTAACCTGGGGTGGAACCTGGGTGCTTCCCTGTGAAGGCCTCTGAAATGAGTTCCTTTCACTAGATCCCCTACCCCTACTTGTTGCTCCCTGAGATGGTTGTGGACCTGCCTGAGTTGTTTGCGATTAGTGGGATGCTTCACTCGTTTCCATTGAAATACATGTTGTAACTGCTCTAGGTGTGACTCTATTTCCATAAGGAGGTGGCCTATAGCTTCCTCCCCTAGATAAGGTCTCAGGGGCCTTCCCCACGAATCCAGGATGTCGTGGAATGGTTGATCTCATACCTTCGTTTAAGCTCATATGTTCCTCTATGTAATGAGCATTTTCAACTACTTCATCTACTGACGATGGTTTCCACATTCGTACCATGGCCCTTATCTTAGGGTTTAACCCGTACACAAAATGTTCTATGTGTCGTTGATCGGTATCCATGTACGAGACATATATTACTAACTCAATGAACTTGATCTCGTACTCTTCCATGGTCTTGTTTCCCTGAACTAAAGCATGAAATGCTCCTACCTGTTGTTCCTCATAGTAAGTAGGTAAATATTTCCTCCAGAACCTTTCCTCAAAAATATCCCATGAGACTGTGTCTAGGGTAAGGTGCAACTGCCTCTCCAGATAACCCCACCAGTCCAAGGCTCTATCCCTTAATTGAAAGATCACTATATTTTCCTTTGATATGGAAGCATAGTCTCTTAAGGAGAAACAACACATCATTCCTTCCAACAGTGCCTCTACACGTTCACTTGCACATCCCCCAACAAAATTTGGGAGTTTGATCTTCTATAGTTCTCTAGTGATTTCCCCTGGTGGAGGCCCTCTCTCTGAGTCCCTCGATGCTTCAGGGTTACCCACTCTAGATGGTGGGGGTTCCACTTCAAAATATGTTGACTCGTGTCCCTTTAATGTGTCATTAATAGCCTTTAAAGAGCACAAAATGAGAGCTAATTCAGGCGATGGTGGTGGCAGTGCCGACATTGGTGGTCCTTGTGATGATGCCCCACAACCTCAACTTCCCCGAGTCCTAGCCATCTTGGATAACTGAATATGCATTAATCCAAATGCTTATCATGAAAGAGTTTAAGGCATTCCACATCTTGCTCAAACTTAATCTTGCAAACATAGGGTTAGGCGTAAGTTCTTTATACTTGTCTGTAAACAAACATTACTCCTATAAAGTAAGTGGTTAAAGGTCAAGGTCAAACACCTCTAAGCTTGGTAACTTTTTTCAGGTAAGTTGCTAACTCCCTTGCCTTGCCAGTTATGCTAGCACTGGGAGGTACCCGCCAATTACTGTTACTTACCTCTTTAGGTCCTTAGAGATTTGAAAACTAATTAAAGTGTTTTAAACCCAATGTAGATTAATTATTAAAACCCCATAACCTAGATTAATATGTTAACCTAAGCTCCACTTTAATCCCCTTAATACTATACAAATGTTAATCAACATATTAGTATTAACCCTTAATATTAATCCTAGCAACATTTTATAATGTATAAGCTACTAGCATAATGTGATTTTAAACTATTATTACCTCATTTCACAGTACATTACATGTAATGTCCCAAAGTATAAATTTGCAATGTGTAAGATTATGTAGTGTATAATTTTATATAAATTATAAAATTATATATAGAATTTGGTGTGTAATTTGATTGGTGTCTAAGTTATAATAATATTAGAATTTTAATATAATTCTATAATTATAAATAAAATATATATTATACATATATTTATAATAAATAAATCGAATCATAATTTTTTTTTTAATAAAATTTTAATTAAATGAATACAAATAAAACAAGGATAAAATTGAAAAAAAAATTAAAAAAAAAAATCTAGAGGGTGGGTAACACGTGACCTTTCATGAGGCCCACGTGCCTCTTCCTCTCACACACACTCATTGGTAGACTCTACAAAACCCTCCCTTCCTCGACCTATTGTCCATTTTCACGACTTTGCTCGAGGGTTTCAAGTGGAGGTCCTAGCACAACCATGGATACAAGGCTAGGTGCTTGAAGAGAACGACCATGGCTCCAAGTCAGCCCTTCTCTACTCGGGTCCCTATGGCCTTTCTGGTTGCACAACAACCCTCCATCCTCGTTAAATCTACCTTAAACTGCATTATTCCTTCAAGGGAAGATTGTCTGCTTGGTGCACTAGTCTTTGACTCAAGTGTGCTAGGTTGGCTATTGCACTAGGTTTAGGCACTATGCAAGATTTATGCGCCGCCCCTCCCCCCCCCCAATTCTTTTGGCAGTAATGCAGTGACCCGGTCAAGAACCTGCTTCTAGGGAGCCTTGTGCTTCTTCCTCCGAGGGGCCAAGACTAACTCTGTGGGATTGAATGGGGACGATGACTAGTTTTGAGCTAAGGATTGGCCTCCCATGGGGCCTGTAGGAGGTTTTTTTTGACCTTGTTTAGGGTTTGATGAGGTAGAGACAGGAGGTGGTGGTGGTGTGGCAACCAAATAGGATTGGGTTGGGTTTGTGGTTGTGGCTAGGCCGGAAAGTGTGGATGTTGGAATCTAACACATAATCCATGGAACTTGTGCCCTGTGGTCTCTCCTCCTCATGGTCTGGCACTTGGTCTTGACCTCTAACATGACATGTACTACAGAGTACACACCCTTTGTTATATTCCTCCTTGTGGTTTGGCGCTGGTGGCGGTGCGGGTAGTGCACTGCCCCTTCGTGGGTTTTCTTGGTTGAGCTTACTACCCAAAAGCATCAACACCAATGTCCATCAAAACTTAAACTCGAGTCACAAAGGAATCACTCAAAGCAAGTCACGAGGAGCATCATCCATACAAGGCACCAAAGGAAGATCCCACATGCCCATCTGTTATGCACTATGAACCCATGAGCTCTCACCGTGCGTGCTCTCTTTGACATTGTCTTGGATAATGGATGGTATTTGGTGATTGGCTTGATATTTGGATAGTTTGAGGACTCAAGGTTTGGGTAACAAAAGATCCAAAATCGAAGTGGAGAAGTTGTTCCTTGTATTTCCCGCTGAAGAAATAGAAAGATGATCCTTCTTCCTTTCTAACTTTGACCAAAATTTAGTGTTCATGGTGGAGACCCTCCATTTCTTCGGTAAAGGAGGGGAAGACATCGCTCATATAGTTGCCATATCTCTGAGTAAATTGTTGGTTCCTTGTGACTACATGGAAGGGAGGCTCAATCTCAATCCCGAAAAGGGTCGGCTTGAAATCGACTGTAAAGGTGGAGGGGTGCTTTTCACTGCTGCCACAAGTGAGCTAACATTGGATCAGCTACCAGATATCACCTATCCAAATCCAACGTTTACCCAACTCATTTTGCAGGACTATGAGGATGATAAACTCCAAGATTTGCCCCTTTTGTTCTTACAGGTGTGCATATATTTTCATTCGCTTGCTGGTAAAAAATATGGTGAGATGTTTGCTTATTTATTCTAAAAATTGATATGAAATTCTATCATGGGAAACTTGTAGGATAAAGCATGGGATTAGTTAAAAAAAAAAATCAATTTAGGTATACATTTCCTTGCAGTTAAACTCTCGAAGGATGTTGTAAAGCCCATTGTTTTGTTTATTCTATCCTCTTCATGGCCCTTATTTCAGTGAAAACATATAAGTTTCACTCTGTGTTTATCTGTATTAAATTTTGCATTTGAGGCCTCATTTAATTCAGAATTGTTGTTTTCATTTTGATTCTATATGCAATCAATAGCTATTGTACTTCAGAATTGCTTGTTTTGGATTTTGGAAACTATTGATACTGTTTAGTAGAGTTCTTTACCTCTTCTATTAGAATGCTTTCGTTAGTGGTGGCATATCTTGTTGGGGTTTTGTTTGTATTCCTTTTGTATATAGTAATTAGTACATATACGAGGAACTAGATGAAATATGCACCTTGCCTTCCTCTCAACTGGGTTGGAGGGGAATCTCTGAACTCTCCCTGGATGGGACAAGTCGACCCATTGAACCTCCTTAGAAGCTGCACCCTCACCTTGGATAAGTGCGCCCTTGTTGTTGGACCCTATGTAACTGCAGCTGAAGAATGATGGAAGACCCGTGTGATCTTCCTGATGATTAGGGTGTGTCTCGCAACACCGAAATCAACCAACTGGTGTCTTCCTTCTGGAATCCGAACTATCTCTCCTGAGATGCGCCTCTCTCCTCAATGACAAGTCAAAATTTGCATAATGATGAATTAGGTCACTGACTCTTCTCTTATAGCTTTCCTAAACCCTAATTCATTGTCGAAACCCTAATTCGTTGTTGACTTATGATTTTAGCTCGTCTGTTCTATTTTTAGCTTATAATGGCTTAAAAGTGGCTTTAAGCACTTTTAGCTCAATGTCACTTTCTGAACATAACACCTTTGACTGGAGTGACCTCTAGTAACCATGTTTACCCCTTTTATGGCCCTAGCTATAGCCTAATGGGGTGGTTTAAACCATTAATCTTCCTCTCTAGAGATCCTATTTGGAAAGGGACATTACATCACCCTTCCTCGGACTTGCACCTCACTTTTGTGTGGATGAAAGAGTTTGAGTGAGTGTGTCCAAATGAGCTAAGGCACCTCTTATTTATAGCCTTCATGTCCTCTTCAGTGAGCCGACTTCTCTTCTAGGGTATTTCCACATTTGTTCAATGGTTCTCTTGCTTCTAGAATCTTCTTCTTGTCTAAGAAAGGTCATTTAGGAGGGAAAGTACCTCCCACAGCTACCAAAGCATCAATAGAAAGTGCAATATTTATTTGAGATGAGATTCATCAATCCCAAGTATTTATAATTATTAAGAAATTTAGGCATCACAAAGACTTTCATAGCATAATGAACTTTTGTAAGCTCCTGCAAGTCTATTTATCCAAGTACCATGTGACAACACTAGCCAAAAAGACCCGACACAGTTTTCTTAAAAATCAACCTCCTCTTCAGAAATTGCACTATGCCTCATTGACCAAAACCCTAGTGTTGGAGATACTCCAAAAAATTGTTTTCCTATCGATGGAATGATAGCGTAGGAGCCCCAATAGTTGAAACCTGGTGCTTTGGATCCAATGCAACTGACAGTTCATGCATCCGAGTTTTATCGATATTTGCAACTTGTTTCCTCAAGCCATTCAAGGACATGTGGCCAATTTGGTCTGGGGGCATAAAATCCAAACCAATCAGCATAACATAGTTTTGTAAGCACCCACAAGTCTGTTTGGAAAAGGTCTATGCAACTACACTAACCAAAAATGTCCAATATAGTGTTCTTGAAAATCGACCTCATCTTAGGAAATTGCACTATGCCTCATTAACCAAAACCCTAATGTCGTAAATACTCCAACAAATGGTTTTTCGGTCGACGGAATGATAGCGTAAGGGCCCCACTAGCTGAAACTCGGTGCTCTGAATCCAATGCAACTAACTATTTGTGCATTCGATTCTCGGTTTGAGTTCTATCGCGAGTTGCAACTTGCCTCCTCAAGCCATTCAGGGATATGTGGCCAATTTGGTCCCGGGGCATAAAATCCAAACTGAGTAGCATAACAAACTTCCATAAGCTCCCGCAAGTATGTTTAGCAACCTTAAACCACTCTACTTCTTTAGCCACCTAAATTCATGCCAGTTTTATCGATATTTTCCACTCACCTCCTCAATCCATTCAAGGACATGTGGTCAATTTGGTATGGGGGCATAAAATCCAAACCGAGTATCATAACAGAGTTTTGTAAGCTCCCACAAGACTATTTGGACAAGTCCCATGCGAATACACTAGCAAAAAATACCCGACACAATGTTCTTGAAAATCGACCTCCTCTTCAGAAATTGCACTATGCCTCATTGACCAAAACCCTAGTGTTGGAGATACTCCAACAAATGGTTTTCCTGTTGATGGAATGATAGCTTAGGAGCTCAAATAGATGAAACCCAGTGCTCCAAATCCAATGCAACTGACGATTTGTGCATCTGAGTCCTGGTTTGAGTTTTATCGATAGTTGCAACTCACCTCCTCAAGTCGTTCAAGGACATGTGGCCAATTTGGTATGGGGGCATAAAATCCAAACCGAGCAGCATAATGGAGTTCTGTAAGCTACCACAATAATGTTTGGCCAAGGTCCATGCGACTACACTAGCAAAAAACATCCGAGAGAGTGTTCTTGAAAATCGAACTCATCTTCAAAAATTGCACTATGCCTCATTGATCAAAACCCTAGTGCCGGAGATACTCCAACAAATGGTTTTTCGATCAACATAATGATATTGTAAGGGCCCGACTAACGAAAACCCAATGCTCTGGATCCAATGCAACTGACGGTTCATGCATCTGAGTCTCGGTTTAAGTTTTATTGTGAGTTGTAACTGTTCTACTCAAGCCATTCAAGGACATGTGGCCAATTTGGTTCGGGGGCATAAAATCCAAACCGAGCATCATAACAGACTTCCATAAGCTCCTACAAGTATCTTTGACCAAGGCCCATGTGACTACAATAGCCAAAAAGACCCAACACAATGTTCTTGAAAATCGACCTCCTCTTCAGAAATTACACTATGCCTCATTGATCAAAACCTTGGTGTTGGAGATACTCGAACAAATTGTTTTATGTTCAATGGAATGATAGTGTAGGATCCCCATAGTTGAAACCAGGTGCTCTAGATCCAATGCAACTAACGGTTCGTGCATCCGAGTCTCGGTTTGAGTTTTATCGATAGTTGCAACTTGCCTCCTCAAGCCATTTAAGGACATGTGGCCAATTTGGTCTGGGGGCATAAAATCCAAACTGAGCAGTATAATGTAGTTCTGTAAGCTCCCACAAGTCTGTTTGGACAAGTTCCATACAACTTTACTAGCCAAAAATTTCCGACATAGTGTTCTTGAAAATCAACCTCATCTTCAAAAATTGCACTATGCCTCATTGACCAAAATCCTAGTGCCAGAGATACTCCAACACATGGTTTTCTGGTCGATAGAATGATAGAATAGGTGCCCCACTCGCTAAAACTTGGTGCTATGAATCCAATTCAACTAACGGTTCGTGCATCCGAGTCCCAGTTTGATTTTTATCGCGAGTTGAAACTGGCCTCCTCAAGCCATTCAATGACATGTGGCCAATTTGGCTCAGGGGCATAAAATCCAAACCGAGCATCATAACGGACTTCCATAAGTTCCTGTAATTATATTTATCCACCTTACACCACTCTACTTATTTAGACACCTAAATTCATGCCTTTTTTTATCGATAGTTTCCACTCGCCTCCTCAATCTCATTCAGGGACATGTGGCCAATTTGGTCCGGGGGCATAAAATCCAAACCAAGCAGCATAACAGAGTTTTGTAAGCTCCCCGCAAGTCTGTTTGTCCAAGGCCCATACAAATACACTAGCCAAAAATATCCGACATAATTTTCTTGAAAATTGACCTCCTCTTCAGAAATTGCACTATGCCTCATTGACCAAAACCCTAGCGTTGGAGATACTCCAACAAATGGTTTTTCGGTCGACAAAATAATAGTGTAGGAGCCCTAATAGTTGAAACCCAGTGCTCCATATCCAATGAAACTGACGGTTAGTGCATCTGAGTCCCAGTTTGAGTTTTATCAATAGTTGCAACTCACCTCCTCAAGCCATTCAAGGACATGTGGCAAATTTTGTCCAGGGGCATAAAATCCAAACTGAGCAGCATAATGGAGTTCTGTAAGCTCCTACAAGACTATTTATCCAAGGCCCATGTGATTACACTAGCAAAAAATGCCCGACAGAGTGTTCTTGAAAATCAACCTCCTCTTCAGAAATTGCACTATGCTTCATTGACCAAAACCATAGTGTCAGAGATATTCCAACAAATGATTTTTTCGGTGGACAAAATGATAGCGTAGAGCCCCCACTAGATGAAACCCGGTGCTCTGAATCCAATGCAACTGACTGTTCATGAATCCAAGTCTCGGTTTGAGTTTTATCGCGAGTTGTAACTCACCTCCTCGACCCATTCAGGGACATGTGGCCAATTTGGTTCGGAGGCATAAAATCCAAAAAGGGCATCATAACAGACTTTTGCAAACTCCCACAAGTCTATTTAGCCACCTTATACCACTCTACTTCTTTAGCCACCTAAATTCATGAATAAAATCATGTTTCATGGTTACGACCATCTATGATACTCTTTATTGAATTTATGATCTTTATTATGTGTAATGAAACTCAAATTTCTTTGTATGTTGAGTATGTACCAACATGTACTCCATCAAAATGAAGCGACCAACAAGATTGTTCCACAATTGTTGACTCACCCTTGAGTCAATTCTATCTTGTTTCCCCAAATGAAGTGCCCAACTACGGGATAAACATTGAGATAAACATATCCTGGCCCATGAACTGACACCTAATCATGCACTTTACCAGTACATATGATAGGTAAGATGAAGATAGGTTTGACCCACCATAAGAAATAGTGAACATGTTGTTTATATATACATATTAGACCTAGTTTGGAGAGTGTAAGTTCCTTGGATTGTTATTTCCAACAGGAGATACTAAGAGACTTATTGAGATTTCTTTATCATGCATCTATGTTACTGTTTTTATCTAAATTGAGCACCTAGGGTTGTTAATGTTACCACCCATTTTTCTAATGGTTGTAGCACAACTACCAGGTGTAACAACATTTCATCCCTACAAGATAGTTTCCTAGTTTCTTGATAGATGTCACAATATTGAGCATATTCTAAGTATTTCATGATGGCTCTCCCATAAAATTCTAAGTAATTTATGATCCATGATGCAACATCAAAGGATTCCATATACCATGAGCTTGTACAAATGACCTATTTATCTAATAGTTTGTTTTAGAAATATTTCTTGTTAGCAATATCATCTAGCGCCATCGGCGAAAGCTCCACAGGAGGGCTTCATCAGGAATCGAGATATCAGAGATCCCGGGAGCGAGAGTTTTGTGCATCGCAGAATCGCGATACACGATTTCCCGATCGGCGGGAACAACTGTCAATCATGGAGGACAAGTGGCAGGCTTTCGCGACAGGGAACGGACCGTTGACAAGTCAAAGGCCATGAGCCATCAGGTTTCGGGGAATCGCGAGTCTGGAGGATGCGTGCTCATTGACATCGCAAACCGCAAAACCCCTATGGAGAGTATGGTCGAGGGAATATGGTAGCGGTCACTTGGACCAGGGCCTAGTCGGAGGGTTAGCACGGAAGGCGCATCGGCAATCGGAGAATCGCGAGTCCCGGGGACTTGTGTATCGAGACATCGAAAATGTCGAAACCCCGACAGAGGTTTGGCTCAGGTCATATAAGATGTGGTCATATGGACCATAGTATAGCCAGGAGGGCTAACCCACACATGCGCTCATCGGAGAATCGGTGATCGGGAGTTCAAAGGGTCAAGAACTCTTGACAACGGGGAACGCGAAACCCCAAAACCCGATACAGACTCGAGAAAGGGTCACGGTGAAGTTCAGGAGACTGTGAGGAAAGAAGAAGAGACCTGTGGACTGGGTCAGGTTTTCATTAGGGATTCCACTCGGGGATCCAAGGAGCCGCTTCGGCTCAGCAAAAAAGGAGAAAAAGGGTGGGTGAAGCCTCGTGTCACCCATTTATTGCAGAGTATGGAGGTCCTGGCTGAAATTTACCAAGGAGGGTCCCTTATACCGGTTCTCTTCAGGGAAGCCACGCCGAGTCTCCAACTCACCAGAGGAACCTGCACACACCAGTCCAATATTCAAAAGGCCCAGCTACCCCCTGGCACGAGCCATGCTGAATTAAAGAGACGTATGACAGGGGAGCAGAGGACAGATTTGATTGAGGCAGACTGACAGCCCATCCTGATAGAGGAGCTCCTCAATGTCAAGCATTGAATTCATGATATGATGGTGCCTTCAGCACTTGAGTCAGTTCCAAGTATATGTAGGCATTTCTGCCATTTTTGTGAGTATCGATGGTTGAGCAGAGCTCCCAGTTGTAAAACTTTAATAAATCACCATTTTCTGGTTATTTCTAGACTTCTGAGACTTCTTGCCTTATGAATGCCAGTTTCTTTACATCTTTGTTATACTGTGTTAGAGCAGCTCGGAATTGGAGGATCCAGTCGAGCTGTAGCTATTATAGGATGATGTTGTAATGGATCACTGTAATGGTTACGGAGTCTCTAATAGGTTCCTGTGTTTTCCTTAACGTTGAATGACTTGGAATTGGAGGATCCAGTGAAGTCTTCTCTTCAGTTTCTTGAAGCTCTGAACCAGGAGGATCCTACATTCAAATTTTTTCCCCTACAAACCATTGTAAGCCTATTGCCCAGAGTTGTTTGTTCACCTTTCTTACTAAGTCTTCCACCTGCTCATCTTTTAGTCGACCCACTGGCTGAAGTTAGGATTCCAGACCTCCTTTGTTATTTACGTACCAGATCCAGTTCCCGAGTTAGAGTGATATCTCCTAGAGTCTCTACCCATTTGATCGCCCATTTATCAAATCGTGACAGTAAACTGATGGGCGTTGGGCTATGCTCCTGCAAGCAATCCAGGAGTGACTTCCAGCGCTAACATTTTTGGCGCCATTGCCGGGGACGAAATTGAAGATTCTCCCTGGGTAGAACGACATTGAGCCTTTGAATCCAAAGGTGCATCAGATTATCAGAGCCTTTCAAGATTGCTAATTTTCACCTGGCGACTCCACTGTGACGACTCCGCTAGGGAGAACCTGCTCTGTTAATTGTGGCTTTCAGAGGCAGGCATACGCGGTCTCATCCACAACTGCCTCTAGCTACACCTGAAATAGATCAAGAGGTGGTGCTCAGAAAGGGAAAAGCCTCTGAAGAAGAAGAATCCATCACCGAACCAGGTAATCCACCATATCCTTCTGTTGGAGGTCCTTTTTCTCCTCCTCAGTTATTTGACAGGCCTGTCTCTGCAGTTTCCCATTTCCTAAATTTTGGGAGTGTTCTTGTTGAGTTTTCCTCTCCTAGTCCGGGACCATAGGGACAAGACTTTGTCACTCCCCTCTCCCCTGAAGCTGTACCCTGGCATAGACTCAGGACCGCAGAAGATTTCCCTACGCCCAACTTAACCACTCCTGTACAAAGAGGAGCGCTCGTTGACTTGAGCTCGATAGCCTTCTCCTTAAATCCCCTCTTGTTCCCCACTCCCATTAGAGGCTCATTCTCAGCAATCCCTTCGCGAACTCCTTCTCCTCCAAGCTCTCCTTCACCTAATATTCCTATGGCTGGTGCTAATCCCCCTCTGAATAGAATGGACACCATAGTTGCTGCTAGGTATGCTCCCTTGATCTTACCTAATCCCATGAATCCTTTCCCTGCTGGAGATTACTTGAAATATATGCCCAAGTTCACTAGGGAAAGAGACATAATTGTCGAAGAGCACCTAGCTTCTTTCTACAGTTATGCAAATAACCTCAACATTGAGAATGAAGATGTCTGGATGAGGGTCTTTGTCCAGAGCCTAGATGGCGAGGTGAGGAAATTGTTTAGAGGATTGGCTCCAGGATCTATTGCTGGGATTGAAGCCCTGGATAATGCTTTCCTAAGGCAATGGGGCGATAGGAAAGATTTCATGTATTACATGACAGAGTTCGGGTCTCTGAAGAGAATGGAAGGAGAGTCCGTCTTCGACTTCTCCAAAAGATTCAATAAGATGTATAACAAGATCCCGGTAGAGATAAAGCCTTCAGAAGCCTCAACTAAGATTTCATATACTAGCGTGTTCGACCCCGATTTCTGCCTTTTGTTGAGAGAAAGAAGAGCCACCACTTTAGCTCAAATGCAAGATGCATCCATAGAGATGGAATCCAATGTGTTAGCAGCTAACAAACTGAGGAACAAGGCTGACACAGACAGGAGAAAAGGAAGGTCGGAAGCCTCAACTTCTGACCCATCGGTGCCCCACCCTCAAGTGGATGAACTGACGAAGATGGTGAAGTATCTGTCTGCAGAGATGGAGAGAATGAGGGTGGAAGGGAGGAAATCATATAAAGGCCCTCAAATTGCCGAAAATAAAGGAGATTTCAAGAGGTCAAATAATTTTACCCCCCCTAATATGCAAAGAGAGAGAGGAAGAGACAAAGAAGACCAGAAAATTCAGGCCCCTTTTCAAAACCATTTGGTGGCCGATGAGGAAGAAAGAGAAACAAATGAGCTAGACCCTGAAATCCACTGCTTAGAAGACACTCCTCCTTTTCCTCATCTGACTCAATCAGCATACAAGGAGTCTCTCATGAACAGTTAGCTAAATGAATTGAGCAAGGGAGAAAAGGTTGGCGGCGGTCAAGGCAGGTACAACCTGAGGTCCAACAAGAGGAAAACGGCACCTGATATTCCTGAGCAGTCCACTAGAACAGAAAAGCTTGCTAATGCAGTAGTAGATGGTCATAGAGGTAAGAAGGCCCAACCCCTCTCTCTCGTTGTCCATAATCATGTTCCTGAAATAAAAGAAATCCCAAAGCCTACATCTTCTTTTAACTTCGAGCATGAGATCCAAAAGATCAGAATCCCTGTGCCCCTCACTGAGCTGATTAAACATGATGAATTCAAAAATCACTTCTCTGAACTTTTACAGTTTGAAGCCTCATGCCTTCCCTCAGACTCCATAAACCTCCAAGATGAAAAGCCAACAATTGTCCTGGGCCCCATGGTAGAAAATAGAGATGACTCATCACCCCCTTTCTACACGTCCTTGAACGTACATGATAAAGTGCTACACAACTGCTTGATGGATTCAAGGGCCTCTCACAACCTCATGCCCAAAACTGTCATGGAAGAACTAGGACTATAAGTCACCCGAGCCTATCATGACCTCTATTCCTTTGACTCCAAGAGAGTTCAGTGTATTGGATTTATCAAAGACCTAGTTGTGACCTTGTTTCAACTGCCCATGAAGAGTGTGGTCATGGATATTGTAGTAGATGATGTCCCCCCCAAGTTTGGTATGCTATTATCAAGATCTTGGATAAAAATACAGGGGGGAACCTTGCAAATGGACCTCACATACGCTACTATCCCAGTGTTTGGGGGAGAGCATAGGAGACTGTACAGGGAAGCCTAGCTGGATTACATAATCAGTGATGAAGACAACCCCACCAATCATCCCATCTTCGCCTTGGACACTGATTTAGGCTCCAGTTTACTACAACTCACACATGCCCCCAAGCCTCCTCTCAAACTCAGAGAGCAGCCCATTGTTTCCCCTGAAGTTCCTCCCTTCGTCACCCCAATCTGGAAAATTTTCTTTGATGGAGCCTCTTCTCGAGAAGGCGCTGGAGCTGGGGTGGTTTTTGTGTCACCTGCTCAGGATATCACATCTCTGTCATACAAATTAGAATTCGAAGCTACCAACAATGTGGCAGAGTATGAAGCTCTTATCCTGGGATTAAGAGCCGCAAGGGAAATAGGAATTCAGGAGGTAGCAGTGTTCGGAGATGCCGAGTTGGTGGTTCAACAGATCAGGAACGCTTATCAGGCTAAGCATCCTCGACTCAGGAGTTACAAGAATGAGGTTTGGTAACTTATTGACAGTTTCTTCTCAGCGTTTAATATTTCTTTCATCCCAAGAGAGGAGAACACCTTGGCAGATTTCTTGCCTACATCGGCTAGCAATTTCAAAGTACCTTTGCCACCCAAATTCAGGTATGATGTAGAGGTAAAATACATACCCCCCATACCTGACAACGTCAAACATTGGAAGGTGTTCGAGGACGATCTCGAGGTCAAGAGGTTCTTGGAGACTGTCAAGGAATTTTCAAAAATGCACATAGACCAAGACGACGTCTCAGAGGAAGAGCTCGATGGGGGTAATTTTCTAAATAAGATTGCAGGGCGTGACATTGTACAGCTGCCCAACAACCATATTCCCAGAGGACTGGTTCCTTTGGAAAGGCTTTTTGATAAAAATGATGTGTCGGTAAAAGGAGAAGTCTTGGAGGAGGAAGCTAGTACTATTCAGTGCAATATTGGAACCGAGAGTGAGCCCAAGTATGTCAAATTGTCAAGAAGTCTGACAGAGGAGCAGAGGTCCGAATACATTGGACTTTTGAGGGAATTCACTGATGTGTTTTCCTGGACCTACGAAGACCTCAAAACGTATAACATTTCTGTCATCAAGCATAAAATTCCATTAAAGGAGGAGGCAAAGCCATTTAGGCAGAAGCTGAGACAGATCAATCCCATGCTACTACCTATCATGGAGAGGGAAGTGAAGAAGCTACCTCAAGCTAAGATCATTGTACCACTGAGATATTCAGAGTGGGTGGCCAACTTGGTGTCAATAAGAAAGAAAAATGGAGAGATCTGACTCTGTGTAGACTTCAGAAACCTGAGCAGGAGCTCATGGAAGGATAACTACCCCTTGCCAAAGATGGAACATATACTTCAGAGGGTGACAGGAGCTTCTAGGATGTCCATGATTGATGGTTTCTCTAGCTACAATCAGGTCTCTGTTCTGCCTGAAGACAGGGAAAAGACAACATTCACCACTCCATGGGGCACATTCATGTATGCCAAGATGCCATTTGGACTAATGAATGCAGGGGCGACATTCCAGCGTGCCATGGACATATCTTTCATTGGGGAAAAGGATAAATTTGTGGTCGTTTATCTGGATGACATCACAGTATTTTCAAAATCTGACAAAGAGCATTGTTGTCATCTCAAGAAAGTTTTCCTAAAATGCAGAAAGTTTGGCATTTCATTAAACCCCAAGAAATCTTTGTTCGCCATGCAGGAGGGAAAGTTACTAGGCCATGTAGTATCGGAAGAAGGAGTCAGAATTGATCCCAGAAGAGTTGAGGATACAAGCCTTATCAATCCCAAGGTCCAAGAAGGAGGTCCAATCTTTCCTCAGTAAAATAAATTTTCTGAGGAGGTTTGTGCCTAACTTTGTTCAGGAGGTAAAGCTGATAACGGCCATGTTAAAGAAAGAGAATTAAGTAAGGTGGACCCCTCAATCGCAGCATTCTTTTGAACAAATAAAGAAGGCCCTGACTAAAGCTCCTGTGCTTATCAGTCCTTACTACTCAAAGGATTTCCTGATTTTCTCCTTTGCCTCACCTAACACAGTGGCTGCTGTTCTATTACAGAAAAATGACAGTAGGCTAGAACAACCTATTTCTTATTTTAGCCAAGCATTGAGGGATGCCGAAGTCAGGTATGACACTATGGAGAAGTAGGCTTATGCTCTAGTAAAATCTCTCAAAGCTTTTAGAACCTACATCTTGCAGTCAAGGATCATCGCCTATGTCCCCTCGACTGCTGTTAAAGACATTCTTATCCATCCTGACATAGACGGGAGAAGGAGTAAATGGATAGCCAAAATCTTGGAATTCGACCTGGAAATAAGGCCTACCAAATTGATCAAAGGGCAAGGTTTAGCCAAGCTGTTGGCTGAAGAAAACTACCAAGCGTTGGGGATAATTTTCATCAAAAAATGCTCAGGTATTCAACAGGATCGACTGCCTGATGTAGACCATCAAAGGGAGCCCCCATTGGCTCGATGTCCTTGGTATAAGGATGTCATATACTTTCTGCAGGAGTTGCGGCCTCCAGACGACCTGCAAAGAAGAAAAGCAAGAGCTCTAAAGCTCAAAGCAGTCAGTTATTGCCTGATCGATCAAGTGTTGTATTGGAAATACCCCCTGGGGGTGCTTTTAAAATGCACGAGTCCACTAGAGGCTGAGATGATCATGGTTGAATTTCACAGCGGCCTGTGTGGAGGGAACCATTTCTGGAGAGCCACAGCCCACAAAATCCTCAGGGTCGGATATTACTGGCCTACCGTGTTCACTGATGTCTGCAAAAGGGTCAGAGCCTGCATCAAATGTCAAAAATTTGCAGGAAAGCAATAGCTCAGGTCTCTATCGTTAAATCCGGTGGTGGTTTCAGGGTCTTTCTAGCAGTGAGGCCTAGATTTCATTGGAGAAATTCACCCTGCCTCCAGTGGGCAGCACAGGTGGATCCTGACTGCTACAGATTTCTTCACCAAGTGGATTGAAGCTATCCCCACCAAGAGTGCTTCCCACAAGGTAATCGTTGGATTCTTGGAGGACCTCATCACAAGGTTTGGCTGCCCAAATAAGATCGTCACTGATAATGCAGTCGCTTTCAGGGCTGAACCACTAGCCAAGTTCTGTAGACAGTTCGGGATCAAATTGATTCACTCCACCCCATATTATCCATAGGGAAATGGTCTAGCAGAATCCTCCAACAAAATCCTGATAAGGATCATCAAAGGGTTGTTGGAAGATAACAAAAGGGCTTGGAGTTCAAAGTTGAAATTCGCCCTATGGGCTGATTGGGTGACTACAAAGAGATCTATAGGTCTCTTCCCTTTCCAGTTAGTCTATGGAGCCAAATCTATTTTCCCTTCTCAGCTGGCCATTCCCGTAGCGAAGTCATTCCAGGAATATCAAGAAGAGCCCAATGACATGATCAGAAGGATTCATCATCTAGTAGAGGTCTAGCAGGCTAGGGAGCAGACAGTGGATAGGATTCAAGACCATCAGCAAAAGATCAAGCAGGTCTTCGATAGGAAGGCCAAGAAGGAGTGGTTCTAGATAGGAGACCTGGTGCTGAAATGGGATGCTCCTAAACAAGATAAGGTAAAGCATAGCAAATTTGAAGCCCTGTGGATTGGGCCTTTCAGAATCTCCAAGAATTTCTCAAATAACACATACAAGTTGCGAGATTTGGAAGGCGAAGAAGTTTTCAGTAGCCCAGTAAATGGGCACTTTCTTAAAAAATATTTTGTCTGAGCCTCCAGTGGCTCCTATGTTTGTAAATATTGCCTTTTTTGTTCTTTGTTTTTACTTTTGTTTCGGCTTAGTAAGTGACTCCATAGCCCAATAGCGAGGCACTGGAACTGCAAAATGAGTCTTTAGAGCATCACAGGGATGACTCTATCCCCCATGGATCCTAATGTTAGTGATATTTCTTGTTAGCAATATCATCTAGCGCCATTGGCGAAAGCTCCACAGGAGGGCTTCATCGGGAATCGGGATATCGGAGATCCCGAGAGCGAGAGTTTTGTGCATCGCAAAATCGCGATACACGATTTTCCGATCGACGGGAACAACTGTCAATCATGGAGGACAAGTGGCAGGCTTTCGCGACAGGGAACGGACCATTGACAGGTCAAAGGCCATGAGCCATCGGGTTTCGGGGAATTGCGAGTTCGGAGGATGCGTGCTCGTTGACATCGCAAACCGTGAAACCCCGATGGAGAGTATGGTCGAGGGCATATGGTAGAGGTCACTTGGACCAGGGCCTAGTCGGAGGGCTAGCATGGAAGGCGCATCGGCAATCGGAGAATTGCGAGTCCCGGGGACTTGTGTATCGAGACATCGAAAATGCCGAAACCCCGACAGAGGTTTGGATTAGGTCATATAAGATGTGGTCGTATGGACCATAGTATAGACAAGAGGGCTAACCCACACACGTGCTCATCGGAGAATCGGTGATCAGGAGTTCAAAGGGTCAATAACTCTTGACAACGGGGAACATGAAACCCCAAAACCCGATACAGAGTTGGGAAAGGTTCACGGTGAAGTTCAGGAGATCGTGAGGAAAGAAGAAGAGACCTGTGGAATGGGTCGGGTTTTCATCAGGGATTCCACTAGGGGATCTAAGGAGCCACTTCGGCTCAGCAGAAAAGGAGAAAGAGGGTGGGTGAAGCCTCGCGTCACCCATTTATTGCAAAGTATGGAGGTCCCGGCTGAAATTTACCCAGGAGGGTCCCTTATACTGGTTCTCTTCAGGGAAGCCACGTCGAGTCTCCAACTCACCAGAGGAACCTGCACACACCAGTCCAATATTCAAAAGGCTCAGCTACCCCCTGGCGCGAGCCATGCTGAATTAAAGAGGCGTATGACAGGGGAGCATAAGATAGATTTGATTGAGGCAGACTGACAACCCATCCTGATAGAGAAGCTCCTCAATGTCAAGCATTGAATTCATGATATGATGGCGCCTTCAGCGCCTGAGTCAGTTCCAAGTATATGTAGGCATTTCTTCCATTTTTGTGGGTATCGATGGTTGAGCAGAGCTCCCAGTTGTAAAACTTTAATAAAGCACTGTTTTCTGGTTATTTCTAGACTTCTGAGACTTCTTGCCTTATGAATGCTAGTTTCTTTACATCTTTGTTATACTGTGTTAGAGAAGCTCAGAATTGGAGGATCCAGTCGAGCTGTAGCTGTTATAGGATGATGTTGTAATGGATCACTGTAATGGTTACAGAGTCTCTAATCGGTTCCTGTGTTTTCCTTAACGCTGAATGACTTGGAATTGGAGGATCCAGTGAAGTCTTCTCTTCAGTTTCTTGAAGCTCTGAACCAGGAGGATCCTGCATTTAGAGTTTTTCCCCTACAAACCACTGTAAGCCTGTTGCCCAGAGTTGTTTGTTCACCTTTCTTACTAATTCTTCCACCTTCTCATCTTTTAGTCGACCCACTGGCTGAAGTTAGGATTCCAGACCTCCTTTGTTATTTACGTACCAGATCCAGTTCTCGAGTTAGAGTGATATCTCCTCGAGTCTCTACTCATTTGATCGCCCATTTATCAAATAGTGACAGTAAACTGATGGGCATTGGGCTCTGCTCCTGCAAGCAATCCAGGAGTGACTTCCAGCGCTAACAGTGGGTCACACAGAAAACCAATTGTTTCTTCTATGTTGTCAAGTACCCTTGTGGAAAAACACCTATGGTGAGAAAAATAATTATGTCATCCAAATAATTTGGTACTATGTCATGTCACCAAACATGTGCTATGTCACATGTTCTCAAAGTTGAGACCCTGTGAAATAAACCCATTGCATTATATCTTGACTACCAAGGACATTTAGCAGGAAGTGCAGACTTGGTGCAATATCAACACCATCAACACATACATAGATGACTTCTTCCTCTTTCTAAAGAAATAGAAAAGTGAAGACAATGATGAATTCCAAAGGTTTCTCATCATGGTCCATGGCCCACTACTCCTCCCAACCTTTACTACACAAAAGAAACACAAATGTTTCATTGCTTCAAACTGAGCAAAACCCTAGTTCTCAATTTCGATGAAAAAACAACTTCTGAGGGATTAGACCTACGAGTTAGGGGTTCTCTAGCTAAAATCCTATACTAGGAATCCAACGAAGACAACGATTCCTCGATCCAAATCTTGGTATTTGTTATATGCCCAGTTGCAAATCGCAACCTAAACCATTTTGGGGACTCTTGGCCAATTCCTCCTCAGGGCATAAAATCCTAACAGAGCAAAATTTTTGAGTTCCGTGAGATGTTGCAAGCTTGTTTAGGAATGGACTAGGTGACCACATTATCCATCCACTCCTGAGGTATGGTTTCATAAATTGGACCCCTTAATCCAAATGTTGCATTGCTTCAAACTGAGCAAAACACTAGTTGTCTAAATCAATGAGTAAAACAACTTTTGAGAGGGGTGCTCTAGCTGAAATCCTATCCCATTAATCCATCGGATTCGATGGTTCCTCAATCCAAGTCTTGGTTTTTGTTTTATTCCCAGTTGCAAGTCACATCCCAAACCATTTCAAGGAGTCTTAGCAATTTCCTCCTTAGGGCATAAAAATCTAACGGAGCAGCATTTTTGAGTTTCGTGAGATGCCGCAAGCTTGTTTAGGCATGGACTATGTGACCAAATTTTCTATCCGCTCCTGACGCATGGTTTCATAAATTAGACCCCTAAATCCAAATGTTGAATTGCTTCTTACTGAGAAAAACCCTAGTTCTCAAAATCGATGAAAAAAACAACTTTCGAGGGATTGAACCCGGGAGTGAGGGGTGATCTAACTGAAATCCTATGCCAAGAATCCAACGGAGATGACAGTTGCTCAATCTAAGTCTCAATTTTTGTTATATGCTCAGTTGCAAGTCGCATCCCAAACCATTTCGGGGACTCTTGGCCAATTCCTCCTCAGGGAATAAAATCCTAACGGAGCAACATTTTTGAGTTCCATGAGATGTTGCAAGCTTGTTTAGGCAAGGACTAGGTGACCATATTGTCCATCTTATCCTAAGGCTTGGTTTCATAAATTGAACTCCTTAATCCAAATGTTGCATTGCTTCAAACTGAGCAAAACACTAGTTCTAGAAATCAATGAGTAAAGAAACTTCCAAGGCATGGAACCCGGGCGTGAGGGGTGCTCTAGCTGAAACCCTATCCTAGTAATCCATCCAAGTCAACGGTTCCTCAATCCAAGACTCGGTTTTTGTTTTATGCCTAGTTGCAAGTCGCATCCCAAACCATTTCGGGGACTCTTGGTCAATCCCTCCTCAGGGCATAAAAGCCTAATAGAGCAACATTTTTTTATTTCCGTGAGATGCTGCAAGCTTTTTTAGGCATGGAAAAGGTGACCACATTTTTCATTCGCTCTCGAGGCATGGTTTCGTAAATTGGACTCCCTAAATCCAAATGTTGCATTTCTTAAAACTGAGAAAAACAATAGTTCTCATAATAGATGAAAAAAACAACTTCCAAGGGATTGGACCCGAGAGTGACGGGTGCTCTAGCTGAAATCCAATGCCAGGAACCAATGGAGACAACAATTCCTCAATCAGAGTCTCGATTTTCGATATATGCCCAGTTGCAAGTCGCATCCCAAACCATTTTGGGGACTCTTGGCCAATTCCTCCCCAGGTCATAAAAACCTAACGGAGCACCATTTTTTAGTTCCGTGAGATGCTGCAAGCTTGTTTAGGCATGGAATATGTGACCAAATTGTCCATATTCTCCCAATGCATGGTTTCATAAATTGGACCCCTAAATCCAAATGTTGCATTGCTTCTTACTAAGCAAAACCCTGGTTCTCAAAATTGATGAAAAAAACAACTTCCAAGGGATTGGACCTAGGAGTGAGGGGTGCTCTAGCTAAAATCCTATGCCAGGAATCCAACGAAGATGACAGTTCTTCAATCCGAGTCTCAGTTTTTGTTATATTCTCAGTTGCAAGTCGCATCCCAAATCATTTTAGAGACTCTTGGCTAATTCCTCCTTAGGAAATAAAAACCTAATGGAGTAGCATTTTTAAGTTCTGTGAGATGATGCAAGCTTGTTTAGGTATGGAATAGGTTACCACATTGTATATCTGCTCTAGATGCACGATTTCATAAATTGGACCCCTTAATCCAAATGTTACATTGCTTTAAATTGAGCAAAACACTAGTTCTTAAAATCAATGAGTAAAGCAACTTTAGAGGCATCACACCCAAGAGTGAGGGGTGCTCTAGCTGAAATACTATCCTAGTTTCTCCATCCAAGTCTTGGTTTTCGTTAGATGCCTAGTTGCAAGTTGCATCCCAAACCATTTCGAGGAGTCTTGGGCAATTCCTACTCAGGGCATAAAAACCTAACAGAGCAGCATTTTTGAGTTCCGTGAGATGCTACAAGCTTGTTTAGGCATGGACTAGGTGACCACATTATCCATTCTCTCTCGAGGCATGGTTTCATAAATTGGACCCTGAAATCCAAATTTTACATTGCTTCAAACTGAGAAAAACCCTAGTTCTTGAAATCAATGAGTAAAGAAACTTCCGAGGCATGGAACCCATGAGTGAGGGTGCTCTAGCTGAAATCCTATGCTAGGAATCCAATGGAGATGAAAGCTCCTCAATCTGAGTCTTGTTTTTTCTTTTGAGTTCTATGAGATGTTGCAATCTTCTTTAGGCATGGAATAGGTGACCACATTGTCCATCCTCTCACGAGGCATGGCACCCAGGAGTGAGGGGTTCTCTAGCTACAAGGCATACAAAGGCAAAGCATGACATAGCATGACAAGGAAAGGTATGATATGGAAAGGCATGGTATGGAAAGACAAATCATGGAAAGTGAATGCAAGGCATGGTATGGAGGGGCATGGCATGGAAAGGCATATCATACGATAGCAAGGCATGGCATGGCATGGCATGGGAAGGCATGGAATGGAATGGCATGGCATGCATGGAAAGGCATGGCATGACATGGCATGGCATGGAAATGCATGTCAAGGAAAGACATGCAAAGGCAAGTCATGGCATGGCATGGAAATGCATGTCAAGGAAAGACATGCAAAGGCAATTCATGGCATGGCATGACAAAGTATGGCATGGTATGGAAAGGCAAGGCCAGGCATTACAAGGCATGGTATGGAGGGGCATATGGCATGGAATGGAATACCATATGATAGCAAGGCATGACATGGCAAGGCAAGGCATTGTATTGCATGGAAAGGTAAGGCATGCAAAGGCAAGGCAAGGCATGCAAAGGCAAGGCATGACATGGAAAGGCAAGGAAATGCATGGCATGGCAAGACAAGGCAATACAAGGTATGGAAGCACATCTTGGCATTAATTTGGAAGCCAAACTAGAAGCTATTTTCGATGCTACACTAGAAGCAAAATAGGAAGCATGATTGGGAGCTAAACTAAGCACTAAACCAAAGCTAAACCAGGCGTTAAACCAGGAGCTAAACTAAGCGCTAAACTAGGAGATAAACCAGGAGATAAAATAGGAGCTAAACCAGGAGCTAAACCAGGAGCTAAACTAGGAGTTAACCCAGGATCTAAACCAAGAGCTAAATCCAGGAGCCAGACCTGGAGGTAAACTAGGCGCTAAACTAGGAGCTAAACCATGAACTAAATTAGGTGCCACACGTGGAGCTAAACTAGGTGTTGAACTAGGAGCTAAACCAAGATCTAAATTAGGTGCTAAACCAAGATATAAACTTGGAGCTACACCTGGAGCTAAACTAGGCACTAAACCAAGAGCTAAACCAGGAGCTAAATTAGGCGCCACACCTGGAGATAAACTAGGTGCTAAACCAAGAGCTATTTTGGGCATTATTTAGGGAGATATATCTCAGTTTAGGCGCTAAATCAGGAGCAAAATTGGGTGCTAAATAGGGCGCTAAACTGGGCGCTAAAAAGGGAGCAAAACTAGGTGCTAAAGATGGAGAAAAACCTGGTGCTAAAGAGGGAGCTAAATCCAGTGCCCAAGTGAACACATCATTTAGCATAGAGTTTTGCGCCATCCCATCGACCCAATTCATGTCCTCAAATGCATTAAAATCCGACACTAAACTAGGCACTACTTGCATGTTTTGTTGTAGTCTATACACTATCCAAACAGTTTAAAAAATGGGAAAAGAAATCTTCTATGTGATTGGACAGTTAGATGATAACTATGATCATATACATATCAATAAACCATAACCTGTATATGAGACGTTAGATAACAGAGAATAAAAATTGGATATTTATAAATATGAATACACAGTGAATAATACAACTTCAGCAAGCAACCTGCATACAAGAGTTAGATACAGAAACGTGAATATACAGTAAGTGAATTTGCACAAAAGGAGTTCTACGTGTAAATACAACTACACAACAAATAAATAGACACATAGACCACTGGTGGTCCCCCAGGTAGTCGTGGCACTACTTTATCTCAATAAACAATCACGACCACCGCATCAGCTTGTATTCATAAAAAGGGATTTACAGAGGCGAATTCAAAAACACGAAATATCATTATGCGTTTTTTTTCTTAGAGAGAGTTCAATATTTATAGAGTTTCAAATATAGTTGAGAGGTCGACCACTTAAAGGGTCGACACTCTCTTACAACAAAAATTCATTAAATCTTGATAACGGACAACATCTTCTTAATAACTTATGTTCTCAAAATAGAGGTCGAACACAACTGTTCGAATCGAAGTAATGAGTTCCACAACTGGAGGATTCGATTATTGGATTATTTCCCTAAACTAGGGGTTGGTTTTTTGGTCCATCAACTATAATCATGTACTTGCAAGCATTGAACTTTTAGATGTCTTGATGGAACTACTTTGTTTACTTATAATGAATACATTATTTTTATAGTACAAATGCAACATGTAATCCATTGGAAAACACAACGTGCACAAGCTTGATAGTTCACAAAGACCAAAGTTTGTTTGATAGCTTTATGATTTCATTGAAACAAAACCAATAATATAGCTAAAAGAAAAAGTGACCATGCATTTATGATTATGAAAAGTGAAATATAATCAAACGAAGACATAGATTCGAGGAAGAAATATAAAGAACATAGTGAACAAAATCACATCACATAGTATTGAACCAATAAAAAATTCAATTTGTGAAATTTCATAAATAAGAAAATAAATTTCTTTTTAAAAACATAACAAATCAATATATGATTTAAACAATACTTTGGAGATGGTTGCAAACTCAAGGTGAATTAATAAGAGGACACTGTAGTTCAACTTTTCACTGAAAACTATAGTCACTAGAGCCATGGAATAACTAGACCAATATTCATTCCATTCATTTTCAATGCATTGGTGAGCCACTCAGTACCGGGTTTCTATCTATTTACCCCTCTCACTTACATGATTTCATGTACCATCATTTTCCATAAGAGAGGTTGCATTGGTGTGACATTAGGTAATTTGAGAGTTGGAGAGTGAGTGGATAGGTTGAAAGAGAAAGATAACACCTAGTGGTAGGTGGTGACATTTGAGAATTATAATATATTGTCTACAATGTGTACATTCTTTTTTTACATAGGTTTTGACATTAGGGTTTTCTAGTTCTATTATTCTATGAAACTAAGTAACGTGTTCGATTTAATTCAAAACCTAATACACATTTCTTCCTTCCATTGATGCCCATCCTAATTTCTTTGCAACTATATATACCCTTACAAACTACCTGGTTCCATTTGGAGTTCAGTGAATGATTACTCATAGGTATTTTAAAAAATTCTAACATTCTTATTCTTTGGCATTCATTGTTAATTCTATGATAGATTTGGTGGCTTTGAAATCAAAACATTAAGTAATTGTTAGTTATGAAGGTTTTTCTTGCCATGTGGGTGCATATATATCTCTCTCTTCCTCCCTATGTCTCCACCAATGCCATACGACTATCACCAATCCTTTAATTTCATGGTGGTGACTTTTGTTTATTTACCCTGTATACTCCCTATCCACTATTTTTGTTCACTACAATTGCCTCTCGAGCATAACCTCCTTGTCATTTAAGGATTTTCATACATTGGGCTATAAGTTCTTCTTTAACATGCCCATTGTAGTTGTAGCAATAGTAGTGGGACATTCTAACATACATGTGGGTTAATGAAATCTAATTGAGGGAGGTGGCTAGAAGATTGATAATTGAAATTGGAGGACAAACAATACTTGGAAAATGGTCAAAACGTTGAACATTTAGACTACTCAAAAACATTATACATATTAAACTTAAAAAGGAAAATTGGGCAAAAATGAACGACTTAGGGTATAGTTTCCAAAAAAATAAGAGAATTTTTATCGACGTTGGCTAAATGTTCTACCTTTTGGGTTTTTTTGGCCGGAATCTGGTGATGTAAATCTGGACAAAATCGCTATATTTTGTCATTTAAATTTCATTTTTGAATGCATAAATGGATTCAGCGTGCTTAAAAACACCTGAGGCACTTGGATTATACAAACTTAGCCACTCAAATATGTTGGCATGTTTACAGGAAGAGTGTGCTTATCATTGATGGCAAGAACTGCAGCGGCGATGGCATATTGGTAGCAATGATGGAAAACAGGAAAGTAGAGATGATAGCATCGGGAATGACTAGACCATGAGAAATTGTTGTCTACAATCTCAAGAGGACGAGCATCGGGCACAGTGTTGGAATTTCCAGATATCCAGAGGTTATCATGAAGGCCACAAAGAGCATGCACAGGATTCCTTAGAATCCATGAGTTTGCAGAAGGAATCAAGCTCAGGAGGGATAGAGGATTGGAAGAGTTCAGAGGAAGGACGAGGGTTGAAGTCACCTTGTGGAGTTAAGCTTAGAATGTTTGATGCCGAGTTATTTGGTGAGGAGCCATCGATATTCTTGGAGGATAGTAGAGATCCCTAGAGAGAAGAGGAACTAATAGTCGTGGGTCGTTAGATCTAGTGGAGTTGAAAAGAGGATAAGCCCAGGAGTCATTCAACACTACAAAGATGTGAAGGAATCCTGGCCGTCCATTGAGGTAGGACACATGGCGAGAGATCAACATTGCGCTGATTCACAAATCAGGAAATCAGAGATAGGAGAAGCAAAAACTCACGAAGTCCGAGTTCGCGAAGGTGATCACAGTCGTTGATCGAGGAAAGTCATGGGTCGTCGATCAGACGAGTGCACTAATTCGCAAATCAATAAATTAGAGATAGGAGAAGTGAAAACTCATGAAGTCCGAGTTCGTGAAGGTGATCAAAGTCATTGATCGAGGAATGTCGTGGGTCATTGATCTGACACAAGCGCAAGTTCAGAAATTAGAAGAAGGGAGGTGAGCCAACTTTCGACATTGCGAAGCACGTAGTCGTGAAACGAAAAGAAGAGATCTCGACTATTGGATCATGGAGAGATATGGAATGTTGATCTGACACAAGCGCAAGTTCAGGAATCTAAAGAAGGGAGGTGAGCCAACTTTCGACATCACGAAGCACGTAGTCGCGAAATGCGAAGAGGAGATCTCGACCGTTGGATCATGGAGAGATCTGTATTGTTGATCTGGCAAGTGTAGATTTGGGAGTTCGAACATCGGAGAAAGTAAGAGAGCTAACTCACGAGTTCACAAAGGTGATCACAGCCGTTGACCGAGGAAGGTTGTGGACCGTTGATCTGGCATGATGAAGTTCGGAGTTTGGACCTCGAAGTAAGGACGTGCTCTAACTTTTGACATCATGAGTCGTGAAGTCTTGAAGTACAAAGAGGATATTTGGACCATCGGATCACTGAGGGTCTTGGACCATTGATTTGGCACAATGTACTTCAGAGTTTCAAGAGTTGGGAGATTCGAGGTGACTCGTAGCAGAATATCCTATGTGCGAAGTCGCGAAGCGCCCTTTTGTATAGGCGTTTGATCATAGTTCGTGGTCACATGAAAGGAAGGGGCTTAGCCAGAAAAGCTAGCGTCCACTATGTAGTTTTCTCAAGAAGGGAAAAGGCACCAAAGGGATGAGTGCGCGGAGGTTCTCTCGATAACTGCTGGAATGGATTGATTGTAACTGCCAGAAAAGACTGATTGTATCTGCTAGAGAATTCAAAGAGGTTCAGTGTGATTGCCAGAGGAGCTGAAGAGTCTCGAGATAATTTCCAGAGTAATGAAGAATCATCATAGAGACAATTGACAAATGGAAAAGTGTCGGAGACTGTAACTGCTAGAGAAGCCAAGAATCTCAAGATAACGACCACTGATGACGAACAAGATGTGGATAACTACCAGAGAAGACAAAGAGTTGCTAGTATGATCTAGTAGAGGACTTGGCATGACAAAAAGACGTAGAACAAAGAAGAGAAGTCAGGCTTCTTTGATTGTTTTGTGCGTAGAAGGGGAGCCGAACATTTACACGGAAGAGTAGAGGGGAGGCATAGCGCATAGAATGGACATGGCGCATAGAGCATAAAACACAGAAGAAAGAGATAGAAAAAAAGGCATATCTGAGAGAGGAAGAGAAAGTCGAGGTGTGCATGCAGAGAGAAAGTAGAAGAATAGAAAGCACAAGAATATGCGAGTAGGAAGACACTGATGCAAGCAGAGCAGAGCAGTGTAGCAGAACAATGATGAGACTAGTAAGTCATTGATAAATACTGTATCACTGTAATAAATTTCAGTAACAAATATTTATAATAAGGGTGGTAGGGAGGACTATTTTCCTTAGAGTTTCAAGTGGGTGCTTGAACACAGGGAGTTGTAGCTTCCATTTGGTTGCAGCCAGAAAAACCAGGGTGGTGCAAGGGAGAACCATTGTTCTCTGTTATACAGGTTGGTGCCTATGTGACTGGAAGTTGATGCTTCCATCCAGTTGGTGCTGGAACACTCAGGGAGTTGGTGCTTCCTTCTAGTGGGTGCTAGAGAAATGAGAGAGTTGGTGCTCTCAGCAAGTTGCAGCTTGTACAGGTTGGTGCCTGTGTGACTGGAAGTTGGTGCTGGAACACTAAAGGAGTTGGTGCTTCCTTCTAGTGGGTGCTAGAGAAACCAAAGAGTTGGTGCTCTTAGCAAGTTGCATCTTGTAAAACAGAGGTGGTAGCCTCACAAAGAGTTGGTGCTCATAAGAATTATAATGTACAGAAAATAAAGACTACTTATCATATTAAGAAGAAGAGGTTTTCTCCCTTTATGGGTTTCCTCATGAATATCTGTCTCTGTATACTTAATGTCTGTGATTGATGTTGAATACTCTATTGCTTACTTCCCTGAATTATTGTGATCATCATTGAGTGTTTTGTAATGAGTTTAAAATGGGCATAATTGTTTAAGCATAGTAACAACTGATTCACCCCCTCCTCTCAGTTGTCCAACAAAATCTGCAGATCGAACAAATCCTCATCAGATTTCGGGCAAATTCAAATGGAAAAAATCGTCGGAAAACTTCCAAAAGGTAGAACGTTTAGAATACGCTCTTTTTATCTAATAAATTTTATAGGTGAATCTCTATTTTCCTAATGAGTCAATAGAGATGATAAGGTTTTATTCACCCTGCAATTTTTTTGGGTATAGTTTCCATCAAAATAAGAAATCTTTTATCTAGTACATTTTATAGGTGAATCTTTGGGTATATATTTTTTTGACAATTGGATAATTGAGAAAAAATCTCTATTTTTATAATAGGTGAATAAAAATGGCAAGGTTTTATTTACCTTGCAATTTTTTAGGTATAGTTTCCATCAAAATAAAAAACATTTTATCTATAAAATATATAGGTGAATCTAGTTAAATATATATAGGTGAATCTAGTTAAATATTTATTTGACAATTGGGCAATTAGGAAAAATCAACGAATTTGGGTAGAGTTTCAGTTGGCATTGGTTCTGAAGAAGTCGTTGTCCGAGTATTGACCTGTCAGATTCAACGAATACTCCGGTAGCTTGAATGCATTGGAGGGCATAGAAAGCGTTGGAGGTAGCTGGAAACAAAGGAGCTTCTTCCTCGGTTTATCTTGAAGCTTCTATTCAACCGAACATCTCTAGGGACGAAAGTCTGTGTGAAAATGGTGGTTGTAGGGGGGCTTGGTTAGGACTTTCGAGATTAAACTCTATCTCTACGGCATCAATTTGATAATACAAGCAATTCATATGGCTCCTTCCTATTTCAAAGTAGGGGACGGAATGAATGGAATAGAAATGGGGGATGGATATAGTAGGAATGGGTTTCTTGGCTTAGTTTGTATTTCACGAGGACTGATATATAATGGGTTACGAACTATAGCAATTTTGAGGACGTGGAATGATTACGAATGGCCAGGAAGGTTGACACAACAATCAACGTGAGAGGTTTTGGAGTAGGAGCATTTGCTGTGTATTTGGCACAACATATTTCATCTTCATCATTTGCAACATGTTTGATGAAATACCTGAACAGATTTTTGGTTTGACAGAAGTCTTGTTTGCAACATGTTTGAGGAAATAACTGAACAGGGTTTGGGTTTGTCAGATTGTTTCAAATCTTTATGAAGTCCCTGGCGGGGTAAACCATCAACCTATAGGTGAAATCTATTGATTCCATCTCCATTTTAAAGAGAAAGGTGTAGCCTAAAGAGAGGATCCATGCAACTCTACAATTGTTGTCCTTCTTTGGTAAGTAGTTAGCAGATTTTTTGTGTGGTTAAAAAAGACATGTTCGCCACAAATTTTTTAATGTTTGTTGGATTCTTGCTAAGACACATATTTGTTGGAAAATATACAATAAGTTGCTTGTTTTTGAACTAGTGTTCATTGTAAGCTAGGTGGGCATTGGTTTTGTAGGCATGTATGCCAAGAATGGGAATGTTAACATTGGTTGCAAATTGTTTGAAAGAATGCCTCAATGAAATATTGTTGCATGAATTGTAGTCATTGCTAGTTACATTATGTAAAATACCCTTATTAAACTATAAATAAAATTACATAATTTGGGATCCTTTTGGCACAATACCAAGGCAATAATGTATCTTTTATTTTCTCTCTACATCAACATATTTGTAAATGTGTGCACCCTAATTTCCTACAAATCTTCCTTGAATTGATTAACTATCCAAATCACCTCAGATGCATGTTTCAGATTAATAGCTTGATCATGATATCCAATGGATTTTATGATTTTCCAGTATGCAATGTTGTAATCCTTAACGGTTTAGCTGAATCCATTTCTCTATTACCAACCTTAACAAACATTGAAAATAATGATGATAAAGCACCCTCAAATTCTAGAGCATTTGAGCTGTGGGCTGGGGTGTTTATTTCAACATTGTGGTCTTCAATATAATCTGTGTTTTCCTTGTCAGCTATAGATTTTTCTCCTAGAGAATATTCAAGTTCTATTTGATCTTCAAAATGGTGAACATATTCCAATAAACTTGTTTTCGGAGATTCTTTATTATAAGATTCACAAAATCCTGGATATTCATCGATGAAGACTAGCAAATACTCTACTGCTCTTCTTATGACTTCACTGCATCCAGAGAAGTCTTCCATTTCTAGTTTTGACCCACAAGGACAAGAAAGTGACTTCGATAGTAAAAAATTCACAAAACATTAAATTAATAATAAAATAATAAAAAAACATTAAAATATATATAAATAAAAAAACACACATAAACAACAAGTTCAATTAATCAATCACCACAATAATTAAAACACCTATGGGTGGAATCATGAAGGTGGGTTACACTTTCGTGACAATCGGGTTTCCAAAATTTTAAAAAACCTTATTTCGGACGAACTAATAATATTTTTCGGCCGAAAGATTATATTTTCGGCCGAACTATTTTTCAGCCAAAAACATAAACGTCAAATCGAATGGTGCAATAACCGCCCCCTCGATTTGCATGTAGAAATTTGGTCGGCCGGATATTTTCTTTCTGGCAATATCTTTTCGGTCAAAAGATAGTTTGGCCGAAATATTATTCGGCCGAACTATATTTCGGCCGAACTATATTTTGGCCGAACTATCTTTCGCCCGAAATATCTTTCGGCCGAAAGATAGTTTATATATTACCCACACGTCGTGTTTGGAGGGTTTTCGAAAAATTGTCGAGTTTTGAGAGTTCTGGAGAGTTTTCGAAGAGTTTTCGAAGGTCGTGGAGAGGTCACGAGGTCCTGGACAAGTCGTGGAGAGGCAGCAGACAGGTCGTGGACAGGCAGCGGAGGTAAGCTTCGAATATCGCCCCATTTTTTTCCTTAAAATGTTGCTTGCCTTAACATCTTCCTGGTCATAATAACAACCATATTGTAATGATATTAAGTTTTAAGATGTTAAAGATTTTAGAAATTAGTCGAATCGACGTTGATTTGACGGTTCGATGCAGTCTTTTATTACTTGGAAATTTTAGAAACTTCCATACCAGTCTTAACATTCCATACCAGTCTTAACTTCCATAGAAACTTAAAGTTCCATACCATTCTTAACATTCCTTGATCGCTTATGGTGTTTTCTGGAATCGTTTTAATCTATGTATAAAACGAGTTGCACCCATATCTAATTCGTCTTCCTTATTAAAGGCGAGGAATGCATGGAGCATGTGGTTTTAATCTGTGTATAATACTTAGGAGGCACCTTTCTCTCGGGACATGATGTTGTAACCTGTAGCGTGTAAGGGATATCGATTTTCAAGGGACGTGAAGGTCCAGACGATCTTCAATTCCAGCGTGAACCAAGGAATGCCTTCTTGGGAGGGCCCATCATCGCCCCATGTTGCTCGCCTTAACCTTGAGTGCCCGGTAGCGTCCCCAATCCTCTAGCTGGATTTTTTTTATTGCTAATCTCTTCATGCCCATTCGACACTACTCATCTTCCCTTGGTCGCGTCACTTACCTTAATGTCCCTTGCTACCTCCCCATCCTTCATCGCATCCCAGTCTTAAATTTAGTTGCTTTCCTTAAATGTATATCGCCCCATTTTTTTCCTTTGAAATCCTTTATGTTGAACTCATAGATCAACTCAACTCTG
>ML782908.1:317546-347695 GCA_009831015.1 Picea engelmannii | reverse complement strand
CCGTTCCGTCAAGGCCCAAAGGGGAAATTCAAATAAGCACGAAGATGTGAACTGGGGAATGCATTTCAGATCCCATATAATTTATACCATGTGGGAGGGCCAAAAATCTCCATGTTCTTTGGAAATCGGGCAAAGGGAAGATTTAAGGCTGTAGCTACCCAGTGCCCACTGCCCATACCACAAAATCGGGGCGAAATTAAACCATAAACCCCGATTTTACCAAATGGCAGGGCGAAGAAGCTATCATAAATTCCCATACTTCTAGAAATTTGGCTAATGGAAGCTTGTTCCTCCAAATTTCAGGGGCTAAATATAAATTTTTTCCTCTATCCCTCCTAAAAACCTGGGCTAACCCTATACACGATTTTTCCCCTCAAATAAATTACGGGCTAATGATATAAGTTTAAAAAAATCACTCTAATACAAAAAATTCGCCCAATAAAAAATTGAAGGCCCCTTAATTTCGCCCATGGGCGAAATTTTGCCCCTAAAATCATCTACGCACATGACACTCGTACCACTCGACACTTGGCACCAGTTTTTCTATGAATTTTTTCCCAAATATTCCAAAACAAGGTAACACGTGGCACCAATGATGGATGACACGTGGCCCTTCCAAGTCATGAAACACGGGTCATTTGTAGTGCTACATGTCACTATCGGGACATTTATGGTGTTATAGCAACCTAAAGGATCGAAAAATGGATAATTTTCCATCATATAAAAACTAAAGGGGACGTGTCTCACCACCTGGTGGTCACGAACATCTAGACCTCGACACTTAAACAATATCTTTTATACTAAAAGTCCTCGTGGTTCATCATTTTTGGATTAAGAGACGATTAAGTGTCGTTAATCACAAGGTTAGAACCCTCAATCTTCACCACAATATCTACGGCTTAGATCCGTTGGATCCACAGATCTGAAAACTCATATTTTAAGGCGCTGTTTTAAAGGCTTAATCCTAAGTGGGGCCCACACTTGAACTTTTAGCAAGTCAAACAATGACAAGTGTCAATCTCTTGACCTCGTGTCTGCTAGGTGGCATGCCACATCACACTTGAAATCACCCTCTGTCTCATTCTTACGCTTATATATAAAAATAAAAGGTTTGGAACCCCATGTGGGAACCCTACCTATAGGGTATCGGTCATTGGGTGTTTTAACGAGGTATTTTACTCGAAACCTCCTGATATACTGATATTTGATGTGTTGGTATATCAACTTGAACCGGGCCTCCTTAGATTTGTTACAAACTCAATGGTTGATATCTATTGACATGTGGATCTCATGATTGAGAAAACAAGGGGCTAAAAAAAGTATTAAGTCCAAAAGTATCCACCCATCAGGGACCCACACTCGATCCGTCAACCACTCATAGGTCACCATGTGTCGTCCTTCGACGTAGAAGATGCTATGTTCACAATGACACATCATACCAACCTAATATTTACTTCACCTCAGTTATATGTGATAAGGTAATGAACCAGGGGATGCAACCATGTTCCCAGGGTTCTCGTTCCTCTGATATGATTTATAGTTGGCGTTCAGCCCAAAAATGATCCAACAATTTATATTTTATTGAACTGATATTCAAGGAACTATGATGGGTAACCAACCCACCCGTGGACAACTGAGATTGAATCTTAGTTGAGGGATAAAAAACCATTGAGTCTTATCACTGCAACCGGGCATTAAGTGGATTATCATTCACTCTTTAGGATAGATAAACTAATATCCTTCCTAGGTCCTCCATAGGGGAACATGCAAAAAAATGAGAATCCCAAATCCTGCGAATTCTCTTAGTAATATCCACATCCACCCAGCTAGACTATGCCACCTAAAAATATCTAATCTCTGATACAAATTTCACTCCTCTAAATGTGCTACTTATGTACAATATTTATGCACAATATATACAGGGTATACATGCAACATATTCAGGAAAACCATAACAAAGATACATAATTCCAACAACAATTACCATGGAAGAGAATGCATAATTACAGTTCTTGTACCATTTAAACAACAATATACTGGAATATAATAACATAACATATACTCAATGCAGGAACACACAATTATTCATACAATAATTAAAACAAACACTTGGAAAACACTTAACTAATATAAATGCCTACCAACTGTATGTAGACCTTCGATTTTCCTCCTAGCCTTAGACTCTATTGCTTATAACTCAACAACAGGTCACCCCCAATTCGGGCATAAAATCCACTAGTAAAAAGGCTTCCTAAGCCAACTAGGGTTCACAATCAATACCAAAATGGTCTAGGAAAAGGTACCAAACCTCCAAACTACAACCACTCATTCCCCATCAACCTACACAACCCAAGGTAGTTTTCCCCCTTCTTCACACCATGATCCCTTAGGCTACACCACTATAATTCTAGGGCTCCAGCATAGGATGAATAGGAAGTCTTAGATCATTTTGGCTCTAGGAATTCCATTTTCTATCAGAGGTCTCTGGGTATCCTCCAGACCTCACATTGGGAACATATTCCCACACTTCTCTCTCCAAAAAACCCAAGGAGAAGTGTACACACACCCAGATCCACCTAGGATCTACAAGGTACTTTCATCTTCGTAGATCCATTCTCCATGATGGTTCTTTCCCCATCTATAATTAATGACTAGAGAATGAGATTAGTAAGGATGATAGCCTCAAATATTACTCAATGTAAGTATGTGATGAAAGCAGGGTACCAATGGTAGTAGAAGAGAGTCCTCCTTTCCACTCTCATGAGCATGATAGTCAACAACACCCCCATGGTTGGATAGAATGATGTGAATTACACTAAATTCCCTCATCATGTTGCATGTGCATCAAATGACACTTGTTACTTCATGAAACCCCATTTTCACCCACTTGGTGGTTTGTTCCCTTTATTTGGGAACTTAGGATAGAATAATGTATCCCATAAATTATCTTTTATAAAATATTATTAAAATATTCCCTTGGCCTAATCCCCTTAGAATTATCCCCTTAACCTAAGACTCTTAACCCCCTTTACCTCTCTAGTGGAGTCTATCCCCCTTACTCTTTTGTTAGGTTATTAAGCAACAATGATGTGATTTTATTAATATCTAAGTATGATTACATTATACACATGATAGGCCTACATGCCTTTTAGCATCTAGCTCACCAACCTATTTACTACACGAACACTATGTACCTAAGAATCAAGGCTCACTAGCCTATATGATAAATTACAAGTGGGGTTCAACCTGGGGGTATGAAATCCCCTCTTCATTTTTATAGAGGTGGTACTCCTCTTTCTCACTCTGATTGTAAATTCACTTATTCAAACAATAGATTTAAGAATTCATATTATCTACACCTAAGAGTTGACCAAATGGTAAAAAAAATGAAAAATTAATGAATGGTAAACCATAGAAAAATAATAACCTAAATTGAAATATATTGAATAACTATATCCATTACATCGAATGCATTCATAGAGTAAGTGGAAAAGGGTTCAAAGAAATATATATAAGCAATAAAATAAATGAAGGCCCAAATAGAGGTATTTAAATTATTTCAAACATTTAAACTCATAAAGATGATATTGAATCACATACACAAGATATCATGATTTAATGAATGTCATGAATCATAAAATTTATGAGCTCCACAAATAATTCTCTATAAGAGTCCTTAAAAGAAAATTACAAATTGGTTTTCCAAGTTCAAATAAAATGTGTGCACAAACCATCACAATGTAATATTCCTGATACTTAAACAATAAAAGGAAATGTGTTCATCCTTGTGGACTAGGATGAGATTCCTCATAACCATATAGTAGAAGAGGTAACCTGGAATAAGAGAGAAAATGAATCAGGATTGGCTTTACATGTAAACAATAAGCACATAAATATGGATGATCAGAGATTGATATGAAATAAAGGAAATTTCTTCAAAATAGGTGTACTCAAAAAATGAAAATAGATTCTGATTGATGGATTTCCTTTACTTGATCCTTTGATAGATATTTATAAATATATCTAGAACTTGGACCCTCCCAATGCAACTTATTCCTTGTAGTTATTGAGGATTAGTTCTTTCATTCATTGAATTCTTGAGCCAATTTTTGATATATTCTTTTAACAGTGGAATTGTTATTTCCTTCTTTACTCGAAGAAAAAATATATCATCTTATATCACTTTGCATTCAGAACATAATTGTTGTATTTATGTTAGATCATATTCATTATCATTAACAAAGTTAATGAACCATCGTTTTATTTCTTTTATGGGAAACTAGTGACATTGTCAAACTTACTACCCCATGAATCTTGAGGATGTTTAACTCATGCTATAATTTATCCTTGGTTAACACCATTGAATATATAATTAAGGGTGGGCCCTCAAGTACCTTAACTATTTTTGTTGATTTTAAAAATGAATCACTTATGCTTTCCTCAATATTTTTCCAACTTGCAATTAATTCCAACAGGACCTCTATTCTTACTAACCAACCAACCTTTATTTGTTTGATTCTATTTTTTGAGAGTAGATATTGTTGCTTCCTATTAAAATAATTCACATCTGATAATCAGGATACAAGTGTACTCAAATCATTTCTATAAAAATCCTTGTCATTGTCCAATTCTTGTCAAAGGAAATCGGTAAGAGAAGAAATTCTTTGAGAAAGATTTTGTACATTAGTGGCTACTTCCCATGCTTGAAAATTTTTGTTGAGTCACTTGTTTATGTTATGTACAACATAATCTATGATACCACTTAACAATTTGGCATCCTTTCTTACTCTAGCAGATGTTCCTAGTGTTTCTTGTAGAAATGTTTCTAGAACCACAATAGACAATGCTTGTACAAACAATGTCCTTGGACTTAAAGCGTCCTCCAGTTTGTTTATCCTCTTTTTTAGTTTGATATTATCTAATTAATGTTCTATGATAGAATGGGAAATATCATATCCAGTGGTGAGATCTAACATGAGTATTCCAAAAGGTCCAACTCGTGAAACATCCACCTCTGAATTCCACTTTTCTGAGACCTTTTTATTATTAACATGAATTATTTATATATGCACTTTTCTAGCTTATTTATTGTATTTATTTTTATGTAAAGTTAAGGTTTGTTTCTAAAATATTTTTGGTCCCTCACGGGATAGATATTCCACCAATTCTTGACTCTCATCTACCTGTACTACTACCCTTTTCGGTACTTTGTTATCATTATCAACTTCCATCTCAACTAAATCATCACCTGGGAATTCAAGGTTCTGAAAATGTTTATTGCTATAACTCATTTTTCTCTTTGTCTATCCAACAATATATTGAAATAAAGGGGGGGGGGATCATCTCCATCACCTCCTCTTCTACATATTTCATTAATTTCTCCTTTACTCACATTAATCTCTTGGTTTCTATGGGTGGAGGCAGAACTCTTATGTGGGAGGCGAGTAGAACCAATGTGAGCACTAGTATCAATTTTACCTCTTTTCTTACATTTTCCTTGTTGACGTTCATTATTCAAATTATATTTTTATCTTGGGTTTTTGAATTGATCTTTGTGACCAAATCATTGTTACAAATGTGTTTCTCTTTTCTGGAAACTGCTCTTGTGGTGTTAGGATCATTATCACCGGATCCTTTTGTGACTTCTAGTAATATTGCAAAAGTAATACTATAAACAATTAAAGATAAATGAGAAGAAAAATTTCCTTTAGGATCAAATACTTTGAAGGATTCAACTTCTTTCAAATGGAATCAATTCAATAATGCAACTTGTTTCATCCAAATGAGTTAGGCCTCTGATTGAAATGATAGTGATGAAAAATGGTAAGGAAATAAACTTCCTCTTCTTCTTTTTGTCAAAGAAGGAAGACCAAGACTTGTACTATCTATAAAATTCAACAAAAAAATATTTATCACCCACAAAAATGGGGAGAAGGAAGGACTTTCCTTCAAACCCATAAAGCCTAATGTTAGTGGATTTGTCCTTGTATACATAAATTCATTTTCTCTTGAGAAAATTTAAGGCTTACTGTGTAATTGTCAATGGTTGCATCCCAATGAGAATGTATCTAAATTATTTGATGAATTTATCTTGAACTTGGAAGAATTTATCTGGGGTCATTGGGGGTAACCCTTCAAATACATTACATTACACTATATAAAATACCAAATATGCGGTCATGAAAAACCTCTTTGTCATAATGCAATTTGACAATTGATAATAGTTTTCAACTAAAAGAATTTCATTCTAGTCAAATGCTACTTTCATGTGAACTGAGAAGTGTAGCACATACAAAATGTGCGTAGGAATGAAGGATGTAGAGTCATGTCCCACCAATCATGAGAATAACCAAGAAAAATCTTGATATGGCTCATACGAAAGCCATATATAAATGTGAGTAGTATCAATTGGCATTGTTGAAGATGATGCCAGGAAGTCCTTCAACAGATTCACTCCACCACCTTGTGCATATAGGAAATAATTGGTCTCTAGAATCCTTAGATATTTATCTAGAGTGGGGATTCATAACATTCTCTTGAATACCTTTGAATTCAAAATAATGGGATTCATCTCTTTAGAAAAAACTTGAATCATTCTATGCTTGGAGTCGAATCTAGTTGCGCATCAAGAAATTAATTCTATGACATCGAAGTCTTCATGCATGCAACCATCCTTAGCTGTACCATTTTTCCAAATTTTACTATCAATTTCTTTCTCAAGAGTAGGTTGTACTGATATGAAATCGACCAGTGAATATGTTTATTCTAACAAGCGAGGGATTTGACAGTATCTTCGTAGAAAGTTTTTTTTTTTGTCTAATTTCGATATTTCACTCTTTTAAATACACTTTGAGATATGTGAAGGTTATTAATATGAATCACGAATATTAACTTATAAGAGGATAATATCATTAATACTTCTTGATGATACATCCTTTCACTATGTTCACTTTCCTTTGGAATGAACACAAACTTTTAATAGTAATTATCCTTCATATCATAATGATCATTTTGAAACCATGAAAATTAAGCCTCGTTTACTTCTGAAAAATGTCTTTTCCTTGTGATCTGGGTAATCATAAATGCACCATACATTTCCTTGAGAATAAAAATTGGGAATGGTTTTAGTGTAGAAAATATACTAAGTATGAGAAAATTGGTGCATGAGGAAGGTAAAGAGACAAGTCTTGCAGAGGAGTGAGTCGTGCAAAGAAACTAATCATGTGAGAGAAATGATGTGAAAAAATGGTTCATGAAGAGAAATGGTTCACGTCAAGTTCTTTGCATGATATGTAATTCAGAATTGATTAAGTATAGGTTATTTGTTAAAGAGGGGATATAGAAGGCAATGTGGGAAAAAGGTGTCGTGGATAAAAATATGTTGCAAAAAATCGTCGATGCAGAGGGGAAGTGTTATGGAGAAATGGTCATTTGTTGATTTATTTACATGAGACATGATTCATGAATAGGATAAATATGGGACATTAATATAGAGAGGATGATATTCATGTGGAAAGATTAAATTTTGAAGAAAAAGGTTTTGCAAAGAAGTGGTTGTTTGATGGGTTCTCCACCTTTGCATTAAATAAAAATTGAAAATAGACTAAGTGTCAATTCATGCAAGAAAAATTGAAGTACCAATGCAAAGTGAAAATAAATAGTTTCCATGAAGAGAACAGAGTATAAAATTCGTGTCAGGCTTCTCTGCATGGTGCAATTTATGAAAATAACTATGTGTTGGAAGTCTATGATTTTTTCATGAAGTAATGAGGAGATGTAGAACTTCTACAGGATGCAGAGAATGATGGATTGGAATAGAAGGGAATTTTTTCCACATAGAAAATCCTAACTTGAAGTAAAAGGTTGAGACATGAAAATGAATCAACATTTCAACTCCAACTATGGGACAGTTACCCCTTGTGGGTTGATGAGAGCCCATAAGGCCTTGATCATTGGGCATGGAGTCGAAAACAATTATATACACAAAATGGATATGAATAGTGAATGTAAAAATTGGACTATGTTACACTGGTCATTCAAAACAAATGGGATGAACAAAGGAGGAAGTGTTTCAAATACTTCCCATTTACAATCATTTTTAGAAGTTTTCCATCCATGCCTTTCAACAAATAAGAATGGAAATCATATTTTTTCTCAATCTGATAATGATCAGAATTTTATTGAGAACAAAATGAAGGCAGATATATAACAAGGAAATACAAAGATATATTGTAAGAAACACAGAGATACAATAAAACTCAATTCCTATTAATGAAATGAAATATATATGAACTACAAAATATAGAGTGAAATGAACTCGCTAGAATGGTGGCAACGTATATCTGAGAAGAGATGTGATGGCTACTCACATTCACGGGAAAATGATTACAATTAGGCTCAAAAGGAATTTTTAACAGAAAGGATTAATAATAAAAACCTAAACATCCAAAAACCTAACCCCAGAAGATGAAATTCCAAAAGGTTTGTGGACCTCTATGGGGGTATTTGATATGCTAACTTCCCAAGGTTGTAAATTTTTCATACAATCTTTGTTTTGAGATCTCGGTATACCATCAGAAAGGTCTAGTCAAGAATTACACATTTTGTTTTTCCTAGCATCTTTGTTGGAATACATGTTAGACGTTGTCATGCCAAAAAACTGTCATTTAGGGCCTCAAAATGGCCCTAGAAGTTTAGGACGCAAAAAACTATAGAAAAACTACGAAGGTGGAAAATTGTGTTTTGAGCCATTGGAATAGGTGGGTGGCCACCGATATCCATGTGAATCATGTTGATGAGAACCCAGAAGGCCTTGATCATTTGGAATGGATTTGAATAAAATTATCTACAAAAAATGGATTTTAATAGTGAATATACAAAGTGGACTATGTTACACTGGTCATACAAAACCAATGGGATGATCAAAGGAGGAAGTGTTTCTAATGAAATTATTGGTCAATTTCCAAGGAATACATATATTATTACACACTATGTAACAACTACATCAGTATATAATTTCTCTCCATAAAACTCTTTGGACTTCTTTCCCACCAAAATACGCAGAGAATGGATTACTCTTCTAGTAGCTTCACCAATCAAGTTGTTCCAAAACTCTCCCAAGTTCCTCTGTTAAGAAATGTTTCTATCTCTTCACAAAAATCCACTAAAATGAAACATTGAACCACTCTGATAGCACTATAATCCCTCATTGTTCCAAAACATTTTATAGATTCATATGAAGTCGATATGAACTTCATACATTTGGTGTCTCAATCTCATTTTCGAACCAGATTAAACATTTCTCCCCTTTGTTTCCTTGTAACATGATCATCTCTGTAATATAATTATGGATTCCTATTGATGCACACTCAATGGGTTTAATCCCCAAAAAATCTTCTTTACAATTGTATCCATTTTATCCTGACAAAACCAAGAACTAAAATTAAGTGCTTAATGACCATATATATCTTGATAGTCTCAACATGATCGTATAAATGATCCGTCGAATACAATTCAACAATATAACTAAGAAATTTTCACACTATTTGTGAAGGTATTCGATCCCTATTATTTCCTACACACAAACAACTTTTAATCATGTCCATTCATGATTTCATTGGATTTTAAATGTAAATTTGACTCTGCTTCACTCTTCAGTCATAACCATTGGTCCATCCTAATTTTAATGGATAACTTTAATAGAGTTTAAACCTGTAACATGCACAATTGAATTTGGAAGAGATTCACTTCGACTAGAAGATATTTATCAAACTTTGAAAACAATTATTAACTCCATGAATCGTCACAATATCTCACAGAGACATGAAATTCACTTCCATAAGATAGGTAGAATGATGAACTTTTGTCTTCTCTCAATTTAATTACTAAAAATGAATTTACATAAGGTATTTTTCCTTTATTGTTCTATTTTTACATTATATTGGCCTCTTCTAGGACCTCTTGGCCATGCTCGGCCCTTATTTCACACACACACCTCTCTCACTCTACCCAATTCCTAACCCTTCAATGCCCGTACACTTACATATTTGTGTACAGGAATTCTGACACTAGAACTTCGTTCAAATACACAAAATACTCTATTAACAAAATCCTAGGATTACTCACTCATCTATAATATCCATATAGGATCCTTAATCCTTCGATATCTCCTCAACAAAATAAGATTTGATTACATATTTGGCTTCCAAAACAATTCTTCATTAACTAAAACAATCTCATCTAACTAATTCCAAACTATGAAATCCTTCTAGAATTCAAATAAAACATAGAATTTAAAAAAATTTAAGTTAGGGAACTAAATACCTTGGTAAACTCAAAGACCACTTAGGCCAAATAAACAAGGTTTATTTTGGAGGAAAATGCTCCTGCATCAGAATCCCTGGATTAAAATGTTTCATGATCTCATGATCATGTACCTTCAATTGCTTCATCCTTATTTGTACCCATTATCGATGTTGTCCATATGTTCTATTGCATATTATATTCAATGTTTTCTTCCATCTTTGAGGATCAATTTTTTTTTTTTTCGCTTCTTACACTATTGGCTACCCTATAGCCTCATCTCTGGTTGAGATTTTCCTAGATCCCACATATTAATCTATTAATTTCCATTCACCTTTCCGATGCAATATTTATTAGCCTATTTCATTTTGTGGCTGATTGTATTCTTCAACCCATGGTATCTCCATCTGGAATCCTTCATCATTAGTCTCCACAATTTATCAATTCCAATGTCCAACTCTAGTCTCTACTAGTACATGGCATTTCTATAAATTGTTTATTGCAAATTTTCACAAAAAAATGTTATGGTTGTTTCCATATTTTTTTCTTCACACCACTTCATGTCCTCAACTTCTTGATAACAGTGCATAATAAACATATGCAACTAAAAATGCACATCTCTAACCTACATGATAAGACTACATAATCTTTCAATCAAACTCTATTTTCTGACCTCATTAAAATGACAAGTAAAAAAACTCTTTATACCTTCTATGATCATGCTCCTATGATAATTTATTAAAAAAAAAAATTATTCTTCACACTCATCCTCTCTTTAGTAAATTCCACACTTACTTCAATGCAATCTCACATCAACCAACTCAGAACCTTGCAATCTGCATCATCTTCAAGCCAACTAATGATTTTCTTCATGTCTTCATTTTTCTTAGGTTCCTTCTGGTTACTTTTCTATTTGACCTTCCTTCCTTGAATTTATTATTCCTCAATCTACTACCTTGATACTTATCAATATATAAGAGATTCACCTCTTTATCAAAAAATAATTTGTAATTTTTTCCCCAAACATTTCTATCATCATTCCTCCTGTCAATTGAACTTTCTTGAAGATATTTGGTTTCAGTCAGAACACATTTCTAATCATACAAGATAAGATTCCATTTGGTTCTCAATATATGAATAATGCACTGTGTGAGAGTTATATGAACTCTCTCCCAATTTCCTTGAATAACCTCCAAGGCACATAATTCCCTTTTCCATTATTCTTGTCGTCTCATGGAAGATTGTTTGCTTCTACCCCCAGAATCATTATTTCTGGTTACACCTGCACACACAATAATCATATCACAGAAAAAATCTCTTCTAAACATTTCAAGAGTTTTTCTCCATAATAAATACATCTTGTCCTTTTATCTGATTGTCCATTGTAAAAACATAGTTCACTATTCCTTCATGTATGTGGACTCGTCCTTGAACTCTTAATCCATCTTCTACAGTTTTATGGTTATGAATAAAAATTTCTTTCTCTGCATCAATTTGTTCATTCCCATTTTCTCCATACACTTATCCAGAAGTGTTTGAGACATGTATTTGTCTCTTCCAAACTCCTTCCTTGGTTATGGAAAACTGACTTCTTCCAAAGATCTCATCCTTGTCTACATCTACACAATAAACACATTTCTTCTCCTCCTCTTGAAGTCCATCATCACTCAAAAGAATGAATGTTGAAAATCCACGTTTTTCTTCATTTCTCAGATAATTTGCTACTTCCTCTTGTGCATGACTCCTTTATTGGATCTTTGAATTATCTTTGGGAGTATCTTGTTGAATTTATTTCTCTTCATTGATTTTCAAGAAAATTCTTTGGTCTTCTTCTTCCTGATGTAGCAGAAATCCATCTGCACAAATTAATCCCATGTATTGGCCTCCAATTTCTTCTTCCATCATGATGAAACTAAGAATTATTGAATGTTCTATGCCTGCAACTATCGTGTAGTCTTCTTCTCCTTTTGTCTTCTATAGTCGTTCTTCCAACATCCTTAATTCTTATTCAAAATTTATTTGCACTATACATGAGTGGTGTTATTTGATTTCCTTATCATGTCCTAAGACACCTTCATGATCCAATTCTATACTTACCATTGTTATAATAGGTTGTTTCACCTGCCTCTCCAAATAAACATATCTAAAATGAAAATGATCATGGTCTTGATAATATTCATGAGACAATGATGTCTCTTACTTCTTCATGAAAGATTCTTCATTCTACCTATCTTCATTTTCTCCAATTCTTGAAAATAGACACCAATGATCAGTTTTAAAAATATGAGAATCTTGAATATCAATTGGTGCTTCTTGCATCATCTCCTTGTGTTGGTATAAGAAACTTATGAGTCTTTTATCATCACCATCCTTCTCTCCAACAATTTCATTGGTCAACTGTGTATGTATCTCCCTTTGATTGTCCTTATGAGATAGTGTTGTTTTGTCTTCCTTCAGAAAAAAATTATAGTTTTTTCCTTCTTCAATGATTTGAAAAGGAACTCTCTCATATTCCTTTATCTTTATGACGGTTGTATATGGCTATCCATCACTCCTATAACCTGTAGTCATACAAAAATTATCAGTTTTAAATACATAATTATCTTTAGCCTCATTTGATTCCTCTGTCATCAAATATTCATGATGATATTCACTCTTCAAACAATATATGAGACTCCTAATAGGTATCCCTTCAGTAGTTCCATCATCCTCTCTAAGGAATTATCCTTTCTTTGGTTCACATATTTGAACTAATTCTTTCGTCATATCCTTCTGTCTAAACTAATCTCCTTTGAGTTCCTCTTTCTCCATCAAATAACTCAACATGTGCTCCCTATTCTTCCTCAACTTTCTCTACTTTTCCTTTGTTCCGAGGAAAAAAATCATCTTTTGCATCAATTTCCTCGCAAACAAATGAAAAATAGGCCACCTAATCTTCTTCTTCACATTCCAACCTTATCTCTGGTCCTTATAAATTTCTTGTAGCAACATCATTATTATCCTGAGTATTTATGCTCCCTATCAAACTCCTCTTGACTCATCTTCTTTCTTCCAACTTCTTTGTAATTCTCTTTCCTCTGGTTGTGGCTTCTCTCTGAACCTTTGACATGACTATCTATAGTCATCTCCATTTCCTCCTTTTGTGAACTTTCCCTTTCCACTGTGAGTTGTATCAAACCTCTCCTTTGTATCAAGTATCCTCACCTTCTACCTAATACCAACTCAATATCCCTCTTGAGCTTGACCCATTGGTATCATAGGTCCTCTCTTATGGAACCTTTTGGGAACTCTTACTCCTTAGCTTAAAAATTTGTAGGATTTTTCACTCCACTCACTTCTCTTGAGAACTGCATTGGTCCTCTTCTTTTGAACAAATTGTCACAACTTATCCTATTGTAAGGGTCCTTCTGCCACAAGCTTCTCTTCTTCTTTAATATCTTCACTTGTTCTTCCTCCTCTTCCACAACTTCACTAGTTGTAATGAATTCTATAAATTTACTTTTTCTCCTACTTCCTACAAATGTAAATATGTCTTCACCAGTGTTGATTATAAAACATCAAACCAATACCTGCAATATATATTCCATTATCTTATCTTCCAAACATCTCTTCTAGATTGGCCTCAATTCTACAATCCTAAGATTCCTCTATTGAACTTTATCTCTTCAATTTGTTTCCTTATCCAATATTCCTCCTTAGCTAAGCTATTATTCAATCTGCAAGTCCCGAGAGGTCCTCTATTTGAAGTTATTCTAATCTACTGCAATCTTTCCCAACATCATTATTTGGATTGTCACTTTCTGTCCAAATATCCTATTACAATTTTTCACTTCTGATTTCCTTCACATAATAGTTATGCTCTGATACCAAAAATTATGACCTTATTGGTCAATTTACCAGGAATGCAGAGGTTATTAACAACTGTGTAACAACTACATCATTATGTAGTTGTTCTCCATACAACTCTCTAGTCTTCTATCACACCCAAATATGCATAGAACAAATTACTCTTCTAGTAGCTTCACCAATAAATTTGTTCCAAAATTCTCCCAAGTTCCTCTCTTAAGAAATATTTCTATCTCTTCAAAAAATTTCACTAAAATGAGACTTTGAACCACTTAGATAGCACTACAAACCCTCATTGTTCCAAAACATTTTACAGGTTCTTATGAAGTTCATAGGAACTTCATATATTTGGTGTCTCAATCTCATTTTCGAACCAGATTCAACATTTCTCCCTTTTATTTCTTGGTAACATGATCATTTCTAGATTCCTATTGATTCACACTCAATGAGTTTTATCCCAAAAACCTTGGATTTATAATTGTATCCCTTTTACACTGACGAAACAAAGCACTAAAAATAAGTGCTTAATCTTCTTCTAGATCTTGATAGTCTCGACATGATCGTATAAATGATCTGTAAACTACAATTCAATGAGATAACTAATAAATTTACACACTGTTTGTGAATGGGTTTGATCCCTATCATTACTTTCACACAAACAACTTTTAATCATGTCCATTCATGATTTCACTGGATTTTTAAATGAAAATTTGGCTTTGTTTTTATCTTCAATCACAACCATTGCTCCATCCCACTTTTAATGCATAATTTTAACATAGTTTAAACTTGGAACATGGAAAATTGAATCTGTAAGAGATTCATTTCGACTAACATATATTTATCAAACTTTGCTAGGAATTATTAACTCCATGAATTGTCAAAATATCTCACAGAGTCCTGAAATTCACTTCTGTAACATAGGTAGAATGAAAAACTATTGTATTCTCTTAATTTAATTACTATACATGAATTTACATAGGGTCTTCGACTTTATTGGCCTATTTTTACATTATATTGGCCTCTTCTAGGACCTCTTGGCCACACTTGGCCCTTCTTTCACACACACACACACACACACACACACAAACACACCTCTCTCACTCTTCCCAAATCCTAACCCTTCAATTCTAGTAGGCTTACATCTTTATTCACAATAATTATGACACTAGAACCTGGTTTAAATCCACAAAATAGTCTACTAACAAAATCCTAGGATTACTCAAGCATCACTAAGATCCCTCTAGGATCCTTACTCCTTTGATATATCCTCAACAAAAGAAGATTTAATTGCATATTTGGCTTCCAAGCCAATTCTTCCTTAACTGAAAAATTATCATCCAACTAATTCCAAAATATGAAATCCTTCTATACTTCAAATAAAACATAGAATTTATAAAAATTTAAGTTAGGGAACCAACTCCCTTGGTAAACTCAGAGACCACTTAGGCCAAATCAACAAGGTTTATTTGGGAAGAAAATTCTCCTTTATCAGTTTCAAATGCTGCCCATTTATAGGAATTTTTAAAATTTCACCATCCATGCCTTTCAACAAATAAGAATGGAAATCATAATTTTTCTTAATCTGATAAGGACCAATTCACAAGGCATCAAACTTGGAGTGAATAAATGCTTTCTCTCTAATAAAACAAATTGGACTTTACAAAAATGTTTGATTGTGGTACTTTGGTCAAAATATTTCTTCACTACCTCTTTCGTTTTTTTGGATATTCAACATTGTATGTTCTATTTTCTCCTTCAATTGCATCAAATGATAAAATTGAGTTTTCATAGTTGTAGTCCCTTCCTAATATTCAATTCTTCTAGCTATGTCTAATGCATTTAGTTCAAAATGTAGTGGTAGCTTGACATATTTTTCATAGACTAGAGAAAATGGAGAATATCTAGTGTTTCTTTTTGTTGTAAGTTTGCTTTCCCACAAAGTATTAACTATATTTTTATGCCAATCTCTTTGGTTTCAACAACTATCCTTTTGAGTACTTGTAACATACATTTATTAGTCGATTCGGCCAATCCATTACCTTGTGGATAGTAACTTGATTGTTTTCTGATTATTATACCAAATTTTCCACAAAAAGGTGTTGATTTGGAACGAATGAATATGGAACCATTATTAGTAATGCTTTTCTTTGAAACACCAAATATTGAAAAAATGTTCTCTTGTAAGAATTGTATAATTTGTTCTAAATTGGCTTCCTTTAATGTTATTTATTTAGGATATTTTGTGAAGTAATCAATTATTGTTGATATATATGAATGACCTTTACCTGACTTTATATTTATGGGACCAATGACATCTGACCCCCATTGTGTAAAAGGACTATCAACTGAAATAGTTTTCAAAGTTATAGCATCTCTTTCCATTTTACCATAAATTTGTTTTCATTGTAAGAATCTCCTTACAAAATAGTGAACATATATAAATAAAGTAGGTCAATAAAAACTATATCCAATGATTCTATGTGATGTTACCATTAGAGAAAAATGTCCACCACAAACACCTTCATGCATTTCCTTCAAAAATCCAGCTAGCTTTGAATGGTTGAGACATCTTAGCAACATGCCATCAAAATTCCTTCTAAAGAAGACCTCAAAAATCAATGCATAATTATTTCATTTCATATTTAATTCTCTTCTTTCTTTTGTTGACATCGCAACAAGAAACTACCCAGATTTTAGATAAACAAATAGTGTCCTTCTACTGTTCATATATTTCCATCATTTTGTCTTGGACATAAGTATTTTTTTTCATAATGGAAGGATCAATGTTTGTTTCCTCAATTCCACCAATTTATTTTCACAATCCTTTACCTTTTACATATTTTAATGGGTTTATTTCTGTGTCAAATTCATGTAATTGGGCCAACCAATTGGCCCATATTCCTTCTCTAAGATGATAAGATAACATCATATTGACTGGTGGATATGGTACATAAGAAATTGCATGTGTATTAAGGATACACATTTTGAAATAAGAGACAATTTTGACCAAGGAAAATTCTTTCTTTTCGATAAGAGAATATTTCAATTCATATTATTGTAATCCTTTTTTTTTTTTGTTAATTGGTTCGGACCTTCTTGGCATTGGGATTAACCTTTGGCTTGAGAAAATGCGACTCAAGGGCATCTAAGCCGTCAAAATCACCCAGGGATCGCACCTGGCCTGAGCCACACCAACCCTTAACATGGTTCGATTTTTTGTCCCTGCAGGTTTCGAACTGGTGACTTTTCAACATGGAGTGGCTTAACAACACACTCTGTCACCGACTGTCCTACAACTCAGGGACATATTATTGTAATCCTTTATTCATGAAAGAAATTGGATGTTATTCCTTTCAATCCTTCTTTTGTGTTAGTAATACAACAATAGTTTCTTCTAAAGAAAAATACTATAAAATGAAATCTTATTCAAAATTAAGGCTAACCAGAATTAGAAATGTGGAGATTGCTGACTTTATATTTAAGAAATCCCTTTGTTCTTCGTCAGTCCATTCAAAATTTTGATCTTTCTTTAGTGTCTTATTTATTGGATTAACAAGTGAAGCATAATTTGCGAAAAATACTCTAAAACTTTTTATTTTTTAGAAAAAGGATTGGACAAATTTTTGAATTGTAGGAGGCTTCAATTCACTTATGGATTTTATTCTTTCTAGGTCTATCTATATCCCATATTTACTTACAATGTGGCCAAATAATTTACTTTTTGATATTGAAAATAGACATTCCTTGGGTTTGAGGAGTATTCCATACAATATGGATCATCCAAAAATTTCTTTGAGATGTGTAAAATGATGTTCTCTTGTTTTTTAATAAACTATCAGATCATCCTAATAAATTTCCATTGTTCTCCCCAACATTTTACTGAATGCATGATCCATGGATATTTGGAAATTAGTAGCACAATTCATTAGCCCAAAGGGAGTTCATACATAGGCATATGTTCCCCAATGTGTGTTAAAAAAAACATTGTTTATCATCTATTGGTATGAGTAGTTGATTTACCCTAAAAATCCATCCATCATAGACACAGTGGCAGAACATGTTACTTGTTTTAATAACATATCCATGTTTTCCAAAGGATAGTTATCTTCGGGTGATGCTCTATTAATATATAAAAATTAAACACGCAAGAAGATATCTCCATTCTTATTCTTGACAACAATTAGGTTTGTGATACTTTATGAATTCCTAACTTAAATAATAATCCCAACCTTTTCCATCTTTTGAAGTTATAATTTGACCAAAGGATTCAATTTAGGGTTAATCACCCTTGGCTTCTGTCTGAAAATATTGGAACCTTTATTTAGTGGTATGACATGTTGAATTATTATTTTATCATATTCTTTAAGATCAACATACATCCATGAAAATATATTTTGAAAATCTTTGAAACTCTTTATGTATTGATCAACTTCATTCTTCATACAAGGGTTACCCAAATTTAAGAACTTCGACCTTTCTTGGGTTCTGATATTAACTTTCATGGTATCGAGGACGTTCCTAAGAAAACATTCTTCACTTGGTATATCCTTGCATGATTGATCACCTTTGGTAAAAATGGGACTCTAAGAGGACTTGACTTTTTAAATGCTTTCTATAATCTAACTCATCATAATATCCATTATTTTTTGAGACATCATCCCTTTCATAATTTTGGTCCATTATCTCCACTTCCATATGGAATTCAACTATGTGTCATTCATTTTAAAAAACTAGCCAAAATCCTGATTATATGGTACTAAAAGATGGAAAACCATATTTCTCCATAATGAATCATGGACTAATGATGCATCAAGGTTGAAGATTAAATTTCAAGTGAATAATCCTTTTTTTTCATATTTCTCCATAATGAATCATGGACTAAGGATGCATAAAGGTTGAACCATGAAGATTAAATTGCAAGTGAATAATCCTTTTTGTTCCTTTCTCTTGGTATAGATTTTATATTAAAAGAATCGAAAATTTGACTACGGTCCCGAACTCTCCTTATGTATGCCTTCAATATTTGCTTCTTGATATTATACATTTTCTAGACATGATTAACCACTATGTAATGTCCCCAACTAGGATAGATAGAAAAAAAATATGTTTTTTTTCTAGGTATTGTTTCTCTTTGTGTAATTTTATAAAACACTTTTCATTAAAGCTACTGAAAATGTCTTACAAATAGTTTGCATATGTCACCAAGATAGGAATATTGTTAAACATAATACATGCACCCATTACACATGGAATAAAGAAGATAAGCATGGAATCTTATTATGGTATGGAAATCCAAATCACAACAATACAAATATCTTTATTGGTTGTAACAACAAATACAAAACCCTCCTAAACACAAAAATCTATTGACTTCAAGGAAGCTACAATATATACTAACAAAGAAAAAATAAGAAACCTAGTAATGATGCCAAAATATCCTCAATAGGTGATATATCTTCCCCTGAATTGTCAAACCTTTATTGGTGTGGTATCGATCTTCTCCTAAAACACCTACCTCAACAATCTAGTCGCATGTACCTCGACAATTTTGTAACTTCAAATCACTGAAATCCTCGCTAGACGAGGTTGAAAAATAGGCTAGGCCTTGTTGGAAAAGGTTGGAAAGAAAGAGGCTCCTCACGAAACTCCCTTTACTCAACCCATGGGGGTTACCCCTATCATGGTTTCCCCAAAACCCTCCTAGTATTTGAAAAATCAATGATCTACCTCCTTTAGAACTTTCTGTCAATACCTTACTCAAGAAGATATACCTCCAAACTCCCTCCAAGATGATGCCAAACACAAAATGAACTCAAGTGAATATACTTGGTGGATCCTCCTCCTTGTCTAGCTAGGGTGGGTATTGCACCACCGAAACTAAACTACAATGGAAGGGTTTTTGAAAACCCTAATGAAAACCTTGAATGAAATAGAACATCAACAAGAGATCAAATCACAATGAAAAAGTGAAGGGTTAACCCTCTATTTATTCTTTCTCCAATCCTTCTAGATCTTTCCCTTTTTGACCAAATCAAATCCTTCCTTAATTTCCCTCCAATTTTCACTTAAACAAAATTATTTTATTTTTATTTAATGTCACTTTAGAATTTTTCATATTTAAACCCATTGACACTAAATAAATCTTTGTGACTCCCCTTTTTCGACTAAATATATCCTACGGTATTCATATAGGCTACCAAGTCATCCTCCATCATGACCAATTGGAAGGGGACATTACAATCCAACCTTTCTGAGATTGCTTTTCCTCAAGCAACTCCAAATCAGGGTGATTTAAGATCTGCTCTCCTTCCCAAGTAGCATCCTTGATGGGAAACCCTCTCCATACAACCAAGTACTTTCAAATGACTCTTCTCCTCATCCTCTACTCCCCAACATCAACAATTTTCTTGAGAGTCAGAATGAACTTCCCTTCTTCAACTAGTGGAAGAATATCTTTTGAATCAATAATCTTCTATCCCAATGGATTATTCAGGAAGGATACATGGACTATGTTGTGGATACTGCTACCCTCGAGTAGCTCCAACTCATATGATACCTCCCCAACTCTCTTGATCACTTTGTAGGGTTTGTTGTCGCAAGAGTTGACTCTAGGTTGTAATTGAGCCAAGCCTTAACACATTTTAAATGAAAAAAAAAAGTTATCACTCAGAACTTGTTTTGGGTTCCATGCAAGTAAATTCCGAGATAACCACGAACCACTTTTTATTATAATCTACCCTTCCAAACCGAGAGGGATCTCTCAAATATATGTCACGATAGGATATCCAATAAGCTTAACAATGGGTAGATCTGTGGGTAACAAACAATTTTGAGGTTTTTAGGGATGATGGGTTGGACCGGGAGGTAGTCCATTGGGCATGGAGTCAAATAATCAAGGAAATAATAAGAGTGTTTTGGCAATGGAAATCCATGGAAGATAGGTGAGGTAGAAGCTGATTACAAAGAGAAGGATTTATAAAAGTATGGTAACAAAATAAAGAGAAAACATATCAATACACAAGAAGCACTTAGCGATGAGTGAATTCCAAGAATAAATCAGTGTAAAAAGAAGGTTGGGATAGAGCATCTAGTAGAGGATGAATTCTGAACCTTGATCTCTGCAAGAAACAACCTATAACCAGTCTGTAATAGAGAATCTAACAAAGGATGAATTCTATTACAAAAAAGTTACAAATCGAGAAGAAAAGATAGATGTAGTGATATTTAAACTAAGAAAATGGACAAACTCTACAAAAAACATCACAAGAATCTTTGATATGGATAAAACATTCTTCTGCAATCTTTTATTAAATTGAAAATGAAAGCTACAACCCAAGATTACTACTCCTGTGTGTCCCCCCCCCCCCTTTTTCTTCTTCAAGAAGATACAATAATATAAGTCTTTTTCCCTCTTTTGAATAACTGAAAAATGATTCGAATTGCAAAGAAATCCCTCTAAAAATGAATCGGTATCTCATGTAGGTATTGAGGTTGAAATCCTCCTAAAAGAAAACAATAGTTACCATCAATTTCATAAACTTTCTGCCAGTAGAAAACAGACCAAACTGCTGAACACTGTGGCTGCGACTATGGTTTTGTATCTCTCGAATCGTGACAGATGTGTATAAATGGAAAGAGGATTTTGTGAATATTTTTGTTCTGAGAAAAAACCTCTCTCAGTTCCCTGATATCCATTTCCATTTACCCCAGATCTGCATTTTACAAAAATGTGTCAAAACAGAAAAATATGAGATCCGAAAATTAGGGCTCGGAGATGGATTTGATTTTCCCAATATGTGACACTTGTAGAAAAACCGAGAGAGGTTATTTATACATGATGTGTTAGGAAAAAAAAAATCGACCGTTTCTCAAAATGATATTCCAGTCACTCATAATCATCATTTGAAAATGATGACTCAACATAGTAAAAAACGCCACATTTCTGAAAACGAACCTCATCTTGCAGAGGAAATTTTACTACCTTCCAAATATACAAATGAAAATATGAATTGACAATGGGAAATATTAGGATCTGTAGATGTCAATCGACCATTTGAGTGCACAAAGAGACCTATCCATGGCTAAGAAAACTGACTTTTGCTAAGGTAATTTAGTCACTGGAAAAAATCTGTGATTTCAGTGGCTAACAGGTCGAAAACAAAGGTATCTTAGCTACCGAAATTCCTAGATTTCGGTGGCTAACAGTGATATTTTGGAGCACCGTAAGCCACCAAAAGTCCTGAAACCCCGATTTCAGGATTTCGGGTTTTGGGAAATAGAGCAGTGGTTAAAATCTTTACGTCAGCCAAACCTCTGATGGTCGAATCCCCGAAATGGTGATGTGGCATTTATGTTAAACCCTATTATAGTGATTTTTATGTCATTTATTGCATTCTTTTCACGCTTACTCATGAGATCTTCCTCCATGTGTCTTGATGCGTGGTGCTTGAAGGCTTGGTCTCGGTCGATACACTTTCGACAGCTAATGGCATATGAAACCCGAGATTTAAGCTACCGAAAGTCTGGACTTTCAGTAGCTAAACACTATAAATGTTTTCCTCCTAAGCTATCGAAAGACAAAATTTCAATATTTGTTCCAACATAGGCTCCATCTAGGGATGGTTCTTTCCTGTAAAGCACCAAGAATAGTAGATCACATGGCTTCATCCATTTGGCAACCCAAAATCATCTTTATCAAACTCTAAACCCTGTCACTTTACTTGCAGGTTTCTGAAACAAAAACCACTTGTTCATTCATTGGGTTATGGAGTCGTAATGCTTTAAAAAAAAACCATACTGGATTCAAAACTAAACTAAAAACATATTAAAAACCACCACTGTAATCTAATGCTCAAAGTCAAGATTATTTATATACATCACCTACTCTAACAACTAAAAAATTCCCACTGAATCAAATGATATGAAAATAACAGTGAAGCCAATCCAATAATTGTCTACTTATTTGAAATTTTCTCACACTTTCTTTGAGTAGGCTGAGAAAGGAAACTAACAACTCCCATCTGACCTATTGGTGATCATGAATTTTCAAACCTTTCATCGATTCTTGTGACCAAATATCCATGACATAGCATACTCCTCCATTAAATGAATCTAAAAGATCAACATAAGGATCTTGGAAAAATATATGGTCCTGAGGTTTTAAAACATCCAGGAATACTCTATGGTCTGATTTATAATTCTTAGGATCATTCTTGAAGAGAATATATGAGCACCCTTCAATATCATATGCAATGGCATCTCCACAATCATGGCACAATATTGGTTGAAGACCCTCATCCCTCCATGAAAAATTTGTAGCAAGTTGTTCTACAAAAATGATGAAATAATCATCACTATACTCATCATATTTAGGTTCAGCAGATAACTCAAGAGGGTCATCAGTTAGACAAAAACTTGGGACATCAACCATGGATCTCTCAAGCAAAGGAAACTTTGTTACTATCTCTGGCATACTGTTTATTTCAGAATCATACTTCTACAAATCATAGTCTAAAGCATTCTCGAACAACAAACTTTCTTCAGGATCATTAAACATGGTAACCATATCTTTTTCACGAAACAAAACAGAGTCTAAAATCTGATCTCTTGGCAGGAAATCATCATAAATAGGTTCACTAACTTTCTGTAAAGTTCCATCAAATACATGACTGTCATCATTTAAAAACATATTTACATCTTCAGAAATGGAAGAAGTTTGACACTCATATCTGGCACTGTGTGAAATTTGCAAATCTATGTGAGTAGGGGTTGTAACATAGCTGTTCAGGAGCAGGTATATCTCTTCTTCTGTACGTTGATCGTGATGCTGAATATTTTCTTCTTGAGTATGTTCATAAGGTCCATCTTCTTTATGAGCCAACTCTTCCTCATACTGATCATCTTCATCAACTTGAGAAATTTCTGATATTTCTTCCTCCTCTTCAAGAGGATTTGTTTGATCGTTTTGTCTTATGAATTCTATATTACAACAATCTTCAAAAAGTATTTCAGCTGAGTATATTCTCTTACAATGTTGATGAAAAAGTATGTGAAAATATTTCAATGAAGGAATACTGGAATGGGGTAAAGATTTATACCAGAGTCTAGCATCTTTTTCCAATGAAAACATAAACAATTTCATGAGAACATCTTCATGATGTACATTTAATTCCTCCATGAGATTGTGGAATTCAAACAAGTGTTGAGAGGGGTTGTCGTCCGCATATTCTCCAAATTTAGGAAGGACATCTTCCCAAATTTTAATGTCTAGAACAATGTTTGGAAAGCCATAAACATTTGTAAAGTCCATAGGAGCAAACCTTGCAACAATTCGAGCAGCGAACAAATTCGACATTTAAGACTAGTGGAGTCACCAGCAAAATCATGTAGAGTCTACGAACCAAGGAGTCGCCAGGTGATTGATCATATCCAATTGAATGCCTATCCCTTGTTCACCATCAAGAGATAGTTATTAACTTTGTCGTATCCCAGGGAAGATAACTTCATCGTCCGTCCCCGGCAGCAGCGCCAGAAAATGTTGTCGCAAGAGTCGACTCTAGGCTGTAATTGAGCCAAGCCTTAGCACATTTTAAATGAAACAAATAAGTTATTACTCAGAACTTGTTTTGGGTTGCATGCAAGTAAATTCCAAGATAACCACGAACCACTTTTGATTAGAATATGCCCCTTCCAAATCGAGAGGGATCTCTCGAATATATGTCACGATAGGATATCCAATAAGCTTAACAGCGGGCAAATCTGTGGGTAACAAACAATTTTGAGGTTTTTAGGGATGATGGGTTGGACCGAGAGGTAGTCCATTGGGCATGGAGTCAAATAATAGAGGAAATAATAAGAGTGTTTCGGCAATGGAAATCCATGGAACAGACGTGAGGTAGAAGCTGATTACAAAGAGAAGGATTTATAAAAGTATCGCAGCAGAATAAAGAGAAAACATATCAATACACAAGGAGCACTTATCTATGAGTGAATTCCAAGAATAAATCAGTAAAAAAATATGGTTGGGACAGAGCATCTAGCAGAGGATGAATTCTGAACCTTGATCTCTACAAGAAGCAACCTATAACCAGTCTGCAACAGAGCATCTAACAGAGGATGAATTCTATTACAAAATAGTTACAAATCACGAAGAAAAGATAGATGTAGTGATATTGAAACTAAGAAAATGGACAAACTCTGCAAGACACATCACAAGAATCTCTGATATGGATAAAACATGCTTATGCAATATTTTATTAAATTGAAAATGAAAGCTACAACCCAGGAGTACTACTCCTGTGTGTCTCCCCCCCGCTTTTTTCTTCTTCAAGAAGATACAATAATATAAGTCTTTTTCCCCCTTTCGAATAACTAAAAAATGATTCAAATTAAAAATAAATCCCTTTGGAAATGAATCGGTATCTCATGTAGGTATTGAGGTCGAAATCCTCCCAAAAGCCAACAATAGTTACCAACAATTTTGGAAACTTTCTGCCATAAGAAAATGGACCAAACTGCTGAAAAATGTGGCTGCAGTTATTGTTCTGTATCTCTTGAATCATGACAACTGTGTATAAAATGAAAGAGTATTTTGTGCATATTTTTTTCTGAGCAAAAACCTCTCTCAATTCCCTGAGATCCATTTCCATTTGCCCCAGATCTGCATTTTACAAACATGTGTCAAAACAGAAAAATATGAGATCTGAAAATTAGGGATCGAAGATGGATTCGATTCTCCCAATATGTTACACCTGTAGGAAAACTGATAGATTTTATTGATCTATGATGTGTTAGGCACAAAAACCTTCTACGTTTTCTTAAAATGATATTCCAGTCGCTCAGAATCATCATTTGAAAATGATGACTCAACACAGTAAAAAACACCACATATCTGAAAACGAACCTCATCTTTTGGGGGGAATTTGACTACCTTCCCAAGATCCAAATGAAAATATGAATGCACCACTAGAAATATTAGGATCTGTAGATGTCAATTGACCATTTGAGTGCGCAAAACGACCTCTCCACGACTGATAAAACTGACTTTTGCTAAGGCAGTTTAGTCACTGGAAAAAATCTGCAATTTCGGTGGCTAACAGGCCGAAAACAAGGGTATCTTAGCTGCCAAAATTCTTGGCTTTCAGTGGCTAACAGTGTGATTTCAGAGTGTCATAAGCCACCAAAAGTCCCAAAACCCTGATTTCAGGATTTTAGTTTTCGGGAAATAGAGAAGTGGTTAAAATCTTTACGTCGGCTAAACCTCTGATGGTCGAAACCCCGAAATGGTGATGTGGCATTTATGTTAAACCCTATTATAGTGATTTTATGTTGTTTATTGCATTATTTTCATGCTTACTCATGAGATATTCCTCCATGTGGCTTGATGTGTGGCGCTTGAAGGCTTGGTCTCGGCCAATACACTTTCGACAACTAATGGCATATGAAACCCGAGATTTAAGCTACCGAAAGTCTGCGCTTTTGGTAGCTAAACACTATAATTTTTTTCCTCCTAAGCTACCGAAAGCCAAAATTTCAATATTTGTTCCAACAGGGTCCATAAAAATGAGGCTTCAACTTGTCCATGCCACTCTTCTTCAGTAATGACTATTTGTAAGGCTGCAACCTGAGAAATACTAAGTCTGCAACCTCAAAAATTCCCTCTACCCTACACCCATATGCACACATCTTCTGTTGATTTTGAGCAACCTGAAGATTCTCCTTCATGACTCTCAATATGTCCTTGCTTTCCTACAACCAATATTTGGCCTTGGGGGCTCTACTCTCTCCAAACACAAAATACACAAACGACGGGGAATCATATCCATACAATTCCATGAATTGGATCATCTTGATGAGCATGTGATGAGTGGTATTGTAGCAATGATCCCCAATATGCAACCACTTTATCCATGCCCTCTATTTCTCTGACACATAGTTCCTCAGGTAACCCTCAATCCACTTGCTTACTATATTGGTATGACCATATGTATGAGGGTGATAGTTGGTACTAGGTTTCAACTCCATCCCATATACCCTAAACAACTCCTACCAAAATGCACTGAGAAACTTGTTATCTCGATCACCGACTATGTTCCTCAGAAGACCATGTAGTAAAATACCTCCTCTAAGAATATGTCCACTACTTGATATGCATTGTACTCTGAAGGAATGGAAAATAAGTGCACATATTTGGTCAACCTGTCCACTACCATGTAGATACATTCTCTTTCTGGTACCTTTGACAACCCTATAATGAATTCCATGGAAATGATATCCCACTTCTCCTATGGAATCGACAATGTTCGAAGAAGTTTTGTAGGATGTGTAAGCTCTAACTTGTTATGCTAGAAAATCATGCACTTCCTCACATGTCATAGTAAATCCTCCTTGATACCCTTCTAGTGTAATCTCTCTCTCACCTTCCTTTAGGTCTTTAGATACCCCAGATGCCCTGCCAATGGTGCGTCATGTACTACCCTCAAAATTTTATCCTTGAGTGTAAAGTTAGGGACAATTTTATTCCACTATCATTTACCTACCATTCTGAATAATTCCCTCCACCATCTCATAGGAAAAGGTATTCTTGGAGTATTCCACCAAGAGAGTGGACTTCCTGTATGATGACATATTTGTCATGGAGAAGGATGCAGGTTTCCTATATAGGGAATCAACATCTATGTTCTTCTTCTCCTTTACATACTCAATGTCAAAATAATATTCATGCACCTTACTCACCCATTTTTTGTTCCTTTCATTCATGTCCCACTGCTCCAAGAAATATATCAATTTGTTGTGGTCAGGCCTAACTAGAAAGCATCCTTCCACTGGGTACTGTATGAACTTGTCGAGTCCATGCATGATGGCCAACATCTCCTTATCATAGATAAGATAGATATTCTCTATCTCTCTCATATTTCTTCTCTCAAAATATATCAAGTGTCGGTTCTGCATCAACACTACTCCTATCCCCTCACCAGATATGTCACACTCCAAGACAAAAGGATGTGTAAAATATGGGAGTGATAATACTAGGAAATTTCCCATCATCCTCTTCATTCTGTAGAAGTCTACACATGCATCGTCTGACCATTATAACACCCCCTTCTTTTTTATTTTTGTCAATGGCACATATAATTTTGAAAATCCTTTCACAAAGCGCTTGTAATAGTTTCATATCTTGAAGAATCCTTAGAGCTCCATGAGTGATCTGGAGGTGGGCCAATCTAAGATCATCTAGATATTATCCTAATGCACCTTTAATCCCTCAACACCAATCACGTTCCCCAGGTAGAGGATCTTTGTCAACCCAAACTCGAACTTTTACTCTTTGGAAAAAAGTGATTGCTCGTCCATAATGGTGAGAATATCATCCACATGCTTCAGATGTTCCTCCCAAGTCATCTTGTAGATCAAAATATTTTCAAAGAACACCAGTAAGAAATTCCTCAACTTTTTATTGAAGTTATGGTTCATACATGACTAGACGGTAATGGGTGCATTAGTCAGTCTAAAGGTCACGAATATAAACTTGTAGTGCCCATAGTGACATTTGAGGGCTATATTATGGATGTCCTCCTCTCTGACCCTAATCTGGTGGTACCCCAATCGAAGATCAATCTTTGAGAAGTACATTGCCCCATGAAATTGATCTATCAACTTATCAATCCTAGGTATCAAATACCAATTGTTATCACTGAAATTTCATCTGCACATGGCGACAAGAACTCTGCATCATCAAAACAGCAATGAAGTCATTCATGGCACTGAATTAATTTCACAGCACTCCAGAAGGGCCAAAAAATATACAAAGTAACCAAAAATTGAAAGGCGCTTTACAACAGTGTGGTGTGTGTGCGCATGCACAGGACAAAAACGTGTTATTCGCGCATGCGCACTCGACGCGCAGCTGTCGACACAAAAACCCGCGCATCTGCTAAAATGGTGCATTAATTGAATAGGTCGGCTTCCCAACCGCCTACGGACCAGATCCCAATTTGATTTGACCCTCAAATCATAGCCAGATCCACTAAGTCGGCGAGTTAATGACCTGAAGAAACCCTAAAAGGGTCCTTGTTCACACTTGGAGAAGATTACGTGACCGCCCGAGGCGTTGCTATAAAAAGCCGTGAGGATACACTATTTTGGAAAGGAATTCTAAGCACTGTTATGTTGTTCAGATGGTTTAAGGGCTCATCCTTTAACAAACAACCCATCAGCTACATCACCAAGAGTTCTTTCACTGCTATGCTCAGTTCTTCTCATTTGTAAGGAAAGCAAACTGTGTGAGGGACCTGAAGAGCCTTCCATTGGAGGGAGAAGGAACCTATGGTCTCTTCCTTCAGCGTGCTCCGGTTTCATCAATACACCTGCCTGAAACCATTGGTGACACCTGTGTTTTGTGTTTGATGTTTGATGTTTGTTGTTTATTTTCACAGTTTTATTTGTTTTCAGTTGATATTAGATTGTAGTTCCTTTTGTTTCTCTAACCCTATGCTGCATAGCTGTTCTGCCCTGCTAAACCCAACAGGGTATGCAAGCGCTCTCTATTTTCTCACCTGGTGACCATTTGAATGCGAACAGACTGGCGACTCCACTGGGGAGTTAGGTATCAAATCCTCCCTCATTTGGGTTTTATTTTCTTTCCTTTTGATTTTGTTAACTTGCAGGGACACAAACCGGCCTCCGCCGACCTGCTAACCAGTCGATTCACAGGAGAATCGAGAGAAATCCATCTGGAGTTTCTTTCTCAGTAACTTATCACAAGCGCGCGGGTATTCCACCTCACAGACACACGCATGTGCTTTGGTTCTCAATACAGTCCGCGCGCAGGCGCCACACGCGCCTCTGTCTATACTAAAAGCCACGCATTGGAACTAAATTTTTCATTGTAAGGTTTTGGATGTGGGGAAAGTCAGTTTCCTTCTCAAGAATGATGTTATGCATGCTCTAAATACTGCACCACTTAGACCCCTCAACTTATAAAGGGGATAGTCAAACAAACA
>ML782908.1:292643-308231 GCA_009831015.1 Picea engelmannii | reverse complement strand
TTTTTCTTGTTTAGTGTTTTTAATCTTTTTTCCCTACCCTCTCGTCTAAACTATCCTTTGTGCTATTGACAGATGACTCCTCCACCAACTTACCACATTGGTTACGCCGACGGCGCCAGCTGTTGGACACAAAATCTCGCTTCGGCTGCTTGGGCTCTCTACACCCCATCACATGAAATGCTACATTCAAGTGGCATATGTTTGGGACCAGCAACCAAAAACCAAGCCGAATACACTTTTGTCATTGGCCTCCTGACCGACGCCCAGCATCATCATATTCGTCACCTTAGTGTTTTCCTTGACTCCCAGCTAGTTGTTCTCCAGCTCAACAATGTGTACCGTGTACGTGATCCGTGCCTCTTTCACAAATACCTGCATATTAAATTATTATCTCGACATTTTGATTCCATTACATTTACACATATTCCAAGAGAATTGAATCAAACAACAGATGAAATAGCTAACATGGTGTTAGATTGGCATATATCACATGAAGCTACACATACATAAATATCTCATACATCCTGTCACAGCATATAGGAAAATTAGAAATCATCATCATCAAAACAAAAACACATGTACACCACATTTGGATCTTAAAAATATGTATACTCATATATATATATCGGCCTCTCCGGCCATCCGAATGTTTACATACAAAAAAATACATCAGCCCACAGGCCCGTGCCGCATCTCGGTACAAAAAATCGGCTCAACAGCCTATATAATCAAAAAAAGTACATACATACATCAGGGTGCCTCTAACGCACCCCCAGCTGCTCCTCCCTCAGGAGGAGGTGGTGGACCACCCCTACCTGCCCCAGGTGGTGGTGGTGGAACACCTGCAGGACCCCCCTGCTCAGGCGGTAGGCGTCCACTAGTCATGGCGGCGAGCACAGCTGCTCGTCGCATGATAGACCGCCATGGTGGCGACAATCCAATGCACTGCTCCAGGAACTCCTCATCCTGGATACAGATCCACATGCCCTCGGGCACGTCCCGAAACACCATCTCAAAACGACGGACTATATCATCCAACTCCCCTCCAGCTGCCGCCGGAGGAGCATGAGACGACCCCGCACCAGGGTCATCAAATCGGCACCTCCTCGACGGTCTCCCGGGCTCTGCTGGTGCCCCCGCAACCTCATCCCGTGGCCGCCTCTCTCCACATGGAGGTTGCTTCTCACGCTGCACCGGCAGTCTATGCAACTCCACCTCGCACCCACGAGGTGCCAAATCTGCATATGCACAAAAAAAAAGCAACAGCAGATCGTATCAATGTCTATACATCATAAATATAAACTGATATATCAAAATCACAGCATAAAGCAAAACCATACACACTCAACATACCTCGATCATCAAAAACCTCCCTAGGAGGCAATACCATGTCCGGGTCTCCCCGGAAGTCAACCCTAGCATAGGGGTACTGCAACATAACCTGCGGCATCTGCCGCCATATTTGCGTTGCCTGCGCAGTAAAGTAGTGCCCATCTTCGCCACCACCGTGGCGAACCAAAATCTGAGACCACCGCCTCAGGCGTGGCTCTCGTACCCCTGGTACCTCTAGTAGCACCCTCGGGTGCAGCATCGACACCCTCTCCAAGAAATAGGCCACCAGGATGGAGCCAAAAGAAAACTCCTTGGTCCCTGTCGACCGACATCGGTCCAGCTGCACGATCATCTGCGCGTGAAGGGTCAAACCCCAGGCAAACTGCTCACGGTCCACCACCACCCTCTCCATCAAAATCAGCTCGCCGCCACTAATACGGTGGGTCACTCGGGACCCATACACTCGCACTATCATCGCTGCTATGCAACGATGCAACATAGCATCTATCCCACTGATGCTCACTAACGTCCCAGTCATATAGTGCTCACCTGAGCAATATCGCTCGGCGACAGTCTGCAGATCAGTGTCTCTCGGCAGCACAGGATCTACTGGCAATGGTGTTCCCCGGAAGGGGAGCCCAATCAGGAAGTATATGTCCTCCACCGCAGTGAAGGCGATCTGCTCTCCTCGCACGAGGAAGCAGTGTTGAGCAGGGCTCCACATCTCGATCAAAAACTGGAGTAAATACTCTTGTGCCCGTATCAACGGGCACTCAAAGAACTTTAGCAACCCACTGGTTGCTAAAGCCGCTCGAACTGCTACTCGAACTGTCGGTGGTGCATTGGCCACAGCCTCTCATAGCTGTGACCAGTCTCGCTCACGCCACTGCACATCCATGATCACTGCTCGCTACCTGCACACAGCCCAGAGTCCTATATTAGCTTAGGAAATCATCCAATACATCAAAATAAGCTAATTCTTCACCCTGAAACCTTGCCTCAAAGGCGCGGTTTTACCACCCACAGGCGCGCACACATGCGCACCTATTCACTATACAGGCGCACATGTGTGCGCGCCTGTTTTTCCTACAGGCGCGCTCGTGAGTGCGCCTGTTCACAGTACAGGCGCGCTCTAGGGTGCGCCTGTCATACCCATAGGCACGCTCGTGAGCACGCCTGTTCACCCCACAGGCGCGCACTCATGCGCGCCTGTCTACCCCACAGGCGCGCCTCTAGGGCACGCCTTAACTTCCTACACACGCGCATTAATGCGCGCTTATTCAGTGTACAGGTGCACACTCATGCGCGCCTTCCACTGAGTCGCCCGCGCATTGGGACCCACCCCCTATCAAAAAACGCCCCAAAACCCCCGTACGTCCCCCCGTACCTACCCTACCCAAAAATTGGAAACCTATAGCTATGTAGGACGATCAGACCACTAACCTGACACTCGCACACCATCAATCGGGTACCTCGTGCTCCCGGAATCACTCAATCTCCTCTGAATCTGCTCGAAAACTCACTGTAGCAGTAGGTACAAATGAGGTGGCAATGTGGGCCCTACAGCTATATATAGGTCTTTTGCCAAACTTCCACTCACCATTCCGAGAGCCCAAAGTGTCCGTTTTTCAAACCGTCTTCAGCCACGGGATCAGCATCCCGTCACCTACATTTCAGCAGTCCCTGGGTTGCTTTTCACCATGAGCCCGCGGGGTGCCTTTTTTTCATATCATGATCAGGTACGCACGCGCATAGTCTCATTTGTCAAATACAAGGTCATATCTTTGATACTCTTCAGATATTGTTCACTTTGGGTATTTGGTTGTTATGTGTGCAGGTACTTGCTCATCAGTCATCGACATCATCCCTTCAGGTATATATTCAACACTGGCATGTAGTCTATCCCACTGTATTTCATTTACATTTCCAGTCACACCCTCTGATTTTGGCCTTTAGGATCCTTATTTCCGGCTCTGCAGTACCCACACCTCCATTTGCATCTTCGGTACTGTAATCCGGTAGCATTCTCACCCACATGAGTTGTCCCATTCATAGCACCTTTTTGCACTTTTGACACTCATGTTGTTCTTCATTACCCTTTAGGGATGGGAGTCTCGGTAGTCTTACATAATGTTGTGAATCAACCACATAATTCTTCTCCTCATTTTGCTAGCTTCCCATATGGACTCCCAAATCATCACTTTATGGTTACGTTCTTTTTTACCTGCACCTCTGCAGGATCATGAACCCACCATTTCATCCACCATCAGTTTGCCCATCTGCGAACCTATCTTCATTTCACCTACCTCATACAGAAACTCGCCAATGGGTCCCCCACCCTTCATCATTTTCTCATGACAATTCTGCCCTCCCTGGGGCACGCATTTCACACTGGGGCACCTTTTTCTGTATTTGTACATTTCTCCCCAAAATTATTTATTATTTATTATTTATTTTACAAACACCTTTACCTTCAGTCATTACATTCTTTGTCGTCACCGTTGGCGACTTGCTTTCTTTTGGCCACACGCAACCCATGTCACCCTTGGATTGGAGCAGTACTTGTCATTTACCGTTGCTGGCATCGTCCATATCTTCAGATTTCCCCACCGGTCAGTTACCTCTACCCTCTGAATTTGTTCACCTTGTCCCGCCTCTGGCACAACTTAGCACCGGTCTTGTCGTCCCCCTAACACTCGACCTTGTTACCCGGTTGCGGCCACTGTTTCTCTTATATATCCTCCAACCAAGGGTAGTCTTGAGTCATCCCACTTCTTGACTTTGTCCATGTACCTCTGCCACTTCCTCACCTCAGTAGATTCCACGGAGCACCTTTTGGCTTCTGGGAGTCGCGTCCCCCTTTTGTCGACATCAACACACTTTTCCATAAGGGCGATAGTATCTTGATTCTCATTCTGTATTTTAATGAGAGATATCGGACGGCACAGGGTGAAACACCATTTCTCCCTACAGTCGTTGGCCCCCATAACATTCGACGCCAACACTCTCTCATGTTATGGTGGGTCTTACTTTGCGACTATTGCAGTTATTTTTTTCATTTGCCGAAGACCTCTGAACTTGGTAGGGCCATCAATGCCCACATCATCATCGCTGCTTCTTATAGCGATCATTGTCTGTTATTCAGAGTATGTTCCTTTGCATAATTGTCTTCTGCCTTTATCATTACCGCCCCCGAGGGCGCTACAGTTGTCTACACCAACACTTCCATCATCTTTTTTCAGAGTTACATCACACGAGCATGGGGCATGCCCGCCTCGTTTGTACACAGTTGTATATTTTTTTTGCACGTCTCTTAGAATGTTGAGATACCGGTTCCTTTTTTCTCCAACGGATCGCTACAAACGGTCCCACTCTTGCTTTCCCTTACAACAACATTCTCAGTAGAAGAAACATTGATGGATTTCGGCTATACGTATGCTCCTAACCTCACCCATCAGGGGGCATCTGTTATCACTGAAATTTCGTCTGCACATGGCGACAAGAACTCCGCATCATCAAAACAGCAATGAAGTCATTCATGGCACTGAATTAATTTCATAGCACTCCAGAAGGGCCAAAAACAATACAAAGTAACCAAAAATTGAAAGGATCTTTACAACAGTGTGGTGCGCGTGCGCATGCGCAGGACAAAAACGTGTTATTTGCGCATGCGCGCTCGACGCGTGGCTGTCAACACAAAAACCCATGCATCTGCTAAAACGACGCATTAATTGAATAGGTCGGCTTCCTAACTGCCTACAGACTGGCTCCCAATTTGATTTGACCCTCAAATCAGAGCCAAATCCGCTAAGTCGGCGAGTTAATGACCTGAAGAAACCCTAAAAGGGTCCCTGTTCACACTTGGATAAGGTTACATGACCACCCGAGGAGTTGCTATAAAAATCCGTGAGGATACACTGTTTTGGCAAGGAATTCTAAGCACTGTTATGCTATTCAGATGGTTTAAGGGCTCATCCTTTAACAAACAACCCATCAGCTGCATCACCGAGAGTTCTTTCACTGCTATGCTCAGTTCTTCTCATTTGTAAGGAAAGCAAACTGTGTGAGGGCCACGAAGAGCCTTCCGTTGGAGGGAGAAGGAACCTATGGTCTCTTCCTTCAGCGTGCTCCGGTTTCATCAATACACCTGCCTAAAACCATTGGTGACACCTGTGTTTTGTGTTTGATGTTTGATGTTTGTTGTTTATTTTCACAGTTTTATTTGTTTTCAGTTGATATTAGATTGTAGTTCCTTTTGTTTCTCTAACCCTATGCTGCATAGCTGTTCTGCCCTGCTAAACCCAACAGGGTATGCAAGCGCTCTCTATTTGCTCACCTGGTGACCATTTGAACGCGAACACCAATTATTGATGGTATTCTTGTTCAGTGACTTTCACTCAATTCACATCCTCATCATTCCATCCTTCTTCTTCACGAGTACCATTAAAGAAGCGAAGGGACTAAAACTAGGCCTGATGTACCCCATATCCAACAACTCCTTTATGGTCTTCTCTATTTTTTCCTTAAACCTCTTTGAGTTCCTATATGGTGTGGTGATCATGAGATTCAATCCCTCTTTTATCTTAATGACATGCTAAAATCCCTTGTCAAGTGGTCTCCCTACTAGTAATGGTCCAAATACTCTATCACTTTTTCCAAGAAATTCCTCAATGTCTGCATGGTAGTGTTGATGATCCATTGATGGCTTATCCATGGTGATCAAGCACTCAAATAAACAAGATACATCCTTGTGTCTAAAAATGGCCTCCATACGTTGGTTAGACACGATTCTAGGGGCACCTGTCGACATACCTCTTAGGATGACTCATTTTCCACCCTTGTCCCTAAAATCCATCCTCATGTCTTGATAGTTCATTTGGATATCTCCCAATGAGTACAACCATTGAAATCTTAATACCACATGAGTGTCCACAAAATCTAAGACAAAAAATCATTGGTCAATGTATAATTTCAGAATTTTACTTCAAATCCCTTGATCCATTGAGTACACGTCATTTTGTACCCATGTTATAATACCACATTTAATCCCTCCAACTCCTCTATAGGGATGTGTCTCCTGGTGACCAGTGCAACATCAATGAAGTTGTCGGTGGCCCCACCATCAATCAATGAGGTAACCCTCTACCCCTACAAAATGCCTCTGATCCCGAAGGTGTAATATTTATGAACTCCTGAAAGTGTGGCAATGGTCACTCCCTTGGAACTCTCTTTCAATGGGGCATACTCTATATAATCAAGGTGTGATGGATCAACATTTTTCTATCGAATTCTCTCATCATCACCATCCTCCTCCTCATTGGAAACCTCCTCAATGTAATAGACCTTACTCTTTCCCATACATCGATGACCTGGTTCCCACGACTCTTTTAAATTGTAGCAAATATTTTTCCTCCTCAGTTCTCTCCAAGTCTATTCATCCATATTTTCCTTACCTGTCCATGTAATATGGGGAGGCGTCGTCACCTAATTATTTTGTAGAATAAAGTTTTTTATCGATGTCCTCTTAGGGAATGTGTATTCCATATCCTAATTCTTCATGATATATTCTTGAAGTGTTTTTGGACTGAAATACTTCAGCCAACCTCTTAAGGGCTCAACCAATTGCTCCATGAATAACATCACCAGTCTCTACTCTGAAACATTAGTCACCATGAATACCATCTACTGGAACTCTGTGACATACACCTATGGTGTACCTGTCTACTTTAGTTGTTCCAAATCCCCAAAGTGGATATTAGGATCCTTCCTATCAAACTTGTCCATCTGCCTCTAGGTTAAATCCTCATGTGATGTGATGTTTGAATGCCCCAATGTTAATATCCCATGGTACCACCACTCATGAGCCTCTCCATCCAAGTGCAGGGTGGAAAAATTCATTTCCTCTGCCTCGGTCATCGGGTTAATATGGAAATAAGTGTCCAATTTATGTACCCATGCTCGTGTTGTGCACTTGTCAGATCCATCAAAAGATGATATAGTCATCTTCCCTAATTTGCGCAGAAGATTAAAATTCTGTTGATATTGGCCCGTCTAAGTATTTTTTCTCATTCTCAGGTTACATTAGTTATTTTAATACATGGCTTACTAGGATCCTTATTCTAGCAATTGACACTCCCTAACGCAGGAGTTGATTTCGTTAGCTATTGTTCTTATGATCCTGCAGGTTACTCCACAAGAAATGGTGGAAGTAATGGTTCGAGTACCTTTATACTACCTTCATGGAAGACAATGTTTTCCAGAACATAGGTATTACTCCCTTAAGAAGCCTTATTTCCTTGGTGGATGACCTCTACATGGTTCCCATTGGCACCTCCATGGTTTTTATTTACTTGGTTGTTGGTAAAAAATTGTTTCATGAGTTATGTTAATTGTTTTTTCCCATTGGATATGGTTTCTAACAAATGCATGGTATCTTCAGGATGATCCCCCATAACTCCTTATACTTATACCTCTTTTAATGACTATGATCTTGGGGTGGGTTTTTTCTCTCATTCTCTAGTGTTCCTTGGCATTAATTTCTCAAGAAATCATAGGCTGGAAATATCACCAGCTATGATACCACCATAATGTCCCCAACTAGTATAGATAGAAACAAATATGTTTGTTTTCCAAGTATTGTTTCTCTTTGTGTGATTTTATCAAATAATTTGCATTAAGGTGGTTGGAAATGTCTTACAAACAATTTTCATATGTAACCAAGATATGAATATTTTTAAACATATTACATGCACCCATTATGCACATAATAGATAACATAACCATGACATATTATTATGGTATAGAAATCCAAATCACAACAATAAAAATATCTTTATTGGATATAACAATAGCTACAAAACCATCCTAAACACACAAATCTACTAGCTGCAAGGAAGCTTCAATATCTACTAATAGAGAACAAACAAGAAACCTAGTAATGATGAAAAAATATCCTCAAGAGGTGATGTGTCTTCTCCTAGGATGTATAACCTTCATTGGTGTGGTATCTATCTACTCTTGAAACATTTGTCGTAGAAATTTGGTCGCCCATACCTTGATAGTTTTGTAACTGTAAATCATAGAAATCCTCGTTGGACGAGGTTGAGCAATAGGCGGGACCTCGCGAGATGATGTTGGCAAAAGAGAAAATCAACAAGAGATCAAATTATAATGACAAAGTGAAGGGTTACCTCTCTATTTATTCTTTCTCCAAGACTTCTATATATTTACCTTTTTGACTAAATCAAATCCTTGCTTAATTTCCCTCCAATTTTCACTTAAAAAATATATATTTTATTTTTATTTAATATCACTTTATAATTTGTCATATTTTAACCCATTGACCCTAAATAGATCTCCATGACTGCCCTTTTCCCATTGAATATAGCTTACGAGAGTCATATAGGATACTAAGTCATCCTCTGTCATGATCAATTAGAAGGCGACATTACATGCTATTAGAATCTCCCATCACTATGAGTTCAATGATTTCCGTTTGGTGAGAAAGTGTCAATATTTGTATCAATTATTCATACTTTGGTTCATTGTTTGTACATTCAAAATTAAATCTAAATGCATGAGGATACAATCCTTCTTTAGGGATCTTAAACATCACACCTACTCTAGCTCTAAATTTAGAGGAAGCACCATCAAAAAACATTTTCTAAAATCCTTGGAATGGAGGACTATCGTTCCTTTCAACCCCTATGTCTTCTTCACTCAAAATGTTATAATTTAAAATACTAGAATCAATGTAATTCTCCATTGCATCCATTTATTTCTTCTTAAAGGAAATAAGGATCCTTTGTTCATGTAGTAATTTAGTAAGGCCACCTTATTTATTTGGGAGAATCATACAACTTCCATCATTCATTATACAACCTCCCAAGGGAAAACACCATTCTCTTCCTAGCATAACACAATATTTTTCCAGCACATAAACCACTATTATGGTTAACATTATTTTCATATGTTGCACATAACTTATCCATGCACAAAAAATCCTTACTTTCTTTGTATGTTGGACCTACTTTTATTGAATCAATTGCATATATAATTTCATCGATATCATATTATTTGGTGAATTATAGACCAATAGCCTCCATTATAGAGAGTAACATGATATTACTTGTCGCTCCACTGTCCACCATGCAATTATGCAATATCAATTTAGGTGTTTCCAAATATACAAAGAAATGAGGAATTTTACCTCATGTTCTTGCAAATGGAACAAGGTGTTATTTATGACTATCCATGATAGTTTCCTCTACTCTTGTATCATGCTTATCTTCATTCCCTAGCACCTTGATCAAGTTCTCTTTCTATTGTGGTATTTTGACTGATTCCATGAAAGGAAGAGTGATCTACAACTTGGATAAGTCATCAACAACATTGTAATCCATTCTCATATATCTTTCTACTTCACTAGTTTTCTAAGGAAAAGAAGCCTCCTCTTTGGGGTTCATCCGAGGTATAGTTTTGAATATAGAAGGATCCATTGGTCCTTTTTTAAATCCATTCATTTATCCATTTGTGGAGGGTTCATATATTTTCCCTTAAACTTTTTAAATTAGGCCCTCATTTGAACAACATTCTATTGATGTTGTTTCTCTTTATCCAAATATTCTTGTTCTTCCACTCAATATCCTCCCAAAAATTGTAGTGTGTCATTTTCCATTTCCATGGATTCTAAAGTTATAGAATTTTATTCATTACTGACTTCTTGAGGTTCAAGGAACTGGTCATCTTCTATGAGAAATTCATTAGAATTTTCTTCTATTACTATGGAATTAGGGTTTTGAATTCAAGGGGCCCTAGGCATGGGAATGGGATCATCAATGTTTTCATTTCATTCAGGACGATCTCTGAAGCCATATGAAGGTACTCTAGGATTATGATTTGATTTTTGGGCATTTGTTCATCGTTTCTCCTCAATCGGATTATCTCATTTTTCATTTGGCTGAATATTCTGTTGATTTGAGTAATTTCAGTATCTTGTCGTGCATGTGGAGAATCAATTGGTTGAGTAACATTAATTACATTTGGAGGTTTCCCTTGGAAGATGTCTCTTCCTACCTGTCTATCCTTAGTATTTCGAGTCAGAATTATCGTTCTTTAATTTGTAAAGGAAAGAGTTTCCACTTGTTAGTGTACTCATCCCAATATAATGTTTGGATCAACATTACTCTCCAACATGTCTTCTTCCATTAATTATGCCTTCCTCATGGCTTCATCTACTGCATCCATTTTTGTGGAACTAATTGCATACTTTACATTCATGGGAATAGGATTCTTATAACATCTAATAATGACATGATCATTGTGATGTTGTCCTTCTAGAATTTGTTGCAATGTTCTGAAAAATCAGATATTAAAGTCTCTGATTTTTTCATTATTTTCCAATTGAATTTGTGTGAACTGGGTAAGAAGAGTATCTCATGCCACATTCTTGGAATATTTTTTCATGAAAAAATATTCAATATCATAAAAAAAGCGATTGAAAATGTGGTAAGGGACAAATACCAATCATATGTGGGGCCAATAAATGTTAGAAAGAATCTAACCATAACATCATCATGTGTGACCAAATGAATATCACAAATTTTCAAAAACTGATCGAGGTGCTTATCTAGAATCATAACACCATCACCACTGAATAATTGAAAGACACCTGTAGGAATATTTGGTCAGGTATGTTTCTCTTCTTGTAAATCCAAAGGACTTATTCTTTGTCTTCATCTTTGGTTTCCTTGTCTTTCATTTCTTCTTTCTTCATTTCATCCTTCATCATTTATTGTTTCTTCATTTCTTATTTCGTGATCAGGGTCTTCGTGGTCCATGAAACTACCAACTTGCTCCACTTGTTCAATCATTTTTATTCTACTTTTCATTACATGGCCCTCAATTTTTTTCGAGGTGGCTAGATTATGAATCCTTTTATTAGAGTCACCTATCAAAATTCTATTGAACTGGAAGCTCTTGTTGAGCCAGAGCTTGCTAATAATGTTAAATATCTTCTCAATTTGATGTTGTCTTCAAAACCAAATCATATAATTAATTCAAAATGATTCTTTGTTCATTCAATCCAATGAGAATATGAGGTTGGATAGGTCATTAATGAAAATATTCAAAATATTTCTGGTTTGTAAAAACATATGGATGTCTTTTACTATTATAACTCGATCTCCCAAGTGATTTTCCAAAAAATTCAGGATCTTTTCTAGTTAAGGACAAGAGTCAACCTTGTAGGGTATTCTTACAATATTTTCAAGATCCACTCTTTGTTTTTATAGAGGTGGTGCTCCTATTTCACACTCATATTTTAAATTCACTTATTCAAACAATAGATTTAAGCATTCATATCATATACACTTGAGAGTGGACCAGGTAGTAAAACAAATGACAAAGTAGAGAGTGGTAAACCATAGTAGAATAATAACCTAAATTAAAATATACAAAATAACTATATCTATTCCATCAAATTCATTCATGGAGTAAGTGAAAAAGGGTTCGAAGCAAGATATATAAGACAAAAAATAAATGAAGGATGAAACAGAGGGATTTAAATGATTTCAGACATTTAAACTCATAAATATTATATGGAAACACATGCTTAGGATCACATGCTTTAATAAAATTCATAAATCACAAAAGTTATGAGCTCCACAAATAGCTCTTTGTAAGGGTGTTTAAAAGAATATTACAAATTGGTTGTCCAATTTCAAATAAAAATCATGCACAAATGATAACAACATAATATACATGATACTTAAATGATAAAAGGAAATTTTTTAATCCTAGTGGACTGGGATGGGGATCTCGTGGACCATATAGTAGAAGAGGTAACCTGGAAGAGGAGAAAAAAACAATGAGGGATTGGATTTATAGGTAAACAATAAATGTTGATACTGAGAGGGGGTGAATCAGTATCAAGTACAATTTAAAACCTTTTTCAACTTATGCTTAAACCATTCAACTATATCCAATGAGCAATGAACAATAGTATAAGAGTTACACCAATACACCACAATACACCATGCACAATATATGAGAAATAATCAATAGTTATTGTTCAAGGGAAGTGATGACTTCCAAAGGTAGCTACAGCTTCCAAATGTAAAGGGAGGGATAAACCTCCAAGAGGAAGATAAAATCCTCCAATATAAAGAGAGAATTTAACTCTCCATTCTTTCCCCTTCCTTCCACCCAAGAATATATGAGAGATAATAAAACGTTGCATTAAATCATCACCATCAACCAACCATCACATATAACCTAATAATGCTTCCCAAGACTTCTTCAATTTATGCAATTATTAAATTCTTAGAATACTCTGATCCTACAGATAATATTACTTAATGTATTCTTTGAAACTTCTACAAGTTTCACTGCTTGAATCCTCCACAAAAAGAAGTTATAGAGAGAATGGTAGACTTTGTTCAATTCTGGTTTATTCAGGAGACCGAACTTGTACAGAATACCCCGCGCTCAATATTTAACATCAGATTCTGAAACTTGGACACAAGAAAATAAATTCTGTAATATTTCTAATTCAATTTTTCCCACTTAATTTGGATTCTCTATGAAGAAGTTATGACTATTTTACCCAGAACACCTGTTTATTGACTAGCTTCAGGACTTCTCAAAAACCCTATCTTCCATAGAGTGTATCTCCATAATTATAGAAAATAAATAGTTGAACCTTTTACCATAGGTACCTTTATATGTCTTATCAATACCATAGCAATTTCACCATCTGAATCATTCTATAAAAATATTTATAGCGAAAATGGTAAGATGACCTAAAAATAACATACCTTAGAACACATCACCAAAAGACTTCATTCTCCCTTGAAATACGGCCTTCTTTACTTCTGATTTTCCTCTAAAATTCGACTTGTGTATCAAATGAATATATAAGGATTTTTATTTATACCATTTATGTCACTTCCTTTTAACATTAGGGCCGACCTAACACTTTCTTATTTTGTATTTATGTTATTTAATTATCTTCAGGGCCTACATGTACTTCCTTCTTCAATTCACTTTGTCATCTTGAAAAAATCGTTTCTCCTCAACCATGAGAATCCACGTGATGTGCCAAATACCACCGTAAACAACATGATGTATAATATCCATCCATGGGTGTTGTATCTACAAATGCATTGTCCTCCATGTCCAAATATCTTCATCAATCTTGTGGTCCAAAATCCATGACTAGGGTTGACATCAATGACAACAACCAATCTTCCAACAATCTCCCCCTTTGTCATTGATACCAACACTCATGCTCCCCCTATCATCATGATCCCAATTTCTCTCCCCCTTTTACATCAATGGCAAAGGTTAGGACTTCTCCCCATGAGTTTAATGGCAAAAGGTAACTCTCCTCTTTGGGGTTTCTCCCCCTGAACATGTGACAGTCAATAATACTTCATCCTTATTTTTGGTATTTGGGACTTTTTCTTCCTGGGAATCCTTTTCTGTGGCTTCTATCTTCTCTATCTTCTTCATGTCTAGGATGTATATGTTGTTCGGTCTTCTTGTTGCAGTTGCAACCAATCTTCCTGAGTTATTTTCTCTGATTTTACATTTTCAAGAGTCAAACATAAGAGTGTATCCTTGATCACATATTTTGCTGACACTAAGGAGATTATGCTTCAAATCTTCAACCAATAGGAATTTTCCTACGTTTACATTTTCACTTCCAAGATTTACAATTCCTTTTCCAAGTATTTTAGTAGATGAGTCATCTCCAAATGTAACATTTCCACCCTTTTTCTTCAAGATGAAAATTTTTGTTTGATCTCCGGTCATATGAGATGAGCACCCACTGTCTATGTACCATTCATCTTCTTCTTTGCATTATTTAGTTACCAATGTTATTTGACATTTTTAATTTTGTGGAATGTCTTTCCTTTTCCATGTTGTAGTTGGTATACAAACATTTGGCATATGATTATCTTCCTTCATCTCTTTGGAATCTCGTGATTTATGACCAAGATTATTTCACTTGTAACATACAATATTTTGATCCATTAATGGGTCAAATGGATTATAATGTATGTTGATAGGTCTATGAACATTTCCATATCTACTATTTTTACCATTCATGTAGCTTGCATAGTTATTCCTTTCATTGATTCTACAATTGATTGCCTTGTGTCCAAAATTTCCACAAGTATAACAATGTCCAAGAAAGAAAATTTGATACATGGGAGTAAGTGATCTTCTTTGTGGTGTGGTCCATCTTGGTTCACGATCTATTCTTATGTATTTTGCTTCACAATGATTTCTTTCATACCTGATGGGAGATGATATTCTTGATGTCTCATTCCTTCTGAATTCTAGTCTTCTATCTTGTTGTTCAACTTTATCTTGAGTGTTGGTTTCATCATTTTCATCTTCCTTCTCTTGTTTTGTTGTCTTCAAACTATCTCTGTATCCTAGTCCTTTCTTTTCATTTGGAGATCTTTGATTGCTAAGGATCTCATCTAATGTTTCAGTTCTTTTTCGAACTTCTTCAACTTTTTTGTTGTCAATAGTAGCTCCCCTTTTGTGTGATCCAATTATTCTTTCAATTTCTCATAATATTCTAATTGTTCCTTCACTCTATTAATGGTCTTTTCAAGCTTGTAATTCTCTTCTTCAAAACTACTCAATTCACCTTTTAGTATTATGTTTGTGTTTCTAATCTTGCTATTTTCAGTTTCAACATGCTTCAACTTTTCAAGATTCTCATCTTCTTGTTCACTCTCTGCATTGTCTTTGTATCCCCAAAATGAATCAAGGTTGCTTTATTCATGTGAATCTTCTTCACAAATGATTTATTCTTCTTTAGAATTCTTGTGATCATCATCCCGAGTTTCTTGGGTTATGAAGAAGAATTCTCCTCCATCATTATCTTCTCCATCACTCTCATATGAGGAGATGTCATCATCCTTGGAGTAGAATCTCTTTTTATTGTTGAGACTTCTCTTTTCAGTTAAATCAGTTTTCAACAATATGTCATATTCTACCACAGTTAAAGCATTTGAGAGGAGACTTACCTTTGTATCTTCCACTTCCCTTCTGAAACCTTCTTACAAAATTTGTTATTTCTTCATCAAGTTTGTTTGTTAGATAATCCAAAATACAATTATCATAGTTTATAAAGTTAGAATAAATTGATTATTAATTTAGAATATTAAATTAATAATCTAGAATATTTGATAAATAAATGTAGACTTTTAGAGATACATTATTGTTGTAAAAGAT
>ML782908.1:253135-285400 GCA_009831015.1 Picea engelmannii | reverse complement strand
GTACCTGTTCTCATTTCATATGCTATAAGAGACCCATGTAATTCATCCATTGCCATTTTGGTCAAGTCCCTAGTTTCTTCAATGGTGGAGACCTTAGCATCATACTTCAAGAGAAGTGATCTCAACACTTTTTGTACAACCAATGATTCATCAAGATCTTCACCTAATCCTTTGATAGAATTAACAACTTCATAAACTCTAAGAAGATAGGTTGCAATATCTTCCTTTTCATTCATCTTCAAATTTTCAAATTCATCTCTATGTCGTTGAAGCTTGACCTGCTTAATTTTTGGATCACCTTCATAGATACTCTTGAGTTTGTCCCATACCTCTTTAGCAGTGCTACATCCCATAAATTTTCTAGCAATGGTTGGTGCCAATGTTGATAGAATAACATGTCTGGATTTTGAATTACAACTCATAAGCTTCTTTTCATTTGGATCGGTTGGAGCATTATTTGGGATTACATATCCATTTACAACTGAGTACCAAATGTCTACTCCCAAAGAAGTTAGGTAAGTTTTCAATCTATCACTCCAGTATGCATAATTTCTTCCATCAAATTTTTGAATCCCATTTGAAATGTGCTCATGGTCATCCATCTCTGCTCAGGATTTTCCTTCCAGTGGTTAAACTATTCTGAAGGCAACCTGCTCTGATACCAATTGTTGATACTGAGAGGGGGTGAATCGGTATCAAGTACAATTTAAAACATTTTTCAACTTATACTTAAACTATTCAACTATATCCAATGAGCAATGAAAAATAGTATAAGAGTTAGACCAATACACCACAATACACCATGCACAATATATGAGAAATAATCAATAGTTATTGTTCAAGGGAAGTAATGACTTCCAAAGGTAGCTACAACTTCCAAATGTAAAGGGAGGGATAAAAATACAATAGGAAGATACAATCCTCCACTATCAAGAGAGGATTTAAATCTCCATCCTTGCCCCTTCCTTCCACCCAAGAATATATGAGAGATAATAAAACTTTACATTAAATCATCACCATCAACCAACCATCACATAGAACCTGATAATGCTTCCTGAGACTTCTTAAATTTCTGCAATTATTAAATTCTTGGAATAATCTGATACTGTAGATAATATTACTCAATTTATTCTTTGAAACTTCTCCAAGTTTCACTCCTTGAATCCTCCACAAAAAGAAGTTATAGAGAGAATAGTAGACTTTGTTCAATTTTGGTTTATTTAGGAGACCGAACTTGTACAAAATGCTCTGCGCTCAATATTTAACATCAGATTCTAAAATTCACACAAAAGAAACTAAAGTCTGTACTATTTCCTTGAAATTTGTCCCACTTCATTTGTATTTTCTATGAATAAGTTATTACTATTTTACCTGGAACACCTGTTTATTGACTAGCTTCGGGACTGGTCAAAAACCCTATCTTCCATAGAGTGTATATCCATAATTGTAGTGAATAGAGAGATGAAAATTTTACCCCAGGTACCTTGATATGTCTTCTCAATACCATAGCAATTTCACCATTTGAATCATTCTAGAAAACAATTTATAGCGAAAATGGTAAGATGACATGAAAATAACATACTTTAGAACACATCACCAAAAGACTTCATCCTCCCTTGAAATCTGACCTTCTTTACTTCCGATTTTCCTCTGAAATTCGACTTGTGTATCAAATGAATGTATAATGATATTTATTTATACCATTTATGTCACTTCCTTTTAACATTAGGGCCGACGTGACACTTTCTTATTTTGTAATCTTGTTCTTTAATTATCTTCAGGGCCTACATGTACTTCCTTCTTCAATTCACTTTGTCATCTTCAAAAATTCATTTCTCCTCAACCATGAGGATACACGTGACATGCCACATACCACCGGAAATAACATGATGTATACTATCCATCCATGGGTGTTGTATCTATATGTGCATTGTCCTTCATGTCCAAATATCTTCATCGATATTGCGGTCCAAAACCCATGACTAGGGTTGACATCAATGACAACAACAAATCTTCCAACAATAAACAAATAAATACGGATTATCACAGATCGAGACGAAAGAAAAGAAAATTCTTCAAAATTCATGTACTCATAAATATAGTTGGACCTTGACCCTTTCCGATGCAACTTCTTCTTGATATTTATTGAGGATTAGTTATTTCATCCAATGAACTCTTGGGCCAATTTTTGATATATTCTTTTAATGGTGGAATTGTTATGTCATTCTTTACCCAAATTGAAAATATCTCATATTCTATCATTTTTAATTTGGATTAAAACTCTTGTATTAATGTTATATGATATTCATTATCATTAACAAAGTTAACCAACCATTGTATTATTTCTTCATTTGGGAAACTATTGAGATCGTCAAACTCACTACCCCATCAAATATTGAGTATGTTTAAATTGGATTTTGATTTCTCCCTGGTTAATATTGTTGTCTCTCTAATCAATGGTGGGACCTCAAGTTTCTTAACTATTTCAATTGATTTTAAAAATGAATCACTTATTTTTTCCTCAATCTTTTTGCATCTTGCAATTAATTCTCGTGGGACCTCTATTCTTGCTAACCAACCAATCTTTCTTTGAGTATTTTTTTTAGGGTAGATCCTATTGCGTCATGATAAATTCATTCATGTTTGATACTTGAGCTACAAATGTACTCAACGATTTTTTATAAAAATACTCATCATTCTCCAAATATTGTCAAAGGAAATAGGTAAGAGAAGAAATTCTTTGAGACAAATTAATTAGGTTAGTGGTTTCTTACCATGCTTGCAAAATTGTGTTGAGTCACTTGTTTATGTTCTCTAAAACATAATTTATGGTACCACTTAAAAATTTTGTATCCTTTCTTACTCTAGAGGATGTGCCTGGTATGTCTTGTAAAATTGTTTCTCGAAGCATAATAGACAATGTTTTTGCGAACAATAGTCTTGTAAAGAAAGGATCCTCATGCTCACTTATCCTCTTTTTCAATATCCTATTCTCTAATTCTAATTATGTGATCTAATAGAAAAGGGAATATATAGTGGTGATATGTAACTTGAGTATTCCAGAAGGTCCAACTCTTGAAACATCCACCTATGAATTCCACTTTTCTGTAACCTTTTTCTTCTTAACATGAATTATTTCTATCTATACATTTCTATATTATTTATTGTATTTAATATTATGTAAAGCTAAGGAGTTTTACTCAAAAACTATTTTCCCCTCACAAGCTAGATCCTCCACCATTTTTTTACTCTCAACTATTTTTACTACTACCCTTTGAGGTACTTTTTTTTCATTATCAACTTTGATCTCAACTAAATCATCATTTGGGACTTCAAGGTTCTAAGAATTTTTGTTTTTATTACTCCTTTTTCTCTTTGTCTATCCAACAACATGAGTTTTATCTATATTGAAATAAGGGGGATCATATTCATTACCGCCTCTTGTACATATTTCATTACTCTTTCTGTTGCTCACATTAAGCTCTTGGCTTCTATGGGTAGAGGAGGAACTCTTATATGGGAGGGGAATAGAACCAGTATGAGCACTAGTCTCAAGTTTACCTATTTTCTTACATTTTCCTTGCTGGCATTCTGTATTCATCTTTATATTTTTATCCTAGATGTTTGAACTTATCTGTGTGACCAAATAAACATTAAAAATTTTCTTTTCTTTTATCAAAACAACTCTACGGGTGTTAGGATCATTATCACCATATCCTTCTGTGAATTATTGTATTCTTAGAAAAGTAGTACTATAACCAATTGAAGATAAATGAGAAGAAAATGTTCTGTGAGACAAATACTTTGAAGGCTTCAACTTATTTCAAATGCAATGAATCCAATAGTTCAAAAGTTTTGTCCAAATGGGCTAGTACTCTAATTGAATTGTTAGCAAGGATAATTTTAAGGATGGAAATTATTTCAAAATGTATAAACTTTAATGAATCTTATTAGTCCTTAATATGAAAACTGTAAAATGTTTGGTGACATTTTTGTAAAATATTCAAATTTCTAAGGATTTTATATAGTTTGTATAAAATTTTCATGATTTCCAAGGTAAAATGATTTTATTCTATAGAATGCAGGGGAATCATTTTTAAAAAAAATGGAAATTGGTGAATCATTTTTTAGGGAAAAGCATGGAAAATTATCCAGTGGGATACAATTTTCCCCTAAAATTTTCCCTAAATGTCAATGACACAAAATGGTAAGGAATTAAACTGCCTCTTCCTTTTTTTCTCAAAGAAGGAAGACCATGACTTGTACTATCTACAAAGTTTAGCAACAAAATATATATCATACAAAAAATTGGGGATAAGGTACGACTTTCCTTCAAACCCTTAAATATTGATGTAGGTGGATTCCTCCTCATATGCATAAATTCCTTTACCCTTGAGAAAATTTAAGGCTTCCTTTGTAATTCTCAATTGTTTCATCCCAATCAAAATGTATTTAAATTATCTAACAAATTTATTTTGAACTTGGCACAGTGATATGGTGCCTTGTGTCTCCATAACACATGGTACCAGAACTAAACAAGGTCATTTTTGACATGAAAAATACCCCTTGGAGCCATTAAAATACATTACAATACACTATAGAAAATACCAAATATGAGGTCATGAAAAACCTCTTTGTCTTCATGTAATTTGACAACTGATAAGAGATTTCATTCAAAATAATTTCAGCTCAATCAAATATTGCTTTGATGCAAAATGATAAGTGTATCACATACATAATGTACCTATGAATCAAGAACATAGAGTCCTATCCGACCAATTGTGAGAAGATACAAGAAAAATATCGGTATGGCTTAGATAGTAGGCATATATCAATGTGATTAGTATCAACTGGCATTCTTGAAGATGATTCCAGGAAGTCCTTCAATGAATTGACTCTACTACCTTTCACATCCAAAAATGATTTGTAAATTGTTGTGAATATTCAACTAGATAGTTTATCCCAACAAATCTAATAAAATATTGAAATATTTACTATAAATGTTAATTCCCTTTATATCTCAGATTCTTAATGACTAGTTTTCTTCTTAAAATGTATGAAATAGATGAAATTTGAAAAATACAGTACATAAATAAATAATCACACACCATCCAGAAATAAACACAAGATATAACCTAGGACACTGAATATGGGATAAAACCCAGCTAGAAGGTGAGGTCTCTCTACTCCTTTTCTCAAATGAAAGTACAAATAAAAAGGAACTCATTATGGATTTTCATTTGACTCTATGGCATGTATGGATACTACATAATCTCCTCTCCTCTGTTATTATCTCAAAATACCACTCCTAGGTTCTCTTCTCAACTATGGAACAAATACAATTCTAAATAATGGAACCCCTTCTCCTCCTAGTGGCCCAATATTTAACATCACCTGATAGTCGTCTAGGGGTAGCTTTTAACTTCCTCAGTCCTCGATTTTGATAAGGTTTTGGACCTTTTAAAATATTCTTGAAATACCATACATGGATAACCCCATATGCATGAGTAATGGGAGCTTACATGGCATTCACTTGTACCATGGTGGTCAACACGATAGGTCAACTTGTGGGAGGAATCAATTTTCCCTATGATATTTGATTGATGTGATAATTTCATCATTGGAAAGTTATTGATGTTTAGAATAGTGTCAAGGGGTCCTAGCTAAAGCTGGAAACTTTTGACCCCAAAAAATTTCATTTAATGGATCAAAATGGATCTGGAAGGTTTCAAACCTGAATTTTTTAAAATGGGACTCACCATTAAAATGACCATGCAAGTTGATTCCTCCAATTTCTTCCACTTTGAAAGAATCAAGATAGATGAAAAATTATATAACGATCCAATCTAGATCAAGAAAATAACCGGCCTCCAAATTCTTGGAGTTACTTCACACACACCTAGGATTTATTTTTCCTAAGATTTTTCCTTGTTTATTAGTCATTATTAAATATCCTATATTTTAGGAAGAATTTTCCTCTAGGGAGAATATTATCTTCCGTTTTCACTTCAGTTTGATCAGTTGAGTGGAGTCTAGATGTTACATTGGTATTGTCACCATGCAACATTGAGATCATCACCAACTAATGTGCATTGTCCTTGAGATCATCACCAGAATAGCATATTACACATGATTCCTTGATATCCTCCTCAGTTCACTTTGTTTTAGTCAGTTAACTAGAGACTAATAGAATAGTTAACTCAGTTAGGTGGCAGTTCACTCCCGTAACTTCCCAAGAGATTGGACTAGGTGGCAGTTTAGTCCCGTAACTATTGGTGTGTGTCCAGATCACTCTAGACCACCACTATGGCACATTGGATTCTCCTCCAATGCGCATTGGTTGAGTTATACAGAGTATATCATGTATAAATGATCAATTATTCATTTGGTTAATGACAATTCTTCCATTCTTTCTCTATTTCTTCTTCTTTCTCAATTTCTCTCTACAAATGTGTCTGTTATTTTCTAGCTAGATCTATTATGTGAAGGTTCAACACATTTACACAAAATACTTAGAGTTTTGTTTAGAGTGGGGTGTCACGTCATTTTTCTTAATACCCTCAGAATCAAAAGAATGGTATTCCTCCCTTGAGAAACAACTTGAATCATTCTATGCTTGGAATCGAATCTACTCACGCACTAAGAAACTAGTTCTTTGAAATCAAAAGCTTCAAGCATAAAACCAAACTTGGATATACCAATTTTCCAAATTTTACTAGAAATGTTTTCTCAATAGTGAGGTTGGAGTACCACTGATATGTAGTAGACCAGTGAAAATCATTATTCTAGTGAGCAAGGGAGTTGATAGTATCTCCGCAAAAGGTTCTCAATTTCTTCTAGTTTCCATATTTCCACTCTTTTCAATACACTTTGAGATATGTGAAGGTTATTAATATCAATTGTGGAGCTTAAGTAATAAGAGGATAATATCATTATGGGTGAAATCCCGGAGGTGGGTAACACTTTCGTGACAATCTGATCTCCAAAATTCTGAAAAACATTTTTTCAGCCAAACTAATAGTATTTTTCGGCCGAAAGGTGGAACATCAAATCAAATGGTATAGTGACAATATCCTCGATTTACGTGTAAATATTTAGTCAGACATATTTTTTCCATCCGACAATATTCTTTCGGCCGAACGATATTCTGGCTAAAACATATTTCGGCCGAAAGATTGTTCAGCTGAAAGAAGGTTTATATATCAACCACACATCAAGTTTTAAACATTTTTCTAACCTTTTGGCGTTTGTGAGCCTTCACGAGTGTTGGCGTGGACGTAGGGTGTTTGTGAGCATTCGTGACTGTTGGCGGGCATTATTGCGGGTGGTTAGGCGTTCAATGGGCCGAGATTTAGGTGAGCGTTCGTGAGAGTTGGTGGCCGTTTGGCGGGCTGAGCTTCAAGTAAGTAACTGTAATTTTTTTTTTTTTAATTTTAATTTTAATTTTAATCTGAAGATTGTAACATTAAATTTAATTTTAATTTTTAAATTAAAATCTAGCTTTAGGTGGCGGCCTCTGTGGCCAAGCCGTTGGCTTCTGCACTATCAAGCTCTACTACCTTTCCCCGTGCGATCAACCTATTATGAGTAAACCATGAGACAAATCTCTGAGTAAATTTGTGTATTAGAATTTTAATATCGTTGTAGAATCATATAGCTTCTTCTCTAAACAAAAATTTGTTATGAACGTTGCTGAATTTAATTTCATCCCAGAACTTCGAATTTACTCCATTCGCTATAAATTGCATTTACCGATCTTGACTTTGATGTTGAATTTGTTATATATTAATTAATCCTAAGTTAAATTCTTATATATTCGTGTGTTTTATAAATCTATATTCAATCTAGAGATTCAAATTCATGATGTCAATGGTAAAATGTGTTTACAATATATGGAGATTTGATTTTAAAAAATCACTGCAGTCGTCGTTGTGCTTGGAAACTAAAAAAATTATGGTCTCTGTCAAAATGAGTGCCTTTCGAAGTTTTTAAATATATATATATATATTTGCACATGTAACCTTTACAAAGTCGATTTGGAACTTTTCGCTCGATGTTATTTATATTACAATTTGAATTTTAATGGGTATGATCGTCGTTGGCTAGAAGTCAAATCAGGGCGGATCAAATCATGAGACTGAATGCTTTTACCCCTGAAATGCAAATGATTTCTAAATAATTAGCTAGTGATGACCTTCCCAATGATCTATTATAGGTGATACCATTCAATGAATCACTCGTCGCTTCAGCCCATAAAATGAGACCTATTCCCCGGTTGTCCTATTATAATTGGGTTAAATTTATTTCTGTCTGAAGGTTAAATTTTTTTCTTTCTGAAGGTTAAATTTATTTTTGTCTGAAGGTTAAATTTTTTTTCTGTCTAAAGGTTAAATTTCATTTATGTCTGAAGGTTAAATTTCGTTTCTGTTTGAAGGTTAAATTTTTTTTCTGTCTGAAGGTTAAATTTGTTTCTGTCTGAAGGTTAAATTCATTTTTGTCTGAAGGTTAAATTCGTTTATGTCTGAAGTTTAAATTTCATTTCTGTCTGAAGGTTAAATTCGTTTCTGTCTGAAGGTTCAATTATTTCGAATTCTAATTCAGTCTGAAGGTTAAATTTAGAATTTTGCTTCTGTCTGAAAACTATTTCGAATTTTAGTTATGTCTGAAGTTTAATTTATAATTATTCCTTTAGAGTATAATAAACCAATCCGGTTCAGTTATTTCGATCTGAAGGTTTAATTTAAAATTATGTTTCTGTTTGAAGTTATTTGTAATTCTAATTCAGTGTGAAGGTTAAATTTAGAATTTCGCTTCTGTCTGAAAGCTATTTCAAATTTTAGTTCCGTCTGAAGTTTAATTTAGAATTATTCCTTTAGAGTGTGATAAACCAACATCAAACCTATATCTAATCCTTTTAGCAGTTAAAGGAAAAATTTAGGAACGTGAAATCAAAATTAATGAGTGAAGAAATATATATTTAATCATTTGTACCAAGGATGTGCACTTGTAAGAATCACCAACTCCTAAGCATGAGACAAATGGTAAACAACAACTTGCACAAGAGTAGTTTGATTAGTCAAGTAGTTTGTAATGAAAATTTCATCTTCGATTATTGAAACTGAATATTAGATATTATTTAAGTACAAAACATTGCTTAGATTAAGGAGTTGTTGCAAAATTTAGGTACATATGCCACTGTGTGAAAGAAAATAAATTCACTTCCCCCTTTTTAAAACCCTTATTTAGAAATTAAAACCTGAAAATTTCAGTGCAAAATTATTACTGAAGCACTAGAGTTACTTGTGGCAATTACTTTTTAAGTGGAAATTTAAACCCTTATGAACATAAATATTTGAATTTAGCATAAACCCCAAGGAACATATATATATAGTTAGAATGTTCCATTTAAGATGCTTGATAAGTGAAACATATATGTATAACCCAAAGTCACCTTTCTGTATAACCCATTGTAAATTGAATTGGCATGCCTAACTTTGAATTTCATTTACATGATATTAATATGTAAAGATATTATTGAACTCAATATGGGCCCCTTAAATTTGGTAAATTCAAATAACTTCAAAATTATTTAAAAAACAAAGTCAAAACTATCAATGCACATATCTAATATTTTGATAATAAACAAAAAGACTCGATTGAAAGAATGAAAATGTAATAAAGGTGGACCAAGAGAATATATACGCTTTACACTTAGATTCAACTTATGTATCTTTCCTTCTATRWTGGGAAKTAGTTTCATTTGCATAAATGTGCAACCTAAAAGAACATAAACTAAATTTCAAAATTATACTCAAYAACAAGCTTAAGAATCGATTAAATAATTAATATTTATTAAGAAAAAATTATAGGATAAGTTAATTCCTTTGTGTTTGTCGTCTTTCCCAAAATGAAATTAGGTGGACTTATTCCTCACATTTTTTTCTTGTGCTCTTAGGGCATTAAACAATGAGGGATATTTCATATATCTCTTATTTCCCCTTAAGTGTCTAGTTACATAGTTAATGAATGCAATCTGTCAATTTTTTTGTCCTCTAGTAAGCTTCCATTTTCTTACTTTGTGAGACTTGTTCCTGTAAATTTTGATAATTATAGGAGAACACTTCTGCCACTCCTATCCTTCGTTCTTGTATCCCTAGAGTAATTATCGAACACTTGATTTATATTCTCATATGTTAGTTGAAATATTTCACCATTTACAAGGAGGTTCAAGGTCTCGGTCAAGTCTTATTTTATGCCTATGAGGTGCAGTAGTTTAAGAGACGCATCATCTAAAGTGTAGTTTTGAGCTCTTTTGCACCATTTGTAATCCCTAGTATCTCTAGATTTGCAATAACATATATATATATATCAATGAAGGTCTTAGTCATCTAATCCGAACCACTGATGTTTTTTCCTTCAAAGTTCATGAACCATCTCAAAAAGGATTCCTTTAGTGTGGAGAGAAAGAGCCCATGCTTTTTAGAATTTGATGTGTAGTCATTGGTTCTACAGAGAACCTCAATCTGAAAAAAAAAAGATATCATGATCCTTATGTTGGGTTGTTCCTCACTTTCTTCTAAAGTACTGTTCAAATATGGATATTCCTCTCTATCTTTAGTCCCAGACTAAAAAAAGGATTGATTAAAATCCATGCAATATTGTGCTCTCATTCTTCAATCTACTCAAAAAATTATTTAATCATTTGTTGGATTCTCTTAAACAAGCTACTTCAAAAACTTTTCAAAATCCCCTTGGTGTTGTATTTGACCACTAGTTCCTACTTTAGATATACCAACAATATGAGATTTTGGTAGAAATCTTCCATATTTTTTTCTAAGTCCATGCAAGCAATCTAAATAGGTATGCCATTTTTTTTCAAAAATTCCATATTTTTCCTAATTTTGATAACAAGCAATGACACCAAATTTTTTTGGTAACCTCCCTGAAAACGACGCCAAAAATTGTGATTCAAATAATTGTAGCAAGATATAAAGAACCCCTTAGCTTCACTTTAATTATCAACCCAAAGGTCATGTACACTTATGAGGTGTTGTGCACTATGTATGCAAATTAAAAAAATCAAATATGCACTACTAATTCTGATGAAAAATTGTGGCAAGGAAAACGATCAACTTTAATAGTTCATTCTGATTTACTTTTATGCAATTGAGTCCATGAATTTTTCCCCTATCTCTTATGAAAATATGTACAATATAGATGAAGGTCTAAGGTCATAACCTCTTCAAGGAAAATTTGATTAAATGAAATCCCTTGGACTATTGATCAATGTGTTCGGGGATTAGTAAAACATTATAACACTAGTTATCGTGCATTACATTCATAGGATTTGCATTAAAGTACAAACCATTATAATTTAAAAGTAATTAGAGAAATACAGGAAATTCATAGGATCCACATCAAAGTACTAAACATTATAATTTAAAAGTAACTAAAGAAATACATGGAATAAAATTGTTTCTAAAAACAATATAGGAAATGCAAATACTGTTAGAAAATGAAACGATGTAAACTAATAATTTGTTTCTACACAAATTTATCTACTCTAAAACGTAAATTCAAAGACACGAGATGTAAAGAAAGAGGGTTCCTACACCATTTCATTTAGTGGACACTACTCAAGGAAGTTTGTCACTGAGCCTGAGTCGGCCCCTCTGCAATATGTCTCTTGTCCACATACCTGGCCATCCTGAATGTCCAATCAAGTCTTTGTTCGAAATCACTAAAGCCTTCAGTCCGATCATCAATATTATCAAGTCCATAACCAACGAGCCGTTGAAGACCTCTGGGTAGTGCAGTCGTACACTCATATTACACTCCTACCCGAGTTTAGAAGATTTTGAAGTTGTTGCTTGAGATCTGAAGTACAGCCATCAGGTCGAATCAGCTTCTGGGAGATGGATACTCTAAATGTATATCTTTCTGATTTCGAGATGTAGCTCCGATGTGTATTATTCGCAGCTACTCTTCATAGCTATTTGACATGGATCTATAGTGTATTTGATTGGTAACCATGGTTCTATCTTATCCCGAGCATGGGTATGCCCGCCTCGGTGAGACATTTGTTATTTTGCAGACGACACCTCCTGATTCCTGATTCTTGGGCTCACTCACTCAGCATATCAGTACAGATTAGTAAAGAATTGGTAATGTATTTCGGCCATTAGATGCTCTTCTGACCTCACACATTAGGGGGCATCTGTTATAACCCTAAATTGCACCATACATGCTTACCTGGCATCAGGCCTACTCATTTCCCTTCATTGCCAAAACATCTGCTGAGAAACCTCTTTAAAAAACCTCTTGGGTAAAGGTACACACGCCCTAACCCACTACTACACATGTTGGAACACTGGCATGCCTACTACTGCATGAGTTTGAATGCTGGCAGGCCTATTACAACCCGCGTTTACCTAACAAAGCACAAAAATAGGAAAGTCTCCAATGGGACAAAAAGCTATGGGTTAGTTAACTGAAACTCCCAGCCATGCATGGCCGAGAGTTCATCTAAAACCCTAGCTCATTCTAGCCTATAAAAGAAGGGGTAGGGGTACTATTTGGAGGAGGAAAAAAATAGCAAAGAAACTTTGCCCATTTGCCAAGTCCATTTGTCCCAACCCTTTAGCCTTTCCTCAAGCCTAAGGAGAATTAATGCAAAGAAGTTGGAGGACAAAGAAGAGGAGGATCCCAGGATCAGGATCAAGGAGCGGTGGTCGGTCTCAACTTCAAAATTGTAAGTTGATTCATTTTGAAAATAATAAAAGAATACTTTTCCCATCCCAATGCATGAGTCATATGTGGTTTGTGTAATTTATGCTTAATGTTTAACCCTCAAGTAGAAAAGTATCATGCATGCGTAGTGTTTTATCTTGATTGCAGGTTAACTTTGGAAGGAGCCGCACGAGCAAACAATCAAGAGCGCAACGAAGGATCTACACCAAGCATCAGTAAAAATCTTAGTAGTTGCTTTCCATGCATGTATCGTAAAAAAGGGTTTAAAGTTTTGGGTGGTAGGTTAAAAGGTCATTTCTTGAAGGTCAACATCTGCATGCAAGCCTAGCCCTAGCTTGTTAGTCCGTAGGGTATTATTTCCCAACAACAAAATTGGCGACTCCACTGGGGAAGATACTCTTAGGGTTTCCAGATTTAGTTGAGGTTTTTGGGTAGTTCAATGGATTAGATTTTATGTTTCTTTGTTTGTCTGTTTTCTATTAGGTCAGAGCTAGCAGGGAACTTGGTTCTTTATACCAGTTTTTCCTTGACTGTTGCTTGACGATAATTATCGGGACACACAGAGGTACACGCGGCCTACAGAAGGCCTGCACGCGTGTCACCTGCGCCCTAACATTCTATAGCCCGCGTTTGAACGCCTGCTGTAGTGGTTTCAGTAGCGTGTAGGAGTCGAAAAGCTTGAGAGGTGGTCCTCCTCTTCCCTGTCAGAATTATACATTCTTAGGGGGATTTCTGGATCCTGTCTGAGTCTTGCTGGTTCGAAGTCTTGTTTGAGTTTGCTTTATTGCGTTTTGTTATCTCTTTGCAATTATTTTTCTATTATGTTAAAGAAGAAGCATAGAAACCTTCAGGAGACCCTGGTTGTCATTACCAGAGGCCTTTTCCAGGTCTGGTCTGCCTGTGTTTAGTTTTTTCTTAAATGTTATACATACATGCGGCCTGTACAAGTGCAGCCTGCGAGTACTCGCGTGCAGTTGTGGGTCAGCATGCGTTTGCATGCGTGTTGTTTCAGTGACAGTAGTGGGCTTGATAGGTTTCTTTTCAATCAGGGTGGGGAAGTCATCCCTTCCTGTGGTGAGAAGTGTTCCTCTTAGGGGTTTGAGTTTAGGGTTTCATAGTCAGTAGGTTAGGGCCTCTTACCCTTAGCCTGTTTTTTCTTAGTTGATAATTGATAGAAAATATAAAAAAGAAAAATTGTGTTTTATGGTTTTTAGACAAGCGTAAGAGTCGGTGCTTTTTTGATTCCCATTGGGTGTCTTTTCTCTGGTTCTTTGCGATCTGTGCTTTAAGCCAGAATTTTGTTTTGTTTTCTTGGTTTTGTGATTGTCAGCATTTTCCCTTTGTTGTTTCATTTAGCACTCAAATAAAAAATATATATATATACTTTCTTTTTCATTTTCTTCTTTGTTTGAAGATTGTGTTTATGCATCAATATCTAGGAAGAAGTCTTTTGTTCATAAGTTTTTGCAGTGAATTTAGAGTATAAGTAGCTCATAGTCGAGCGAAATTCATGTATGTTTGCTGCATGAAATCTTAGAAAAATTGAAAAGAAAAGAAGTCTTTCTTGTGTGAAAAGTTGTTGATTTTTGCATTTAGTAAAAGCATTTTGTTTCCATCATTTTTTCATTCGTTTTGCTTTGAGTCTTTACACACCATCAGTTTCACATTCATACCTTGTGACGTAAAAAAGCCCATAAAAGCAACGCTAATTTAAAATCTATTAGACCTTTTGTTTGTAGGGTTCATACACTAGCTCAGGACTAGGGCCTTGGAATAGGTTGGAGAGGAAACTCCCCAAGGCCACTCAAAAACAAACATTGGAGTCTGTGATAGGGAGTGTAGAAGTCCAGTTTCGTGGAAGTTATCTGGGACCCCCCTCTAACACAGGGGCTAAACACGAGGTCGTGTAAGGAAAGGTAGCGGAGATAATGCCTCCAAAGCCGGACCGAGCGTAGTGGAGAACACATATCGAGGATTTGTTTTGGGATTTCGTCGTTTGCATTTTCCATGGGGCTTCATGGGTCTCGAATCCGTTCGAGGTCCTTAGTTGTCTTCCAGACCATTTTCTCTCGATACCCTTGACAGGTTTTGGGCTTGATACCTTGCTCATTGTGGTCTACCTGACTATCGACTGTACCCGCCTGGTGACTGTTCATGTGCTGGCAAACTAGTTGCCAATCGTTTTAGGGACATACACAGGTGACTGCAGGGGTATACCACGGTACCTGGGACAGACATCGGGCCACTCTTTGCAGAGTATACCCAGAGGGTGCTTCCGTTTTCGATTTGCACTTGCACTGGTAAGTTGCTTTAGTGTTGGTTGTTGTAACTGTTCTTCAAAATAGTTAGTGATTGCTTGTCTTATCCCTTAGGGGTTTATTTTTTAGTGTGGGTTACTATTTGATCGTGTAGAATACCTTAGTGTGTCGTGGATCTTCTCACACAGTGGAGGATCCAGAGCTCCACCGGTCATGAAGGCTTCTGGGCCTGCCGTCGGTTATACTGGAGCCACCCCCGCCACCATTGAGGCGGAAGCTAGACCAACAAGGGTCCTTCGAAGCAACCGGGTTACAAACCATTGTTCCCGAACAACTCCCGGAGGAATAAACTACCAATCTTGGTTCGGTTGAAACCCCAACCACTTATACTTGGACACCGGTTATTGTACCTATCCAATTTTATGAAAGCTTGTCAGTGCCTCACACAGCTATGGCAACAAACGTTGTTACTTCCTCTGGGAATTCTTCCATTCCCACCACCGTTGCTACCACAGGAGAAGCATATCCTAACTTGTCGTCGTCGGCCCAAACCACCATGGTCTCGGCCGCAACTACGTCGCATAGTGGACCGACCCCATTTATCACGGCGGCCACAAATCCCTTCAAACCTAGTGCAACAGTCTCTCCGTTCTCATATGGTATGCCTAGTTCAGGTACAAGTCCTGCACTCACTCACTCCACTTTACAGACTTTGGGTCTGGGGGCAGGGAGCTCTAACGCTCCTCTGCAAGGTCAACTTGGGGGCATTCCTGTCCCTTTTAACACTTTTACTTACGCTAGAGGTCATATCTCTCCTTCGTCCCCTTCGCTTGTGTAAGTTTTAAACTTGCGAAGTAAAGCAATGCATATAGATTCTTAAGCAATACACAAATTAATCAATGGCTCATACACAAAGTACACAGAGATTTTTACCGGAAACCCTCAACTGGGAAAACCTTTCTTATTTTCATTATATCGAATTTCACCATTCGCCATACAATATATACAATGTTTTTAGGTATTCCGTAGATACCAAAACCCTAATCCCTTAATCCGGGATTAATTTACAAATCAACTAAAAATAGCAAAATCCGCTAAAAATAGCACCCACACACACACACACATGCAAAGAATATAATACATACCCACCAGCTTGGTGGTCTGCATCAGCAGTCCGCCGAGCAGCCTGCACACACGAGTTCATTTGGAGTCAGGAGTCAAGTAACACCTGTGCAAACTCAGCCGGTAGGTTTGTCACCGTTTGTTTGGAACGAGACCTTTGGTAACAACACGTTCGCATCCACCACTTTCTCGTCTGGGGGCACCCCCATTTTTGGACAGTCTACTCCGACGTAGGGTACTATTCCTGTGCCAGGGGAACACATAGTAGGACTATGTAACTCCGGTCAAGGATCCGTTCCTTCCTCTGGAATGTCGTTCTGGGGTAATTCTTTCCACAGTCAATGGAACCCTGGACAAACGTCTATGCCTCTCCCATCAGGACCGACATGGGGTAATCCTTCCCAAAGTCCGTCAAACATGATGAATGCCCAAAATCCCATGTCCTTTATGGGGAATCATCCAATGATGTCTCCATAGATGAAAAATCCTTACGCTGGTCAGGGCCATGGTTTCTACCAAAATTCGGGCCAGTAGCCAAACTTTTCCTGGCAACCTCGTGCCAGTCAAACTCCAGGACCCTTTTTTCTAGGCTATCAGCAGCAACCCAAACTACCATTCCTGGCGATGTTACACTTGCCAGATTTGAAAAGGTTGTTAAATGATCCTATTTGTCATGATCCACGTTGGCCTCCTATGCCAACAAAGTTACCTTCAGACATCCCAAAGTTTGAGGCCAAGCCTAACGAAGATCCAGGTCTACTTTCCATCTTTGGTGTTCATCTAACTCATTGAAAGATGACTCTATCCAGTTGCAATTGTTTCAACGCACTCTTATTGGGAGTGTCGTGAAATGGTACATCGAGCTTGATCGCTCAGAATATTCTTCTTTTGGCAAACTGGCGATGGCCTTCCTTAACCATTTCCAGTTACCTGTGAGATATGACGTCGGCACAAAGATGCTTGCCAATTTTGAACAGACAACAGTGGACCATATCTTTGACCATATCTCAGAGTAGCGATGTCGAAAGAGTCTAATCAAAGTACCAGTCCCACCAGCATTCCTGCTGGAGTGGTTCCTTAAGTCTTTAGTCCCTCAATTGTCCAAAGACGTCGCGACTTCAGGAGTTTTCTCCGAAGAAGATGCCATCATGAGGGCTCAACAGTTTGAGCTCATCTATTCTCAGTCTGGTTTATTGTACAACATCCTATCGGATGCACCACGATCGATACTAGATAAAACTAGACAGAGAGCTAGACCACATGCCGACGGTATCGTTGGTTCAACACAAACCAAGCCTGTTGAGCAATTGACAAAGCAATTGCAACAATTATCTATACAACACTCAGCGGCCAACCAGACTACTACTTTGGCTGCTCCTCCTACCCAAATTTCAGAAGTACACTCCATGCAGATGACTAACCCAAATTCCACCCAACAGCCTGAAGGGAAGAAAAAACAACGCAAGAAGGGTAAGAGGGATAAAAAACCCACTGACAATGCTGGCGAGGGTACCATAGAAAAGAGGAAGGAGAGGTATCTGTGCAACTTGTGTGTGGAAGACCACCCGACCCATCTATGTCCTCGACTTGTAGAGGCCCAAAATTTTGTCACACAACAACAACAAGCCGTGTTGACTAATCCCTTTCAGCATGGGAAAAATTTAACTCAAGCTTCTACAAGTGCCGAAGGGGGCATCCAGGACACCTGCCCTCCTCCAAATAACTCCTCATCCGCGAACGTATATATGGTTAGGGGTGATGCTTTAATAACGACTAGAGTGCACGACTATAGTAAACCAAACACTTCTGAGAAGGGTAAAGAAGCCGAGATCCCATCTCTTCCTCTACAGATCGAGAAGATGTTGGGTGAAACAATGACATGTATCCCAAAGGGTGCATTTAAGAAAGCTTCTCACAATCCAAATGCAAGGGCCACCCAAAATTACTCTGTGGTGGAAGATTTATCACAAACCCCTTGTGCAATGTCCGCTTTGGAGGTCCTCCAAAGCTGCCTTGCTTAGAGGAAAGCCTTGTTGACTGCTTTAGGCACTACTGAGACTTGTAACCCGGGTACCATCATGTTAGATACGACCGACTTAAAACCTCGTCTTCCTTACCACGTCGCGTTTCAGATAGTAGTGGCTCATCCCACAAAAACTTTTACATGGAATATCTTTCACACAGTGGTCGACGAGGGCACTTCAACATGCATTATGTCGTTAGCATGCTGGAAGGCCATTGGTCAGACTGCTTTGTCTCCATCACCTACTCTCCTCACTGCATTTGACGGTCGTTCTTTCCGACCACATGGCATCGTTCCTTCTTTCCCTGTGCAGTTAGGAGGGAAGATCGTGTGCGTCGAAGTAGAGGTAGTCGATGCTCCCCTCGACTATAACCTCTTGTTAGGTTGGAGTTGGAATTATGCTATGCAAGTTGTGGTTGCTAAAGTTTTCCGAGTCTTGTTGTTTCCACACGAGGGTCGGATAGTGACCATTGATCAATTGTCCTTCTCTAGGCCTGACCCAGCTTTGGGGGCATCCACGGTTCCCATGATTGATAATCCACATCCCGATGTCATTAACATTGGATTTGGTTTGTGCCCATACTTGATGGGTACCTTCGATTACCCACCTCCTCATGACGATCTCAAGTTTATATCGAATCACCACAAGGCTGATATTTTTCATGTTTCGTCATTCCGCACGACTTACTTTGAGGATCCATGGGTTCTTCCTTCCCCATCAGCCATGATGGATGAGACAGGGCACTTCGACATGTCCATGCCCTTGTCGGTAGCTGAAGTAGCGTACTCTTTAGTCCAACAAGCTTCAGCTAACCCTGATTCGCCTCCCACACAAGAGTTGTATCCACTTCCCGAGCCTATTTGGGCTCAGGGTTCTCTTGCTACCACCAATTTGTTAGACTTAGTCTTTCCTTCTGACGAAGCAGTAATCGAGGCACTGACTAGTCCGGACAAACCCTGGGACAATCTTCATCACAGATCATATTTCCTCCTAGAGTTACACCGAATTGAGACAAGAGAATTCACCATCACCATGACGGGAGATCAGCCATGTCCTATTAACGTCTTAGCTACACAGGAAATTTATGCTGAGGGGAATATGGCGACTATCGCTGAAACTATACCTATCGATATCTCCCAAAACCCTGGCGTCGTGGAGAATGTCTTCGTCGGAGCAGACTGCTCCCCCAAAGAGATTCAGATTTACATGGATCTTTTCAAAGAATTCCGCGACGTTTTTTCCTGGTCTTATGAGGAAATGCCAGGTATTGATCCAAAAATAGTTGAACATGAAATCACAATGTATCCTGATGCTAAGCCTGTTTGACAAAAACTTCGTCCAGTTAATCCTAGGAAAGCAACAACCATTAAGATGGAGGTTGAGAAATTGCTCAAGGCAGGGTTCATTTACCCTATCCATTTGACTCAATGGGTGTCAAACCCTGTGCCGGTCGATAAAAAACAAGGCATGATTCATGTATGTACCGATTTCCATGATTTGAACAAGGCATGTCCAAAAGATAATTATCCAACCCCATTCATTGACCAGATCATTGATGAATGTGCCGGTTGTGAGGCCTTTTCATTCATGGATGGTTTTTTAGGCTATAACCAAATCCAAATCAAACTTGAGGACCAACATAAAACGACATTCATTTGTTTGTGGGGTACATTCGCATATCGTAAGATGCCTTTTGGCCTCAAGAATGTTGGAGCCACTTTCCAGCGGGCCATGTCTTTTGCGTTTCACGACCTCAAACATATAGTCGAGGCCTATCTAGATGATTTAACATCACGCTCTCGCAAGTGAAAAGACCATCCAATGCACCTCAGACTAATCTTTGAACACTGTCACTACTTCAGGATTCGCTTGAATCCCAACAAGTGTAGCTTTTGCGTCACGTCAGGACGATTGTTAGGTTTCATTGTATCCACAACGGGGATCATGGTGGATCCTCTTAAGGTGGAGGCAATAATCCAGTTGCCCCCCCCCCCCATGCACCATCTTACAACTTCAAAGTATTCAAGGCAAGGTAAACTTCTTATGACGCTTCATCGCCAACTATGCCGAAATCACCAAGGGATTTATGCATTTACTTAAGAAATATGTTCTTTTTTTTTGGGACGAGGCCGCTCAACACTCTTTCGATGCATTAAAATACGCCCTCACAACTGCGCCTCTGCTACGATCACCTAATTATAACAAGGATTTCTTATTATATCTAGTTGCCGCAGAGTCAACTATAGGCATGGGTTTAGTTCAGGAAGATGATTTGTTTTCATAATACGTGATCTATTACTTGAGACGAGGCCTTGTAGGACCGGAACTTAATTATTCCCATCTCAAAAAACTTGTGTTGGCAGCAGTTCATGCTGTTCAATGGTTCCTTCACTATGTTCTGTTTCGCAAGACCACCATCGTTGTTGTCATGAATCCATTCTAGTACATGTTGACACGACGAGTTATCGGCAGAAAAATCAGTATATGGATGGTCATCCTCCAAGAATTTGACTTAAACTTCATTTCAGCAAAGTCCAAGAAGTCATTGGTCTTCGCAGAACTTATTTTGGAAGTTCCGGTTGAGTCAGGTGACGTTGTGCCTGAGGAATCGCATATCCGAGGGGGTATGTTTTTGATTGAATCTTCAGACCCCTGGTACAGAGATATACTAATCTATCTCCAGACTTTGAAGTGCCCCACCTCTACTTCTCGTGATGAGCATCGACGGATACACCATCAGGCTAAGAATTATCTCATACTCGATGATACGTTGTATTAGAGAGGTGTATATTGCGTCTTGCGTCAATGTCTCACTCATGAGGAGGCCTTCATTGTGCTCAATGATTGTCATATAGGTGCTTGTGGAGGTCACTTATCTGGGTTGGCAACAGCCCAAAAGATTTTACGAGCAGGTTACTTCTGGCCCACACTTATCAAAGATTGTATTGGGTCGGTCAAGAAGTGCCATCCGTGCCAAATCTTCTCGCGGAAGATGAGGGCACATCCAGCTCCTATGTTTCCTATTATCATAGTTGGTCCCTTCACTAAATGGGGGATTGATTACACTACATGCAACCCCCCGTCATCCAGGGGGCATCGCTATATCATCGTAGCTGTCGACTACTTCACTAGATGGGTCAAAGCTATGCCAACGTTTAAAGATAATGGAGAGACTGCAGCTCTCTTCTTATTCAACCAGATTATAGCACGGTTCAGTGTCCCGAGAGAGATTGTCACTGACCATGGCAGTCACTTTTAGAACCAAATGATGTCCGAACTAACATCAAAGCTTGGGTTACGGCAAGAACATTCATCACCTTACTACCCCCAAGCCAATGGGCAGGTGGAAGCTGTAAACAAAACTCTTAAGACAATTCTACAGCGAACCATCAACTCAGCCAAGTCAAACTGGCATTTGATGTTATACTCAGCATTATGGGCTTACCGAACATCAGTTAAGATTGCAACTAGTTTCTCACCTTTCCAACTCATTTACGGTCTGGAGGCAGTCTTGCCCATCGAATTTCAAATACCATCTCTAAAATTGGCAGTACAGTTATTGCCAGACACTTCTCCGCTTGAAGAATGGTTAGTACACCTTGAGCAGCTTGATGAGAAGCGTCGCGATGAGGCCCTGGCCAATGAGGCTCATAAACATAAGGTCAAGTGTCAATATGATAGGTCCATTCATCCTCAGATTTTTTCTGAGGGCGACCTTGTCCTGGTCTATGACCAAGACAAGGACCCTCTGGGGGCAGGAAAGTTTAAACCCATGTGGTTCGGACCCTTCATTATTAAAGAGGTGTTAAAAAAGGGCACTTATCGTTTGGTCAATTTTGAAGGGAATTCTTTGGCGGAGCCTAGAAATGGGATCTACCTCAAGAAGTATTACTCATAGAGCGGTCATTGTGGGTAACTTTTTGTAACATATGTATGGTCTTTGTACTATTCCTTTTTTACGTTTTTTTTAAAAAGTGTTATGGACGTGTCATTGATGTTATCTTTCATCAATATGGCAGATGTCAAGTGAGTCTGAGGTGTTCGTTGGGTATGCGAACGGTGCTAGTCGACACACACAGAGGCTTGCTTTCGCAGCTTGGGTAATCTTTACACCACAGGGTCAGTTATTATCGTCCGGGGGTATATGCTTAGGTGACACCACAAATAATGTCACTGAGTATAGTGCATTTATTGAGTTGCTTCATGATGCTTGGTCATTGGGTATCTCTCGTCTCCAGGTCTATCTAGACGCCTAACCTGTTGTGTCGCAGCTAAACAGAATATACCGGGTACATGATCCAACTTTACACCGACGATTCCTTAGGGTACATCTCTTGGCACACAACTTTGATTATATCACATATTTTCATGTTCCTAGGAGTCTAAATCAAATCATAGATACTATAGCTAATCACATTTTAGATAGGCATCTTGCTCACATATAAGAAGATCATGAACATAAATATGTAAATACATTCTTGTAAACATAATCCATAAGACACAAAAGAGATAAAAACCATATATAAACATCATAAAATGCTCAGAGTACATAGATGGGCACAAGCGCCTCAAAAGCGGGAACAATAATGAGTCATCGGGCTTATGCCCTCAAAAAATATATATACAATAAGGTGCTCGTGCCACATAAAAAGTCTCAAAGTCTGCTCAGGGCCTATGGGCCTTGTTATAATCATCTACAGCGCGGGCTAAACGCCTAAACAATCGGACCCATGTCCGAGGTGCCCCCACAACGTGAGTCTGCATGGATGGCAGCATATCCTCTATCTCTGCCATGGGAACTGTGAGAGTGAGTGCAGTAAAGTTCCACTCAACTCGCCTAAGAACCCTCTCGGCCTCTCCTGCTAGGAGGTTCCCTACTACTTCTGCTCCCCCAGCGGTGGCGGCAACGACTTCTGGCTGTGGGCGACGCCTGTTCTGTTCATAGTCGACAGGTCACACGTGTCCCACATCTGCATCCAATACAAAGTTCACCCATGAAAACCTCTGGTATACAAAAACATGATATATATATCAAAAGGACATAAAAATTACATATGCAAACAAAAAAAAACTGTATAAGTGGAGACTTACCCATCTCCCCTCACTCCTCACCAGGAGGCACTGGTATCGCTGGATCTCTAGAAAAATCGATCCCTGTGTATGGGTAGTCCTCAATAGCTGGGATATGGCGCGACAACCAAGCAAAAAATTCATCGTTTCCACCACCCTGTCGCGGTAGTAACGCTGCCCATCTGCATAATGCAGGGAAAGTGGCCAGATGTCCTTGTACTGTCAGTCGAGGACTAAAACATGGAACTCTCGAAGAAGAAGAATGAACACAGGATAGTCCCAAACCCAAAGTTCATGTGTGTCTACTGTCGGCATGCTGTCAACTAACTCTTCATGCACTCTAACAGTGTGGTACTCCAATAAAAAATTTGTGCATTCATGCACTGGATCACACAGTTCATCTGTACGCGCGAAGCCTAGTGCACGGCTGTTGAGCCGGTAATCCACCCAATGAGCAGTAAAATAGTCTAAATGGCGAGGTTGGTAATCCTACTAACGGGTACCGAGGAAGTTCTCTGATTGGTCCCAGCCTCACAATACTCCTCTATCAGCTCCGAGACTTTAATCGGCCCCGCAGGAAATGTCTGAAAGTTGACTGGTTCCCCTCTCCTCGAGAGGCCAGTCAAGAAGTAAATGTCCTCGGTGGTGGGCACCAAGGATTTCCCCTCTAGCATGAATGCCTCTGCATCAGGGTGCCAACAATCAACCAAGGCGTTCAGTAGCCTTGGTTTCACGCACATAAACGGACATAGAAACAATTTCACCAACCCACATTGCGTCAACACGGCCACAACATTTGGATCTACAGCCACTAACTCATTGGCAGCCTCGTGCTCCCTCTCCCTCCACTGAACATACATCCTTCCAACACAACAAAGCAAAAAAGGAGGGTCAATACTTTTATACATTGGTCTTTTCATTACACGGGGGGGTACCCACGGCCTGTAGAGGCGACAGTCGCGGGTACTCGCGGGTTGTCCTTGGCCAGCCCGCGTTTACCTAGGTCTGACCTTTTTAAGGTCAACGACCGCCCCCAAAATCAACTACTAAGCTTAAAATGACGTATTGAATAGCAAGACAAGGGAGTTTGTACTTACTTGGTCCAAGCAAAAGTCCGTTTCGTCCACCGTAGCTCCCGGAATCATGATCTTTGGCAAAGGGGGTCTTTTGGCTCCAGAGTCAATTTCCAAATCAGCAATGGTGATAATGAGCTGCCAGCTTCTATTTATAGACTTTTTGGCTTCTTTTTGTCACTTTTTTGGGCCCTTTTATAAGTTTCTTTATACCAAAAACCATTTAGAGTGATCCAAGAGTTACATGGGATGGATTTGATCAGGTATTGGGACATTTTTTATTGAGTTTCGAAAGAAAAAAAAAATAATAATATAGTGACGGTCCATAAATTTTATTTTTTTTCAAAAATCAACTGGAGCATATAGGATAGGATTTCATCCCAACTGTTGCATATCGTTGCCTTTTGTTCTTATGACATAGGATCGATACCATCCGGTTGTGACACAGAACTATCATATATGTTCTAGAAGTGTCACAACTTGGTGGTAGAGCTTACCAAAACATGGATGCCCTAGGTAGCTCCTAGTCGCATTATGGTGTCCATGCCATTTCTAACAACTTTGTAGGCTCGGGAGCCCATATAGTCTTTCCTGAATATGAGTTTTGAGCCTCATTTGCATGGGTTCTTTTTACTCTTTGACTTACCCTCCGGAATCCCAAAACATAACGGGTCTCCTTTTAAGCCCTTTTCAGACCCTCTAAACATGAAAATATTGTCGAGCGATCTTGTGGCCTTTCACGCTCATTAAACTGAAATTTGAAGTCACATCTGTCCGACGGTAGTTTACCCCTTTTTTGGTCCAGACGGTCAACTGTATGAACAAAGGAATACTCTATTGAATTTCCATTCTTTAGAAGAGTATCCTCAAGTATAATTTTATCCCTTTTTCAGGCCTGAGGGACTAAATTTAGGAAAAAGAAACCCCCCCGGAGTCCATAGTTAAGCTCTTTTCAGACTCCCTAAAATTGAAAATATCGTCGAGTGACCTTATTCTTTCACACTCGTTAAATTGGTCCAGAAGAATATTTATGACGGAGTCCATAGTTAAGCTTTTTTCAGACTCCTTAAAAGTGAAAAATCGTCGAGTGATCTTGTCTTTTTCACACTCATTAAAATGGTTTTGAATTGACGTCGAATCGGTGCTAGTTTATCCCTTTTTCGAACCGACTAGACTATTGTCGAAAAAGGTACCCCAATGGAGTTTCCTTTTATGCTTTTTCAGACTCTCTAAATATGAAAAACGACCGAGCTCCCCTTCTCTGGGCTTGTTAAACTTACATCGAAGAACGTTACCATTGTGTGTTCTATCAACCGCATTTGCATACCTTACCCATTAGCCTAGTAACAGTTTGCGTCTGCGTCTTAACACCTTTGGCCACTAGAGGTTTTTTCCTGAGTATCATTTCCCTAGAACATCAGTCTTGTCCTTGTATCTCGAACTTGTATGTTTGCAGAACTCGTTCCTCCATTGTAACGTAATATTCCTTTTTCACAAATCATCAAAAAGAACAAAAAAATGAAATATACCCCAAAAAGAGGATGGGAAAAGTATTTTCTTTATTGGCAGCATAATGAGTCGCCCTTGGATAAAGCACATCTGTCCGTTTGATCATCAAACTATGGGATGTAGTACGACCTTAGGAATCTTTTTCTCGCTATATAGAGTTGTGTCCTCCATCGTTTGGTTACTCTTCCAGATATATGGAGAGTTTGCGTTGCCTCCTGCTTCGTAGACTTCTGATTAATAGATATGCTACCTGAGTCTTATCACTTGTCATGCTATTATCCAAGGGAAGTTTTTCACTGAGCTTGAGTTGGCCCCTCTGCAATATGTCTCTTGTCCGCATACCCAGCCATCCTAAACGTCCAATCAAGTCTTTGTTCGAAATCACTGAAGCCTTCAGTCCGATCATCAAGATTATCAAGTCGATAACCGACGAGCCGTCGAAGACCTCTGGGTAGCGCAGTCGTACACTCATATTACACTCCTACCCGAGTTTAGAAGATTTTGAAGTTGTTTCTCGAGCTCTGAAGTACAGTCATCAGGCCGAATCAACTTCTGGGAGATGGATACTCTATATGTATATCTTTCTGATTTTGAGATGTAGCTCCGCTGTGTATTATCCGTGGCTACTCTTCATAGCTATTTGACATGGATATATAGTGTATTTGATTGGTATCCATGGTTCTATATTATCCTGAGCATGGGTATGCCCGCCTCGGTGAGACATTTGTTATTTTGCAGACGACACCTCCTGATTTCTGATTCTTTGGCTCACTCATTTAGCATATCAGTACAGATTGGTAAATAATTGGTAATGTATTTCATCCATCAGATTCTCTTATGACCTCACACATTAGGGGGCATCGGTTATAACCCTAAATTGCACCATACATGCTTACCTAGCATCAGGCCTATTCATTTCCCTTCATTTCCAAAACATCTACTGAGAAACCTCTTTAAAAAACCTCTTGGGTAAAGGTACACACGACCTAACCCACTATTGCACGCGTTGGAACGCTGGCAGGCCTACTACTGCACGATTTTGAACGCTGGAAGGCCTATTATAGCCCGTGTTTACCTAACAAAGTACAAAAAAGGAAAGTCATCGATGGGACAAAAAGCTATGGTTCAGTTAACTGAAACTCCCAGCCATGCATGGCCGAGAGTTCGTCCAAAACCCTAGCTCCTTCTAGCCTATAAAAGAAGGGGTAGGGGTACTATTTGGAGGAGGAAAAAAATAGCAAAGAAACTCTACCCATTTGCCAATTCCATTTGTCCTAACCCTTTAGCCTTTCCTCAAGACTAAGGAGAATTAATGCAAAGTAGTTGGAGGACAAAGAAGAGGAGGATCCTAGGATCAGGATCAAGGAGCGGTGGCCGGTCTCGACTTCAAAATTGTAAGTTGATTCATTTTGAAAATAATAAAAGAATACTTTTCCCGTCCCAATGCATGAGTCATATGTGGTTTGTGTAATTTATGCTTAATGTCTAACCCTCAAGTAGAAAAGTAGCATGCATGCGTAGTGTTTTATCTTGATTGCAGGTTAACTTTGGAAGGAGCCGCACGAGCAAGCAGTCAAGAGCACAACGGAGGATCTACACCAAGCATCAGTAAAAAGGTTAGTAGTTCCTTTCCATGCATGTATCGTAAAAAAGGGTTTAAATTTTTGGGTGGTAGGTTAAAAGGTCATTTCTTGAAGGTCAACATCTGCATGCAAGACTAGCCCTAGCTTGTTAGTCCGTAGGGTATTATTTCCCAACAACAATAAGGTAGAATGCACTTGTGGCAAACACTACATCAGGGAAACTGGGTGATCATTTCAAATAAGGATTAAAGAGCATGAAGATAATATTAAGAATGGGCTCACACACACTATTTGTTTCCCCTTATGTTATTTCTTCTTAAGATTGTTTTTATTTTTTATATTTTTTGTTTTTGGGGTTTCATCTCTAGTAGGTTTATGTGTTTTCTTAGGTTGTATGATATTAATTATAAGATTATAAATTATAAACACTTTTGAATTTTCTCAGTATTTATTAGGGATATATGATGTTTTATCTTTTGTCCCTTATCCCTTTAGTCATCATTCCTTGCCTGAGAAGTTGGCCAGGAGTCGAATCAACGGTCGTCACTTCAGTGTTTAAAGACCTATAGATTCAAATGTCTTACTTTTCTGTGCATGGATGATGAGTGAAGGATAAGAATGTGCCAATGTTTCTATGGACCCCTTACTTATCTTTTAGTTGATTGATTCATGGTTGAATGTTTAGTTTTTACGTCTTCTTCTTTGATGTGGATTGTGAATGATAAACCTCTCAGTGGAATGACAGTTCCTTGGCGAACCCAACTTCTGATTTCAATGACTTCTATGTGTGGGTTTTTTTTATTATTGTGAAAAGTTTGTGGTTTTATCTTCTGTCAATTATCCTTTTAGTCATTAGTCTTTGCCTGAGCAGTTGGCCAGGAGCTGAATCAATAGTCATCACTTCGGTGTTTAAAGACCTATAGATTCAAATGCCCTGCTTTTCTGTGCATAGATGATGAGTGAAGGATAAGAATCTGCAATGTTGTCTATGGACCCCTTACTTATCTTTTAGTTGATTGATTCATGGCTGAATGTTTAGTTTTTGCGTCTTTTTATTTGATGTGGATTGTGAATGATAAACCTCTCAGTGGAATGACAGTCCCTTGGTGAGCCCAAATTTTGATTTCAATGACTTCTATGTGTGGGTTTTATTGATTATTGTGAAAATTTTGTGGTTTTATCTTCTGTCACTTATCCCTTTAGTCATCAGTTTGTTCCTGAGCAGTCAGCCAGTAGCCGAATCGACGTTCGTCACTTCGGTGTTTAAAGACCTATAGATTCAAATGCGCTGCTTTTTTGTGCATGGATGATGAGTGAAGGATAAGAATATTCCATGCTATCTATGGACCCCTTACTTATCTTTTAGTTGATTGATTCATGGTTGAATGACCAGTATATGCACCTTCTAATGAGTGAGTACCTCTGTGGCTTGATTATTTAAAACTTTGATTTTTCTATGTGTTTTTAATTGCTTGAACTTGTGTACATCTCTGGATTTTTTTTGATAAACTCTGCATTGTGGATAGATATTGTGAAGTGATGTTGACATGATATTATGAAAACATTCCTCACAAACACTCTAGTTATTCTCAAGAAGGAAGAACAATAACTCCTTCTTCAACTGAGACTCCGAGTGAGCACCAACAATCTCGTCAGAGGATATTTTCAAACGAGTCTGTAAATAGATCAACTGTAGAACCTGCTCAAACTAGTGTTATGGATGCAACCATCTTAGATATGTTGCACATCAACACTCCTACACCTGATAATGTAGGGAATAGCTCTGGACAAGAGAATATTTATGGTAAGTTTCTTAAATTTTGTTTATTTTTGTTGAATTTTGTTGTATTTAAATTTATGTGAGGTTAAATCTTGAAGTTACTTTCAAATGTGTGTGTAGGCAATCAATTTAGAGAAAGGGGCAACAATGAGAGTGGTTGTCACAAAGATTCAAATGTCGGTGTAGAGGGTGAAGGTTGATTTAAGAGGCTGCGTTATGAAGAAACAGAAGATTACATGCCAACATCCACCTATCCTTTAGAAGTTGGTGATGAACTTCCCTGGGAAGGGAATACCGAAGCAATGATGCTTGAGCAATGCTTAGGTGTTAAAAAGAGGTTGGAAAATGATTTGGTGGTCTTGGAACTTCCTCTGGAGAGAAAAAAAAGTTTGCAAATTGTTTTGCATTCACTGGAAAACTTTATGGATGCATATCAGAAGATGGGGCCAACCACTGACAGTTTTGCGATCTAATGAGGCAGCGAAAGTCAGAGGTGATGGGTCCTGATAAATGGGAGACAGTAAAAAACAAAGTTTCAAAAGAAGACACCATCTCCATGTTAAATTTCAAAGAGGATCCAAAGAGGAAAATGTTGAAGGTGCAATATTTTAAGCACCCTGACTTTGCCGGACATCTGTATAACATATTTTTTGCCGCATATGGAAAATTTCCATGGAACGATGAGGTTCCACACTATTTTGCAAGACACTTTTTTGTGGAGTTTTTCTTGCACATGCACCCAGATTATACTAGTCTACTATCCAAATATTATGGGACTGGTAAATTATGTACATATGATTGCAAAGGGGCATATCGAAGTGCAGCATTGTCGAGGCCTCCACAACCTTTATTACCTCATCCAAAAGGGGCATTTGCATCACTTTCAGAGTTCCAATCTACATCATAAGTTGGAAAAGAGGCCAAGATTGCAATCGGAGAAAATTTGGAAGCTATGTTTTATGGTGTTGATGTTGGCATGAAGCATCAGTGAGCAGAAGCCAATTCCTAGGCCACATTTGTTGATAAAAGAGATGCAGACTTAGATGCAATATCAACAGAAGAAGTTTTGGAGTATACCAAATTTTGTCAGGATGGTTGGAAGAAGGTCGTTCAGAATGATGACTCGAATCACAGATTGGTATGTGATCTATTTAGGAAAATTTTGACGCATTTTATGATAGTTTACTTCGAGTTCTAGATTTAGATATCCTTGTCTCTATAGAAATAATTGATTTCTTCTTGCCATTAATTGCAGTTTGGAGATATGTTAAATGAATCTCTATTCGGTAGAGGACTTGATTCAACAAGTTTGAATTTAGATGGATTGAATCGGGTATGTTTTTTCTAATATTTTTTCAATCTCCACTCTTTTGAATAAGAGATAAACAACATTTATAATTTTGTGTAATTGTGAACACATTGAATCCTAGATTTAGTTCTTAGTTGTGTTGTTCACAACTCTCTATTTCATCTATTCCATCTCCTGGTACTTGGGCTGGCTTGTCTCAATTCTCATTGGGAGAGTTTGAAGTGGGTGGGAGTTCACAGATATCATTTAATGTCTTAAAATCATTTAAATTTAATGTGTTATATAATCATTTGAATATAATTTTTTAAATTTTCAAATTTGAAATGTGTTATATAGGCTAATGTGGAGAAGAGATTACATGAGAGTGTGTTCGGAAGAGAGATTGGGATTGAGGAAGAACCTAGATTAGGAAAGGATGTATCCATTCAGGATGATTCATAAATGCATGTTCTTGACTTTTATCAAATTTTTGTTTTCTCAAATTTATAGTTTAGCCTTTCCTCAATTATTTTGAATTATATAGAACCCCTAGATAAGTTTTTCGTTGTCTTAAATGGTGTACACTCAAACTTATTTAAGGTTAGATCATGATGAACACCTAATTTTGAATTTGAATATGTTTGAATATTTGAGAACAGATTCTATCCCACATCAGAAAAGAGAAAGTTTCTAAATTTTCCTCGATTGCAGTCCTTGCTTTCTTGTCCAAGAATGGTGTAGTATTATATGAGAACATATATTCCATCAAAGAAAGAGAAGATAAGTATTTTTCGGAAGAATGGTATTTAAAATGGAGATTTGTGAACGTTTTTAGATAATAAGTAGTTTTTTGGAAGAATTTCTTAATATGGAGATTTATGAGTCCTTTAGTTTGAAAGGGCATCGTCAAATTTGATTACATGACCACTGCAGAAGAAGATGAGAAGTATTTAACTGCTGAGGAGATTATTATTTTATTGATGTGTAAATATGATCAAATAACAACACCTGGGATGAGAATTACATCTAAGGATTTGGGACTTTATCCACAAGGAGAATTTCCGGAAGGATTTTGGACTTTATCCACAAGGAGATAAGTATTTCTTTGGAAGAATGACTTAATACATGGAGATTTGTGAATTATCTTTATACACAGTTCTATATTTATTTCTTTGGAAGAATGACTTAATACATGGAGATTTGTGAATTATCTTCATACACAATTCTATATTTATTTTCAGATTATTATCTAACTCTAACACACAATTTGTTTTACCAAGAACACAATAACATCACTTGGGATGAAAATTTCACCTAAAGGATTTGGGACCTTATCCACAAGGATTTAAGACTTTATCCACAATGAGATAAGTATTTCATTGGAAGAATGCCTTAATATGGAGATTTGTGAACTTTATTCATACACAATTCTATATTTATTTTCAGATTATTATATCGTTTTTTAATTCAATTTTTTTTTACCAAGAACATAATTTTTCTTTTTAAATTTTTTTAAAATTTTAGATAAGATTTACAATTTTTTAAAATCATGTACTCTTAATTGGAGAGTAACTAGATCTTAAATCTTGTGGTTGGTTATGTTATTATTACTTATTGTTTATTTAATATTTAGTCGTGTAGTATATATGCTAATATGTGTTATTTTTTTTTTTATTATGTTTTTTATTTTTACAGATGTCTAAATTATATTTGGTGGAAAATATGTTTACAATATATTTTGTGGGAAAGAGTATGTTGGAGGATGACAGTTAACTCTTTTGGTATGTATGTCAATTTTATTTTAATTA
>ML782908.1:196045-243418 GCA_009831015.1 Picea engelmannii | reverse complement strand
ACACACACACTCAAGGTATCATATCCTAGGGAAAACCCCTAGGTACTTCCCCTCATTTTGAGGACAATACCCAATTTAAACCCTATATTCTTTAAGGTATAATGAAAGGTCAACAATAAGACTCAAATATGTTAAAACACAATACTCATTATGACCTCAAAATGTCAAATATGACAATAGAACATGGGAGTGGAGGATAAAAATCCATACCACAAATGTTGTAAGGTACCATAAGGAAAGATGCATAGCAGTATCAAAATTATTACCAAAATAGTTAAGAGAATTAGAAGAAATAGTATGCAAACTGATAATATATATTCAAATGTTGATATCTTTATTATCTTGAGACAAACATTCACTTCTCTCTTTGAGGGGGAACCCTCCAACAAAGTCGGGCTCAAGTACAAATTATTTCACAATTTTGTTTCCATGATTTCTACCCCTATATATACTATTTCTATATTCTTGAGAAAACTCTACAAGAAGAACTTTCTAGAGGAGGAAACTTCTAGTAAGTCTTCTTACATTAGATGTGCTCACATTATTACATAATCCTTATTTACTAATTATGACCTTTATTACATAGAAAAAAAATATTATTCTATATACATGAGGGGTTAGTAGTTTAGGATCCTAACATTAACTCCCCCTTAAAGAATAACCTTTTCCTCAAGGCTTGAGATTTGGAAACTACTACAGAATGATGGTCAACTCCCATGTGGCATCCTCAAGTTGTGTATCCTTCCACTATACTAAAACTTCTCAAATTGTGTGCAGATGGAGATGACACTCATGTTGGGATAAGACTGCCCGTGGTTGCAACCAATTGGAACCTTATCCATCCAATTCCAAGAGACTATATTTAATCCAACACTTGGTTCCAATAACTTTATTTAACCAATAAACTTGAAGAATTGGATGGATCTTAGAGGGACTGGTGTTGGGTTCAGGAAATTACATGTTTTTTCCACCCTTTTCCTATTATTTCACCCACTTTCCTTATATAATCCATACCCTTTTCACAACCATTACTATCCAATCTCTTACCTTTTGGCTCAAGTATGATAAGTTCATATGTTGCTTCAATTTATTAAGTCTTTCTTTCATTTGAGAAGGATATTGGTTGTCTTGGGTATTTACTGACAAAGCGTTAAGAAATGCCTACAAGATAATTGGATACTACAAAATGTGATACTCTAACAAGTCAAAAAAATGTTACTCTCAAGTGTTGCTACTCTCAATAGAACCAATGATATCATTTGAATACTGCTACCATTTTTGTTGATACTCGTCGAGTTGTTGATTCATGCAAGTTCCTCATGGAAATAATGATTTGTCTTTCTGGATGATGTAGCTATTATAGAAAGTCATGATTATTATAATTGTTACAAGTTGGTTTTACCATTCTGAAATATGGGGAAACTTGTTTAGCATGGTCTGTATTTAATTATATTTTGTTATGACCGGTTGGAAAATATATTGAATATCTTCTTAATTTAATAATTCATTGAACAGTTTGAGAATCAAACAATTCTCAAGGATGTTCATAATTATTGATTTACTAAGATTAGAAGTAAAGAGGGATCCTTTAAAAATAGATCACCTATGATACCAGTTGAGGCTAGTTTATCATTAGTCAATCTGGTCAATGAGGAATAACTTCTACATCTTTAATTCCTCATTTTGATTAATAAAGGTTCAACAAGTTAATGGTTCAATTTATGTTAATTTAATTTGTAGTTTTTGCATTCTCTCTAGCCCCTAATAAGGAGAAATGACCATCCTCTTTAGTAGGGTTGTTGTTAACATACTAGTAGGTATAATTATTTTATTGGGTGATTGATTATTGTCATGTGTGTTATTCTACAACTATATTTTCATATTGATGATGGTGTTGTTACTCACAATTGATTGTAAGTGTTTTAATGTAGATGTGGATTGTTGTCACTCAATTTTGTCATTACAATATTGTGAATTATATTCAATTCATTTGATTTTTGTTGTTATAGGACTATTGTGTTGATTTGATCTATTCTAGATGTTTTTGTATTGATGAGTTAATGAGATTTAGGTAGAGTTGGAATGTTTATGGTATCCAGTTATTTTACTGGAGATTCCCTTTCATTGGATTGAGAATATTAGTTGGCCTTAGATTTACTTTGTTTCAACAAGGTGTGTTTCCTTTCAAGTCGAGTGCTTTATGTTTTGCAAGCATTGAGCTTGTTTCGTTTCTAAGCAAGTGTGTGCATTTTGTTTCATTTCCAAAGTAAGTGTTCAATTTTTAGAGCAAGTGTTTAGAGTGAGGTTTATAGAGTGATTTTATTTATGCAATTCTAAGAGTGATTTTAGTTACAACAGTGTGATTGCAATTCTAGTAGTACGAGTTTGTTTTAACTTAAAGAAAGTGTGAAGTTTGTTTCCAATTCAACAAGATTGTTTTACTTTCATCACATGTGAAAGGTAGCCTACAGTGTGTGCTAAATTCTCAATGCTATGTTATAATAAGAATGTTATTTACTTAAGGTTACACAATGGTGTCAATTAAGAAGTTTTTTCCTGCATATATTGTTCAAGATAACCTAAAATAAAAGACACGTCCCTAGTTGACAATTAATGCATTGGGTGATAGAGTTTTTTTAATTAGACAGTTAAATATACCAACATTTTGGCGTCGTTTTCGTGGAATTTATAAGGGAACAAGAATACAACTGACATGATTTTTTTTATGCATTTTAGAAGTACTTAGAACATACAGGTTGCATGAATAAAGCATGAGAAGAATTTGGTTCCCCCATAAATACTAATCCTATAGGTAGGAGGGTCTATGGTGGGAAAATTAATGAGGATCAAGGACGGGTGACACTCATTCATGAAATAATATCAAAGGAAGGATAATATACCTCAGAGCCACGTTTTCATAAAATTGAACCTCGAGAAGGGCTCAATTCTCATCCTTCTATCCACATTGAATCATCTGCAGTAGTTGCAAATGATGAATATTGATTTTTTATAGAAGGCTTAGGATATATAGATAGAAAAAATCAGGTATATAAAGAATTAAGGCTTAATTTCTATCAATCTCTTGATAACCCCACTCGAGACTAGGGGAGTGCTACAAGACACCCTGAGAAACTACTAGAATATCCCCCACAGTCGAAGGATATTCCCAGGGAAGATTGGAAAATACTCCACATTTTATTGTAGAACCATATGGAAAACAAAAATGAAGATAATACAATATCCACCTATTAATTTCCCATTTGGGAAATTCCTAGACAAGCACCAATGAAAAATATTCCCCTCTTTTCTCTTATGAACTTTCATGGTCTGACTGGAGAAGACCCAGATATCTTCCTTTTCGAAATCGATTTTCTGTGACAGAGCTATTACTACACTTGAAATGATAAGAAGTTGAAATTATTCCCTACTACCTTGAAAGGAGACGTGTTAATGTGGTTTATGGTACTCAGTGGTGATTCCATCACCTATTGGGACAACATGAAACAATTTTTATGGGAAAATATCAATATTATTATAGGAAAAGAGACCAAAGAGAGGAAATTTTCAATATGTCCCAGAAGGAGGAAGAGAGTTTGGAGGACTATGTTGAAAAAATCCAGTATAACTTGTAGAGGTATAAACATAGTGACCTGGACAAAGATATCTTGAATAAAATCCTGATCCAGGGAATGAGGGACGAATGTTGAGACATGATGAATTTAATGGGAAAATGAAACATATCAAAAGAGACTTATGATGATATAGATTCTCTATGCCTAAGGAATTCAAGGGGATCATCAAGAAGTAGAATCCAAAAATGGTACACTTCTATCAGGATACATAGATCATCCAATGATGGAGTAACTAGGGCAGAAATTGGTAATCTATTTGAAAATTTCAAGACCGATATCCTTATCTCCTTGACCTCTCAATTGGATGTACAACATGTAAAACCGAAGCAAGATAAAGAAGAGAAGGAACTTAAAATATTATATCCCAAGTGTATAGAGAAATATCCCTGTAAGGGATGTCCACTTGACATAATGGAGGTGAGTGTCATCTGTAAGATAGAACATCCAGTGAGACTTTTCCCAATTCTTCCAAAACTAAAAGCAATACTCCATGGATCAAGAGAATAAACTAAGCAAGCATAATTCATTTCCAAGAAACCATGGAAAGCACCTCTACCAGGTATGACTCAAGACCCATACTCATATTTCAATACTTGGAATAACATGTATAATCCTCATATCCCACAACAAATTCAATATCCTTTGAAACTATGGATGATTCCTAGCCCTCCCTAGATTCAATACCCCACACCCTGGTCATAGTTCCCAAATGGTACCTTTCCATGGCCTCAATGATGTTGAGGCTCTCCTTTTCAAGGAGGTAAGTTCCATATGCAAATTCAACTACCTATAAAATAGTATCCACTACCACTCCCCTCAAATGTGTTATCAAGGAATCCCCCATTATGACCCCAACTTCCTATACAACCTAACCTGAATCCAAATAACAAAGCAGTCCAATAAGTTGAAACACCCATCTTTCCTATGTATTCCATCTCCCTTGTTGAATGCAATTATGTAAACTTGAGATCATGGAGATGAATAAACTCAGAAACATCACATGTCATCACTTAACATGAAGAAACAAATTCACCTCGAGAAACAACTCCAATTTGAGATCAATAAGAGAAACAATTGTTGTTTGTTATATATGTGGGAGGTATTCCCATAAGAGGACAAGGTGTCAGGTATGTGGTAATATTTGTTGGCACCATATTAGCCTTTCGTTTCAGTGAAATTGGCACCGGAGTGAGGTCAAATCCTCAAGGGAAATTTGATCGGATTTGTGGGCTTATGATGAGGTGTGACATCCACAACGAGGAATTAAATGTTGTAATTAATTGTTGAGATTAGGAAGGGATACTAAACCAACTCATTAGAATTGTATATAAAGGAGAGAGGTCATTATGACATTTTATCATTATGTAAGGATGGAGTTAGCATAAGTGAGTCTGCACTTGTGCTAGGAGTCTTGTTCTTTTCAACAAAGGGAAATTCTAAATGATGGAAAATATGTCCTAGTATTGAAGCCTCTCTATTTTTCTTTCTTGGAAGGTAAAGTCCCACGACAAGTGTGGGAGAGAGAGGTAGGCATAGAAGGAAGAAAATTGTATGAGTGGATCGAAACGTACAAAAGTGTTTATACAATGTTTCTTTCATGTACATGGATTGCAATGGGAACAATAGCATAGATATGTAGGTTGCAGTGGGCACAGTCACATATACATGGGTTTCAGTGGGAACAATCGCGCATGTACACAAATTTCAGTAAGGAGAACCATGTATATATTTTTTTAGGCAGAGAGGTGATGTCAGTAGGTCATACAGGTGGTCTACAACAGATTTGTGGCTAGAAGAAGTTTCTAGGGTATTTGATGAGGTTTGGTTTTTATGATTTGTATGGTTAATGGAGGACAAGGTTGTCCTCATATTTTGGTGAAATTGTATTGGCCGAGTGTTACACATCAAAATAACTCATTGCAATGATGGATAATGTCATCATTACAAATATCGCAAGTGTCACATATTGGTCGCAAGTGTCGCAAAAATTATTTTGTCTATGTCGTCTCTCTAACGACATCGTAAAAACACTTAAGACACCTCAAAAACTAGTCTTGAAGAAGAGAAATCAATTGACAAGTAGTACAAGCCTTTTTCCACTTAAAAAGCCACTCAAAAGTCAAATTTGGAAGGGAGTGCTCCCCTACATATTGTCAGGGAGAATTGATGCTTTGTACCCTCTTATAGGGGAGCGTTCCAATGCTCTATGTCCCTTTTTGAGGGAGCGTTGGCCTTTTTTGGGCGAAATTTGGTTTGTTGAAGGGAATCAGGGAATAATCCCATCGATATATGAAGGTGGTTGGATTCGAATATGAGGTCAAGGAATGATCTTAGGGGATATCCACAACTGAAGGAGAGGAATCCTCAACTTACCCCAAATATCTCTCAAGTGGTTATGCCTCTCCAAGCCTATATAAGGTGGCCTCCTTATGGTGAAAGCACAGATGGAGATTGAGAATTACACCAAACTTATGATCCCATAGGTGAGATTCCATTGAAGCATAATAAGTGTAGATTACTTGAGCAAAGGGGTTGGACAAGGAGATATGGAAGAAGTTGCTACACCTTCATCAAAGGATTGTAAGTACTCTTTGTTTGTTCTCATTAATACATATACATGTTTGGCCCGTTTCTTTCAAGTTTATGTTTGTTTCTCCTTCCTCTTTGTATATTAGATTAATTATATATAAAAAGGATGCCAGTGTTCACGTTAAGCACTTTTTTTTCTTCGCCTTAGGAGTCTATATACCAAAAGGGAATTCACTTGTCCGCAGGAGGATTATCCTGTAACAAAAACTGGCAAATCCACTGGGGAAGAGATTTGATTTTTGTTTCCTTTCCTAGATCTTGTTTTGGCCTTTTTCCCACTCTTTGACCTCTATCCACATCATGGTTCGGATTCTTAGATTTGATTGATTGCCTCTTTCTTTCATCATACTCACCTTGATTGACTGAGTTTGCTTGGAATTTTGAATTTCTAGGTATTTTTCTTAGTTTTGAGAGCCCAATGCTCCCCTGCCCTTTCTATCAGAGCGCTAGCACTCCCCATTGGCCTATCACAAGGCGTTGGAATTCTCTGGTGCCCTTTACACCAGAGCGTTGCCTCTTTTCTGTGAGAATTTTTTCAGGATTTTCACTCTCTAAATTCATTTCTTGATTTTGGCATTGGCCCAAGAGTTTTACAATCTCAGTTCATCTTGATTTGGCCTTCAACACTTCATTTGCTAAGAATCGATCATCTTTTGTTTGGTATTTTGACATTTTCTTTCCTTGCCTTGAAGTCACTCTTTATCTTTGCTGATTTAGGGTTAACTTGTTGTTTTCTTCTCATTTATCTAACTGAGTAGAAGCCTTCCTGAGGATATTCAAAGATCTATGCACCTTTCCATTTGATCTTTGAGGTCATCTTGTCCAATCTTTTTTCAATATTTTTGAGTTTTTGGTTTTCTTTTTGCAATTTTTTGTCATCTTTGTCTTTCTTGTTTTATCACAACAAGAGTGCATCGTTTATGTGTACTTTTCCTCTGATTGTCTAAACCTTGTTGACTTTGCAAACTAGATGACATAGGACGTTTTATATCAGATTGATTACCATTCACACATAAAGCAAAAGGCTACATTTTTATGATTTTTTTTGGATTTTAGAAAGGATTTCTATGAGTTTTAGCAATACATTGGATTTGATTGAGAAAAAAATTGATTGAGGATTCTGCATCTTACTGCTTGACAGTGAAAAGAATATATTTCTCTTTCCCTTAAATAGGCATTCATTGAAAGAAAGGACTACTTATCATTTATTATGATTTTTTTTGGGATTTGAGTCATAATATCATCAGTTTCATTGTCATACATACTTTGAGTAAAGAACAACTGCAAAATTAATGCTAATTAAAATTTATCTAGAACATTTTTTTTTTAGAATCTTCCACCAACATTAGACTAGGATTAGCACTTTGGATTAGGTAGTGAGTAAAAATCTCCAAAGTATTCAAAATAAACATTAGCATCTTGCGATAGGGAGAGAAAAATCCAATTGTCGTATAGGATTTCTGGGATCCCCCTCTCACACAAGGGTTACACACGAGGTCGCATTTGGGAGAATTATGGAGATTATCCCTCTATGGTTCAACTGTTTGTAGTGGTTAGATTGTATATTGAGGGTTCTTCTTGAGGCTCAGCTAGTTTCATTTGGTGTTAGTGCTTTGTGAACTTCAAATCTGTTTAGGGTCCTCTAGAGTTCTATCGATCCACTTGTCCTCAGTTCTCTTGAAGGATTTCAAACTTGTTATCCTGCTCATACATTCAGATCAGACTGTCAACTGTACCCACCCAGGGGTTGACTGTGAGTTGGTGTATTTAGTTGCCATAATATTTAGGTACTTACATGAGGTGACAAGGAAGGGAAGTCTCATTGTACCTAGAATAGACATTGGTCAAACTCACTCGGGCTCCTTGGAGGGTAAATCCACAATTACTACGTGGAATCTTGCACCAAGGTGAAAGTTCGTTAAGCAGGTCACCATTGTAACTGTTCCACTATATCTTGTCCCCATCTTGACTTGATCATGTGATGTTGGATTTCATCACCAACTAGTACTATCATCGAGAGAAGTTTTTGTTTGCTTGGTTTGATTCCTAGATTTGATTAGTGTATGTTGTTTCTTTGTCGTTAGTTGGCCATAGATTTTTTCCGTTGAATTTTTAATTCCTCCAACATCGACCCTCCATGTCGTTTGTGTAGGGTACAGGGACCTCCCCCAGAAAATATGGAAGATTCTACCCCTTTACCCCCTCATTCTATGGAGGGATCTCCTCAACAGAATGAGGTCCACGATGTTATGACCTCACAGGAGGAAGTTTCTACTTCTTTAGAAAATTTTTGGATTTTTACAAATCTTATGGAGGCTTTCCGCATTCCTACAGGATATGAAAGGAATTTTATCCAGATGAATTTAGTCAGAGAACTTGTTGTAATTGATCCTTCTAAAATCCCAACTGGGTCTCTTTCAATCTCGCAAGTCAGAGATCCACTTTGGAGTGATATAATTCGAAGCCCAACTCGCATGGTGCGAGACCTTTACGGATTAGGCATAGGTGTTGATGTACCTGTTATATCTCAATTACCTTAAACATATGTTACCTATACTGTACCTTTAGATCATTTTACTGGTACAACTGTCATTTCAACCACACTGTTCGTTGGTCCGAACATGCAGTATGTTGGTCCAAGTTCCACTGTTTCTGTCCAGATGGCCCATTCCACGATGTTCCCTCACATTGCACCTATTCCGACCGGTAATGTGGTGGTTAGCCAAGCTCCCATTGGTACAACACTTTCATCTAGGCCTTCTTCGTCACTTCCCCTTGGGTACAGAGCACAAAATCCTTCTGTCGTCAACACTACCCAGGTTATAATCAGAAGCTCGATACCTTTACTACAACTTGTAGGAACTGGTCTTGGTGGCTCTAATCCATCAAGTGGCATTGGTCAGTCGTTTACGTCTGGTTTCCAAATTCCAGGGACTCAACCTCATGCTGGGGGGAAACCTCTGTTTGGAGGTCAACCTCACACTGGGGGGCAGCCTCAAATTGGAGCCCATCTTCAACCTTGTGGACATAATGCATCTACAACGCCCAATCCTTCGCACACTCATTTTTCGAGAAATCCACTATTCCCTGGGGGGAAACAACCTCAAGGAAAACAACAACCTTATCCTCCTTATGGAAAAAATGTCTATCCAATTTATGGACAAACACATCAACTAAATTGTAATCCTCATAACCCATCAAGTTATCCTTCACTCCCAAATGTTTCTCAACCCTCTTTGAATCCTCTCTACTCTTGTTAGCAACAATTGTATGTAGGAGGACCTACTGATTACAATTATCCACCTAATCTAGTTTATGGTCCTATTGGTGTTCCTATGCCACAATAGTATTACCCTCAGGTTAACCGACAACTACCATTCCTTGCTACTCTGGATCTCCCAGACTTGTCTCGGTTGACCAATGATCCTATACGTCATTATCCTTTTTGGCCAGTGATTCCGGATAAACTACCTTATGATATTCCTAAATTTGATGGTAAACCTGGAGAAGACCCAAATAACCATGTGATGAATTTCCATTTATGGTTTTCATCGAACTCCTTAATGGATGACTCTATCCATTTACGTCTTTTCCAGCGAACACTTACGGGGTCAGCATCCAAGTGGTATATCGAACTTCCATGCGGTTATTTCCAAGATTTTAACTCCCTTGTCATTTCCTTTCTCACATACTTCCAACTACCCATTTGATATGAAATTGGTACCGAAATCTTGACCTCCCTTCGTCAGACAAACTACATGCATATCTCTGATCATATTCATGAGTGGAGACGACAACGAAGGTTGATCAAAGTAGTCATTCCTGACCAATTATTGGTAGAATGGTTCACTAAATCACTGTTACCCCTGATCACTCATGATGTTTCCATGGGTGGTGCAGTCACAGAAGAGGAATTCATTGCTAGGGAACAATACTTAGATCTGGTTTACTCACAGTCTGGTACTTTGTACGAGTTAATCCAAAATGCAACCCATGCTACTATTGATCCATCCAAACCTTCATCTTCATCACATGCAGATGGCGTTATTGGATCCGTCAAAAAACAATCTTCGTCCTAGTCGACTGGAATAGCTAATCGATTTTCTCTGACATCCACCTCTAGTTCGACCGCACCCTCCTCTACCTCCCCCAAAACTCAAATATCTGAGGTGAATACAGTTCAATCTTCCCCTTCACAACAAACCGGAGGTAAGAATAAAACAAGGAACAAAACCAAAAAGAACAATAATGAACAACCCAAATCTCAAAACCCACCACCTACTAATGAAAAGCAACCACAACGGCAGCCGAAATTCCCATGTCTTATTTGTGGTGACGATCACTACACTCGATATTGTCCACATCGCGAAGAAGTGGCCAAAATTTTCAAAGGGAATTCCCAACCTGCCGTGCTTACTCATCCTTTTCCTCAGCAACAATCTGTGGTTTCTCAAACCCCCTCTCCAGGGGGCAGTTCCAACCACCCTTCTCATGATGAAGCCTCAACAAGTGCCCATATCTATCTCTTCAATGGGATTGATTTAACCACTTTCTCTACGACTTATGACACTCCAGTTAAACCTGACAAAGGAAAAGTCACTAACGATACTTTACCGGATCGATCACCATACTCAATTAGTTAATCCTCCGTCTGGACCACTTCAGATTGAGAAACCTACATTTGACTCTATCTTATTCCCTCCCACAAGAAATATCCATAAATCTACCTTTAATCCTAGTTCATGTTACGCCCAGAACTACAACATTGTTGAGGATCTGGCACAAGCACCGTGTGTTATGTTTATGTTAGAAGTTCTACAACACTGCCCCAGTCGACGTAGAATGCTCTTGGCCACTATTGGTGCTTTTGATCCCGATTCATCCAACACTATCATGTTTAAACTGAATAATTTCTCACCTCAAGTCTCTCATCAACTTTCTTTCCAAGTTGATGTTGTTGTTCATAATCAACAAATCCACCACACTATATTGGATGAGGGAGCCTCTACTTGTGTCATGTCTTTAGCCTATTGGAAAAGCTTGAAATCACCTGCACTTAACAAATCCCCAACGATGCTGCGTGCATTGGATGGGCGAGGTTTTCATCCCCGTGGACTTTTGCAGTCCCTGTCCATCCAATTGGTCTGCAAATCCATGTCTATTGATGTCGAGGTGGTTGATGCTCCCCTTGATTACAACTTATTACTTGGAAGAATTTGGTTCTATGCTATGTCTATCGTTGCTTCGTCATTTTTTCGATGTGTGCAATTTCCTTATCAAGGAAAAATTTCCACCATTGATCAGTTAGATTTATGTACACCTAACACTCGCATTCCTTCTACCAACAATATTCCCTTTATGGGAGATCACAATATCATGTATGAAAGCGTTAGTGTTGGCTTGTTGAAAGACTCTAGCCTTATGGGTACCTTCCCTACACCACTTCCACCCACCACACATCATGTTTCCACAATCAATATGATTTCGACTACGGTTTACCAATCCTTGGAATCATCTAACCCTTGGATTGTACCTAGTTCATTGGAATTCGATGCACTAGGTGACATCATGCCACTTAGTCCAGCTGAAACCTCATACGTTTCCATCCAATCTGCCTCTCCCTCCTCGAATGACCGACATCTCTTGGCACCCGACACTTTCTCCCTACCATCGTGGTTAAATTCCTTGACGTTTGCGTTTGACAACATTTCCCAATTTTTTCCTTTTGATGAATCAATAATGGAAATTCTTAGTATCGACGACGTACCTTGGGATGATAGCCATCATTGATCCTCTTTTCTTCCACCTCTTGAAGAAATCCAGGAAGATATACACTCTATCTTCCCCCTTGATGTTGTCCAATTTCCCCAATCACCTATACTTACACAAGATGTTATTTCTAAAGGGAAATAAAGAAACATTACCTCTACAATCGAAATAGATATTTTGATCAAGGAAGGTATCGTAGAAAATATTAATCTCGGCGTTAATTTTACACCCGAGGAAGTGGTTTCCTATACTTCTTTGTTTAAATAATTTTGTGATGTCTTTTCTTGGAGCTACAAAGAGATGCCATGGATCAATCCTTCAATCGTTGTGCATGATATTAAAACCTACCCGGGTGTAAAACCTATTTGACAGAAACTCCATCCAATCCATCCTAAGAAGATTTCGGCTATTAAGGTAGAAGTTGAGAAATTATTGAAATCTGGCTTCATCCATCCTGTCCCTTTGACAGAATGGGTTTCAAACATTGTTATGGTTACTAAGAAGCAAGGAAATATTCGTGTCTGCGTTGATTATAGGGACCTCAATAAGGCTTTTCTGAAATACAACTACCCTACGCGATTCATTAACCAGATCATTGATAATTGCATTGGTAACGTAATTTTCTCTTTTATGGATGGTTTCTCAGGGTATAACCAGATTGACATTTTACTTGTTGATCAACATAAGATAGCCTTCATTTTCCAATGGGGAACTTTCGCCTATCAGAAGCTACCATTTATCCTTAAAAATGCTAGTGCTACATTCCAGCGAGCCATGTCCTATGCTTTCCATGATATCAAACATATTGTGGAACCTTACCTCGAAAACTTACCTGCCCACTCATCCAGTCGATTAGACCATTTTGGTCATCTACAGGTTATTTTTCTTCGATGTCGGTTCTACCGTACTCGTTTGAACCCACATAAGTGTATTTTTGTTGTCGAATCAGGCCAACTCCTCAGCTTCATTGTTTTCAAGGAAGGGATTCGATTGGATCCCTTAAAAAATAAGGATATCTTGGATTTACCTCCACCTAACAATATGACACAACTCCAAAGCTTGCAAGGGAAATCAAACTTTCTTCGTTGTTTCATTTTTAACTATGCTGAGATTACAAAAGGATTTATGCGCTTGTTACAGAAAGACACCCCTTTCGTTTGGGATGACACTGTTGAACGATCGTTTAATTTTCTTAAGCATGCATTAACCAACGCTCGTTTGTTACATCCTCTAAATTACACAAAGGACTATATGCTTTACTTAGAAACCTCCACTTCCACTATTTCCATGTTGTTATTTTAAGAGGACCCCAACAACGAGGAACATGTGATATATTATTTGAGGAAAAGTCTATCTAGTCCAGAGCTCAGATATTCACATATTGAAAAGTTGGCTCTTGCATCCATCATCTCTATCCAAAGATTCTATCACTACATTTTTCTACGCACCACCACGATTATTGCAAACTCGAACCCCATGTACCACATTTTGACACGTCAAGTTCTTGGGGGAAAATATTCGAAATGCATCGTTATCCTTCAGGAATTCGATCTCGAGTTCACTAAATCCAAAGATAAAAAGTCCCTGGTGTTTGTAGAGATTATTTGTGACTTTACCCATGCTGATGAAGATACTGAGCCTAGATATTCTCTTCCAGATGAAACTTTGTTCCTCATTATCATGTTCAATACATGGTATGGAGATATTCTTCTTTATCTCTAGACCCAACGTTTTCAGCCCAACATCTCTCGTGAAGAGTGTTGTTGTATCCACCACCATTCTCATCATTACCTTATTATCAACAACATTTTATATCACCGTGGCATTGACACTATCCTGCGACCCTGTCTAACTCATGAAGAGTTTGAACACATGCTTAATGACTATCACCTTGGAGCCTGTGGCAGTCATCTTTCTGGGATGGCTATCGCTTAGAAAATTTTATGTGACGGTTACTTTTGGCCCTCAATTTTCAAAGATTGTATTGAGGCAGTCAAAACATTCCCACCCTACCAAGTTTTTCACAAAAAAGCATGAACCCACCCTGCTCCATTGCATCCCATTTTTTCCATCGGACCCTTTGCCAAATGGGGCATTGATTTCATGCAATGTAAGATTACCTCGGTCGGGTGGCACAGTTATATAATCATTGTCGTTGATTACTTTACAAAATGGACTAAGGCTGTGCCTACCTTTCTGAATGATGGCTGTACTGCAACTCTTTTCCTTTTTAACCACATTATCACTCATTTTGGTGTTCCACACACCATTTTCACTGATCATGGTTCACACTTTAAAAACCATATGATGAGTGAGTTGCATGCCAAGTTGGGTTTTCACCGTGAGAACTCATCCCTGTACTATCCTCAAGAAAATGGAAAACTTGAAGCCATCAACAAAGTCCTCAAAACTATGACACTTGAATTGGTTGGATGAAACACGTCGTGATGTTGCTCTCATCAATGAGACATATAAAAAAAGAATCAAGAATCAATATGACAAGTCTATCCATCCTCGCACTTTTGCAAAAGGAGACCTAGTCCTCGTTTATGACAGGCTCATGACAAGTTAGGGACGAGTAAGTTATAACCTCTATGGCATGGTCCTTAAATAGTGAAACATGTTCTACATAGAGGCACCTATGAGTTAGTTGACTACGGCGGAATCTCCCTGGGTGAGCCTCGGAACGGTCTTTACCTGAAGAAGTACTATGCATAGAACATCTAGCATATGTGCTTTGTACACTATTGTATTTTTAGTTTGGTGTGTCTTTTTCTTTTACGTTCTTGAGTTTTTTCCTTAGCCTCTTATACTCTGTCATGTGTTTTCATGCGCAAATGACATCTTCCTTTCCTATCTTTGTCGGGTTTGCAGATGGTGCTAGTTGACACACCCAGAACGTTGCTTCCACAGCTTGGGTCATTTACCACTCTGACGAGTTGGTGAGTTTCGGAGGTTTATTTTTCTTAGGATAGGAAACTAATAATATGGAAAAATATCATTTTGTCATCAGACTTTTAACCGAAGAATCCTCCCTAGGCATTTCTCGCATGATTGTCAATCTGGACTCTCAACTCATGGTCTGTCAACTCAATCGAATCTACGTTATTCACAATCCTATCCTACTACGACTCCACCTATGATTTCATCGTCTTGAACAAACATTTTATTTTATTGAATATTGACACATACCAAGAGAACTCAATACCATTTCAGATTCGTTAGAAAATTACATTATGGATAGATATCTCACACATAGATAAGGTTTCATAAAGGAAATGAATCACATCACATATCATCATATAAATTAAAACACATCACATAAAAAACATCATCATTTGAAAATCATTTGGCACTAAAAAAACTCAAAAGTGTATATATACAGCGTGACTGAAAATGTTTGATTACATAAAAAATCGTACATAGATAGGAAAAATGTGGTTCCTCACACCCATAAGCATCGTCATACAGACTATCTAATCATCACGAAGATCCTAATCTCCCTGCATCACATTATGTTGCGAGTAACATATCACTGCATGGGCTATTTGCCTCAGTAAAGAGTTAAGACTCTCAGACACCCCCACAGTGTGTCTTTGTAGATGTAGTGGTACTTCCTGCCTCCTCAGAGGATGGATACCCATCGTGAGACCTTGGAGGTTTCTTTCAACCTCCAGGAGACCTCCTACTTCTACCCCTTGATCTACCACTATCTAAGCATCCCCACGATGCCCCAGTGTTGGAATATTTGTTGGATGTGTTGCTCCTCTATCTGCATGATCAAATGATGCATCTGTTAAAGACTTTTCTATGTACTCTTAAAAAAAATTATAACATTAAAAAAATTAAAAACACATGACAAGATCAGTTTGGTTTCTTACCTGACACATCCCAATCCTCACCTTCTCGAAGAACCAAGTCCATGTTGCCTCGTAAATCTACTTTGGCATATGGAAAGTATTCTATCACGATCAATTGGTGTCTCAGCCAAGCGATGGAATCACTAGTGAATCTAAACTATGAATATGGGCCTAGACTCGGAGACAGGCTGGTCCATCACTCCATACGTGGTTCTCTCACTGGTCGTACCGATAATTCAATCTAAGGTTGCATCCCAAGAATGTGTTCTAAGAAGAATGAAACCAAGAATGAACCATATCCGAACTACTTCTTCTTCCATGACCTGTATCTCGTAATATGTTCCTTCACGTGGTGAAGGAACCCTGTCCTCCAGTTAAATAGTGTGGGCTCTAGACACTGGAAACCATAGGCCACTTGTGATCTTGAAACTAGGTGTGCACTCGTACTTCCCTCTATACTCGTAATGGAAAACAAAATGGATTGAAGAGGTAGATTCTTAATGTCTTTGATCACAATTCTTCCGCCCACTAGTCTCGCTCCTGGGACACAATGGTTTGCGAGATACTCATCCACGGGCGCGAGAAGTACCCATTGTCTAGTTAGAACTATGGGAGCCCCTCTTTTTGAGAGACCAATTATAAAGTACACGTCTTTCAACTCGATGGTAAGAATTTGCATTCCCATCTATAATCCTTGTTTCGCAATGTTCCACAACCTGATCATATGCTCAAGAAGAAGGACCTCTTTCTTCATTTTTTTCATTTTGACATATTTAAGGAGACCAAAATCCCTCAATGCGGCTCTTGATGGAGGAGTTTTCAAAGAGGCCACATCATCAAGCTCATGCTCTCTTTATTTCCACTGAAGCATGATTGTTGTTGAAATCACCTGCATCAACAATCAAATGTTTCATTAAAAACTACATTTTTCGACAATTTTTGGGCAATTTTCAAGACTTTAAAAAATGATTTTTTTCTCTTGTAAAAGACCAACACCCTCTTTTCATGAACATCAAGTCTCCCACACACCCTTACATTATCCATCAATCATTCAAAAAAAAAAAAAAACTTCTTCATGTTTTGAGCGCGCACTGGCCATTTTTGGGCATTTTTTCTTATGGTTTTTTGGACAGTGCCCTCATAGCCACTACACCAAAGAATAAATGCACCCTTCAATGACTAGTAGGGGCATTTTAAAATCCATTCAACACTCCCCCATGAATTTTAGAGGAGCATCGAGATTTTTGGGCGCTTGGGTTGACCCAGGGCATCATTTTTTATAAATATTTATTGCTTTGAAAGAAAATGTGAACCATGTAAATGAAATAAGTGAAGAAGAGAACCAACCTGGTCCAAAGGACGAGGAAAATGTTTGAAAGTAGCTCTGACACTGAGCAAAAAAAAATTCACCTCCAAATGGAAAATTCTCCACTGCTACAAATCTTGGCACAAATGAATCGTAAATGACATTTTTTACCCCATTTTACTATTATACATTTCATTTGTTTCCTAAACATATAGTTTTTGGGTTTTTTTAAATATTTTGGAGGCCTTATTAATCCCCTGGAATACAATTTTGACATTATTGATAAGTTTCAGAGAAATTTTGTTCATTTTTTATCTTGTCACATTCATGAGCATAGTCTTAGTTCGTTCTTAAGCTAAAAAAAAAATAAGAATGCGTCGGGTAAAATTTTATCTCTTTTTAGGACCCACATGGATAAATGGAAAAGGAAACCTCTCGAGTCTTCTTTAAACTTTTTTCAGACTCTCTCGAGTGATCTTGCTTCCTTTCCCACTCATTAAAAGGTTTGAAAGGGCATCTTTTGAGTGATAATTTATCTTTTTTTCGGCCTCACAAGACTAACATTACGAAAAAGGACAACATTGGAGTCATCTTTAAGTTGTTTTCAGACTCTCTAAATATGAAAAACCATCAAGTTTACCTTCTCTGGACTCGTTAACCAATCATACATTAAAGGGCCCATACGAGACCGAACCCTTATTTCTTCCAGTTCGCTAAACAAAGGAAGATGTACTTACCAAAGGTGAGTCATATCAAGCATGTGTTACCCTCCTTGAGATCGTTAAATTAAAAAGAGGTACTCATCTATCTATATGGGGGAAAAATTGAAGGAAGCAAGCCAAGAAGTTTTTGAGAACACTACCAGTAACTCTTACGGTCACCCTTGAACATGACACTTTGTCTTTGCATGCATTTTAATCCTTTGAACCTCTGCACTGAGCCAATCCTCTGAGTTAATTTTACTCCTTTGGGTCACTTGACGAAAGTCACAGCATCCACTTCATCATCAATTTTTGGTCCATGTCATGTTTATGCTGTTGTGCCTCGGTGTTCAAGGGAAGTATCTACCTCGAGAGTCAACCATCACGAATATCCTTTTTCAATACCCATGTCAGTCCATGTTAATTTCATCTACCAATTACATATTTATGTTCATTTTGTGTCATTGATGGGGGATACATCAAGGCCCTCCTTTGACAAGTCTATTCCTGTCAACTCCAATACATTATCCAGGAACTAGACTTAGAAATTAATTAGTACCTTGGGACCTGCATGCCTCAATGGCATGCCTCCTCGTGTCCAACAATGAGTTTACATTATTGACCCTTGATCAAGTGATTCCACTAATGTTTGACTTCAGCTCATTCATTCACATTCGTCGGAATGTACTAGATTACCTTGGGAATCATTGACATCAATGGTGATCTCCCTCACAATTGTTAATGGTTTACCTGATTGACAAGTAATCAAGTGGTTTCTACCATGTTCAACATCAAGACATCTATTCACATGGTTAGATTCGTACTACATCGGGATCTATAAGAAGAACTTGGGTTGAGTTATCACTCTTATATATAATTTTCCCAGGTTGCGAAAGAGTTCTTCTGAACTATGACACATATAATGTAACATAGATCCACTTTGTATTGGTTGTGGCTATGTCTTGTCATCTTGTAGATCCACTATGTATTGGTCATGGCTATGTCTTGTCTTCTCGTAGATCCACTATGTATTCTTTGTGGCTACGATCAATTCAGGTCATAGTAGTATAGATCCACATTGTATCTTCAGTGGCTATACCTTTTATCAATATAATTATGGATCCACGGTTTATTTTATAGTGGCCATACCTAAAAATTCTTTATCACTCAAGCATAGGTATGCCTACCTTGGGTTTGAAACATGTCATAATATTTGTTTCATGGTTGTGTGCATCCTTTTCCAGCCTCTTTGTGTCCATACCCTTTCTTGAAAAAGTCTACAAAGTACTTCAGTCATCATCCTCTTCTGAATTTGCACTTTGGGGGGAAATTTGTTACACATCAAAATCACTCATTGCAATGATGGCTAGTGTCGTCGTTATAAATATCACAAGTGTTGCATATTGGTCGCAAGTGTCACAAGTCTCACAAACATTATCTTGTCTATGTCGTCTCTCTAACGACATTGTAAAAACACTTAAGACACCTCAAATACTAGTCTTGAAGAAGAGAAATCAATTGACAAGGAGTACAAGCCTTTTGCCACTGAAAAAGCCACTCAAAAGTCAAATTTGTAAGGGATATCTCACCTACATATTGTCAGGGAGCGTTGGCACTCTGCTCTCTTCTAGGGGAGCGTTCTAATGCTTTGTGTCCCTTTTTGAGGGAGCGCTAGCCTTTTTTGGGTGAAATTTGGTTTGTTGGAGGGAATCAGGGAAGAATCCCCTCAATATTTTAAGGTGGTTGGATTCGAATCTGAGGTCAAGGCATGATATTAAGGTATATCCACAACTAAAGGAGAGGAATCCTCAACTTACCCCAAATATCTCTCAAGTGGTTACGCCTCTCCAAGCCTATATAAGGAGGCCTCCTCATGGTGAAATGAGAGATGGAGATTGAGAATTACACCAAACTTATGATCCCATAAGTGAGATTCCATTGAAGCATAATCAGTGTAGATTACTTTAGCAAAGGGGTTGGACAAGGAGATCTGGAAGAAGTTGTTGCACCTTCATCAAAGGATTGTAAGTACTCTACGTTTTTTCTCATTAATACATATACATGCTTGGCATGTTTCTTTCAAGCTTATGTTTGATTCACATGAACTTGTCTTCAGTAGGTAGATATGTATTTGAGCTAATCTCAGTAGAATAGGAAGCTCGTTGTATCTTTGTTTGTTCTATAGGACCTATCGAGGATCTCGGGATTGGAGCTCAGCTTGAACTTTGCGAGGAAAAATTTCATTAACAATGTATACATATTTCTCCTTCCTCTTTGTATATTAGCTTAATTATATCTAAAAAGAATTCCAGTGTCCTTGTTAAGCACTTTTCTATCTTGGCCTTAGGAGTCTAGAGACCAAGAGGGAATCGGTTTGTTCGCAGGAGGATTCTCCTGTAACACTGAGAGGACAAGTTTGTCCTCATATTTGGTGATATTTTATTGGTTGGGAGGACTAGTATTCCCTCATAATTTATGAATTTAACAAAGTTACAAAACATAAATATTGTGTCTCATATGTATTGATGATTCATCTGTGATCTTTTGTGTTTTTGCTACATATAATTTCAATAAATAATTTTCAGTGTAAAATTGTTGAGTGATAACAACTAATAGGGTTTTACTGTTAGATCACTAGAAATCAATTTTCATATATGAAAATTATTCACATAGAGTTTCATGTGAAAATTGACATGTTATCAGAGCTTAGGATTTGAAAATAAGTTGATCATCCTTGAGATACATAGCTGCTACAATTGGTTGTATAATTCTTGTTTTGTTCTCGGTAGGTAAAAATGGTGAGCACATTGAATTTTTAGGATAGGTTGGAATGGGAAACAACCTTATGGGCATAAAATGTTGGAAATACTATGACAACTGAGAGGGGGGGGTGAATCATTTGTTACTGTTCTTAAACAATTTTATTCCTTTTGAAATATTATTAAGTTTCCCCAAATGATCATCAATATTATGCAAGTCATAAACAACAAAAATAATAAATATCAATCACACATACCATATACACAGAGAAAACATTCATGAGGAAACCCATAAAGGGATAAAAATCTTCTTGTTCGAATTATAGGCAGTCTTTTTATGTTCTGTACATCATCTATATTTGAGCACCAACTCAATGTGAGGCTACCACCTCTATTTCACAAGCTATAACTTGTCGAGAGAACCAACTCTCTGGTTTCTCTAGCACCCACTAGAAGGAAGAACCAACTCCCTGAGTGTTCCAACACAAATTGGATGGAAGCACCAACTTCCAGTCACACAGGCACCAACCTGTATAACAGAGAACAATGGTTCTCCCTTGCACCACCCTACCACCCTAGTTTTTCTCGCTGGAACCAGATGGAAGATACAACTCCCTGTGTTCAAGCACACACTTGAAACTTCGATGACAATAGTCTTCCCTCAAACCACCCTACCACCCTGAGATATAAAAAATTTTACTTACTTGTTGTGTCTCTGATATGATCTATTACAGCTCCATGTCTCCTCTTCTTTCTTCAGCTTCTATGCTCTACTCGTTTTCTTCCTGCGCACCACACTCCTCTGTCCATGTTCTCTTCAACATCTTGTGCTCTGTGCTTCATCTACATGCTATACACTTTTCATCTAATCTATACTTCAATTTCAACTACTCTTCTTTGTTTTGCATGTATTACTCACACCGAGTTCTCTACCTGATCAACATTCAAACTCTTCATCTTCTCTAGCGGTTATTCTGAATTTGTTCATCATTAGCGGGCGTTATCCTGAGATTCTCTGGCTTCTCTAGAAGTCGCAACTCTTCATCTTCTCTAGAATTTACATTCAATTGTTTTTGTCTTCTTTGTCTACTAAGACCCTTCCTTCACGTGACCAAGGGCAGTGACCAAAAACCTATTCAAAAGACGCTTCCTGATCTCAGTCTAGTGAGCGTGAGCTCTGTTTCTCGATATGACCTTGGGTGAATATCTCATGTGAACATGATATTGTAGGTACATCCAAAGGTGGTTTGTATCAAACTACTTTTTCCCCCGCAATTTACCTTGAGCCTCCACATGTCCTTTCTCCAAAACCATGGTTTCGATTGTGGCCCACCTTCAAATTTTTAAAGTTCATGCATCTTCAATCCCCGCAATGTGACGGTACCATTGATCTCATGCACTTGACAGTGCTCTTGAACTGACAGATAATATATAACCTTCTTAAATCGACGACTATGATCTATTTCGTGATCCGGGCTCCAGGAGTTTCAAAACTCAACCCTTGATTTCCTTCGTACATCAATATTTTGGAGTTGACAATCCACTGATGCATGTCCCTCTTGGATCAATGATCAAGATATCCTCCAGGTCTCTAGACTTCGGAGATTTAGAATCTCAACTTTGCGTTTCTTCTGACTGGATATCTTCTGAAATGGAAGATCTACTGACATCTGTGCTCCTTAATCCAACGACTATCCTATGCTCCAGGAATTCATCCTTTTCAACTCTTCGATGCTTCTATTTTCCATGAACACTTTCACCTAGAGTCAATGATCTATTGAAACATACCCTCCTGCACGATCAATGATCATGAGTGACTTTGACACTTCAGGCTTCAGGAGTTTCAACTCCTATGCACTCGTTTCTCCCAGAATGCTTTCACGTGAATGCATAATCTTATGACAGGTTACCCTCCTAGCGATCAATAACTAGGGTCTTCTTCGGGTCTTCGGTATTCGGGACTTTGGGAATTTAGGCTAATCGTTGCTTCATTCTCCTCCGAAGTGGTCACCTAATTAATAACTCATAGGCAGTGGAGACCGCTTGTTGTCTATTAACACTTCCACTTACATTGTCCTTCCACTGAACTAGATCAACAGTTGAGAATGCACCCGAAGTGATATTCAGATTGGATGACGAAGAGCAACTTCAGACCTTCATCCTTCAGGACTTCAATACTTTTCACATTTGTTGGTGATGAAACTGCCAAAGTAAATCTCTTAGAGTGACATATCTTGCTTACATCACTTGTTGACATGGCACGAGCCAATTTCCTCTTGACACTTGTCATCATCTGATTATGCCATGTGTACTTGTTGACGTGGTCTGCCAACTTGGTCTGGCACATGTCTTTGTAGATGTGGTCTGCTAACATGGTTCTCCCTAATCTAATGGTCATCGCATTTTCTCTAGATTAGATGGTCCTTATTCATTTCAGATTTTCGGGCTTTAGGTAATTCGACTTTCAAGTTGCCAATTCTTCTGAAGTGACATTCCCCAAACAATAGCCTCCTCACAAATTTTGACGTGAACCAAATGTTGTTCGTTGATCATGTTCTTAGATCGATGGATCGATCTATCTTCATTGCTACTCTTCTAGTTTATCCTGTCCTTCCACTTAGAATGATCTGACGACTGAAATTTACTTCGACTCTTCGGACTTTGGGGATTTCAAATCTCAAACTTTACTCCCTCCTAAACTCACAGTCTACCGACATGTATCTCTTGATGATCAATGAACCAGATTATCCTCCTGGTGATGAACGGTCTCAAATTACTTCGAGACTTCATAACTTTGGTAAGTTCTCTCTCCTGCGTGTGCAAAGTGTTAAGGCTCGTGCACCTTGATTTGATCGGAATATTGATGGTCCTTTGTATCAGTGATCCAATGGCCACTATCACTCTTCCTCCTAATATTTCTCACCTTCTTCTCCTTTGACTCCTTAAAGATTCACTTCGACACTTAGCCAAATTGTGGATCTGTGCATTCCTTGCATATCTTCTAAAGTCTGAATCTTCGAACTCTCATCGTTGCTTTCCTATTTTCCATCATTGTTGTTGTTCTTGCCATCAATGAAAAGAACACTCTTCCTGTAAAACATGCCAGCAATCTCCCCCTTTGGCATTGATGGAAACCCTGAAAGGCTATAGTATTCTGCGTAGACCTCCAACTGTACCATCTAGACCACACCTTTTCTCCCCCTTTGACATCAATGTCAAAGAAAACATGCTCCGCCTGAGTTGTTGAAGTACCTTTTCGGAGGTATCAGATATTCAACCAACACATACTCCCCCTGACAAGATGGACTCTCTTATCTTGATAATGGGGTCATGCCCAACTCCTGGCGTAGATACTCAAACTGAGCTTTTGCAGGCGGTTTAGTGAAGATATCAACAATATAATATTTGGATGGAATATAATGCAAAGAAACAACAATGTTGGTCACCTGTTCCCTCTAGAAGTGATACTTTATGGGTATATGATTGGTCTTGGAGTGAAATACATGATTCTTTGACACACTAATTTCACTATTATTATCACAATGAATTAAGATCGATGCAATATATTTTACCTCAAAGTTTGCAAGTGTCTGAATGATCCATAATACTTGGGTATAGGAAGTGGCAACTACAATGTATTCATCTTCTGTAGTTGATAAGGAAATGGAACCTTGCTTCTTTCTCAACCATGCTACAAGATAATATCCTAAGAAGAATGCACCTCCACTCGTTCTTTTCCTTTCATCCATGCAGTTATCCCAATCAGCATCTCAATTAACTAATAATTGAAAATTATGATTCCTAGGATACCATAGGCCATAGTTCATCGTTCCTTTCAAATATTTGAATATTCTTTTGACAACTATCAAATGACTCGGTTTAGGTGCAGACTGATACCTTCCTACCATTCCAATAGAATGCATTATGTCTGGAGGAGATGCTCTGATGTACAACATGCTTCCTATAATAGACCTATATGAACTTTGATCAACATCAAGTGAGTCATCATCCTTTCTTATCTTGCTTCCAATGACCATAGGTGTGCTCACAACTGTAGAATCTTCCATTTGAAACCTTTTCAATATTTCTCTTAGATATTTCTTCTGAGAAAGAAATATTACTTCAGACCTCTAAGTAATTTGCAGAAAAAGAAAAAATGACAATTCCCTTATCATATACATTTAAAAATCAGACTGCATGGCAGAAGAAAACCATTATACAAATGAAGCATTATTACTTTTGAAGATGATGTCATCCACATAGAACAACACAATGAGAAAATCATTATCCTCTGTTTTGATATATAGATTGTTGTCAACGGTTCCTCTCTTGAACCCTTTGTCTTGAGGATACTTATCCAATTTGTAGTACCAGGCATGAGGAGCTTGTTTCAACCCATATAAGGCTTTCTTCAGTTTGTAGACAAAATCAGGGTTATCTGACAGTTGGAAACCTTCTGGTTGTTCCATATAGACTTCTTCTTTTAGATCTCAATTTAGAAAATATGACTTGACATCCATTTGATAGACTTTAAACTTCTTATGAAAAGCATGAAACATTCTAATAGCTTCTAATCTTGCTATGGGCGCAAATGTTTCATAAAAATCCAGTCCTTCTATTTGAGCATACCCTTTGCATATCAATCTAGCCTTATTTCTTACAATATTTCCTTCCTCATTCTTTTTATTATTAAACACCCATTTGGAGCCAATTACATTCTTATCTACAGGTCTAGGAACAAGCTCCCAAGTATTGTTCTTCTCAATCTGATCCAGTTCCTCATTCATTAATTTTAACCAATTTACATCTTTACTGGCTTCATTAAATTTCTTGGGTTCCACCATGGATATGAAGGCTATATGTGATTTCTCGGTGTATTTGATTATCCTTCTCCTGGTTTGTACACCTTTGTATTTCTCACCAATTATCTGACTTGCAAGATGATTCTTTTGAGTAATTCTGGAGGGAGGATTTGATGTTGTCTGCTAATTTGAGTCTGCATGAGTATTTGTATCTTCATCTAACTCAGGGTCTTGTTTTTTCTGATTCTTGGACCTGTTCATCTTCAAATTCAACTACATCCTTTGTTGTTGATTCAATGCTACTTATATCTCATGACGGGATTTCTTCATCAACTTTTATGTCAATACAATCAACCAATTTATGAAACCTCTTATTATAACATCTATATCCTTTACTGTTTGTAGCATACCCTAGGAAGATACCTTCATCAACCCTGCCATCATATTTTCCAAGGTTTTCATCATTATTCTTGATATAACACTTACTCCCAAAGACTTTAAAATGATTGATTGAAGCAGGTCTTCCAAACCATAGTTCAAAGAGTCTTGTCACTTTTTGGACCGAGATGAGATTTGTTAAGAATATGTACAGTTGTATGAATTTCTTCTACCCAATATGTCTGAGAAATATTCTTTTCATTCATCATTGATCTTTCCATGTGCTAGAATGATCTATTCTGACTCTCAACTACTCCATTTTGTTGTGGAGTCCTTGGAATGGTATACTCTCTTTTGATCCCATGTTTATCACAAAACTATTTGAAGTCTCCTAAACTAAACTCTCCTCCTCTATCGGACCTTACTGCCTTCAATCATTTTTTTTTTAATTCTTAGTCAGAGCCTTAAACACTTTGAATTTTTCAAATGCTTCAGATTTTTCTTTAAGAAAGGAAACCCATGTAATTCTAGAATAATCATCAATAATCAACATGAAATAATTTTATTTTCCTGTACCTTCTTTCCTTGATGATCCACATAAATCCATATGTACTAACTGAATAGGTTTCTCTGTTGATGCAAAGTTATTATATTTAAACTGTGTTCGGCTGAGATTTCCTATTTGTCAAGGTTTTCATACAAAATCATATGGCTTTGATATTTGTGGAAGATCTTTTACAACCCCACTATTTCTAATTTTGATTAGATGATCAAAATTTATGTGTCCAAGTCTCCTATGCCATAACCAACTTTCATCATACTCTCTTAAGTGACATTCTTGTTTTTATTCTTTCAAAACATAGACATTGTTTTCTGTTCTTATGCCTTTTTCAATCAATTGTCCTAAATTCATAGATTGTATTTTACAATATTTAGAAGTGAAAACAAATTTACATCCTCTGTCACAAACCTGACTGACACTAAGTATATTATGTTTCAGACCATCTACAAACAACACATCTTGAGATTTCCCTTTGCCATTACTTAGACTTACCATTCCTTTACCTTTGATTTTTCCTGGTGCATCATTTCCAAAAGTTACATTTCCTTATTTGATTTCACTTAGAGATATAAACTTACTTTTGTCTCCAGTCATATGTTTGGAACATCCATTGTCAATATACTAGGGGTTATTTTTTCTTTGAGCTGACAGTACTAATCCACACTTGTCATTTTATTTCTTCTTCCAAACCTTGACATTTACACCATAGGGATTCAAATCTGGATTATAGTTCCTTAAGCGACAGTCTGCAACTTTATGTCCATAATTATGGCAGGTGTAACATTATGGTTCATTGAATAAAGGATCATAATGATTACTATGATTAACTTGTGTCTTTTTACCAACCATCACATGATTTGCAGTCTGTGGTTGTTTGTTACTTGGCTGTCTCATTTTTTTTTGTGGAAGATATTTATTCCTTGAGTGTATTGATTTCTCATATCTAAATCTTAAAGAACAGTTTACAGCTTTGTGACCAATGTTAGAACATAAAAAACAATATCCATAGAAAAATTCTTTGTACCTGGAAAATGGTTGTCTTCTTTGAGTAGGTCGATTTATTCCACGCTGATGATTTATTTGAGTAGAGGGTGTGTTTGTGTTATTTCTTTGTTCTACAGATTCGGTTCTCGTACTTTTTCTCTCACTCCTCCTTGGTGGCTGATTATATTCCTTTGCTTTTGCAGAGTGGTTGCTCTCAATGATTGTAGATTTGACAAACTTGATGAATTCTTTGTTGCTTGGCTAACCACTAATTGATCCTTATTCATAACCCAAACTAGTTTTCAAATTTGGATTCCTTTGTTGATTCAGAATGGTGGCTAATCCTTCTGAGGCTTTAATGCTTATCATATTTTGATGGTATAAGGCTTAAAATTTCTCTAGATCTTTTCTGACAGCCACTACTTTAGCTTTCAGAGCTTCACATCTTACCTTCTTCACTTCTAATTGTTGTTTTAGAATATCTTCTTTTTTATTTTCTTCTTCTAATTCTAATTTTAACAAAACAAAATCTTCACTTGGTTCTTTACCATTATTTTCAAACTGCATCAACAATTTTTTCTGTTTTCACTTCTTAAATATGATTCTGTCAATTTCTTCCAAAGAACTGATTAATTCACCTTCCATATCAACCGCATCTTCTTCGTCATCAACATCACTTCCTGTGATTTTATTATGATAATCCTCTTTGGGCATAAGCATACAGTCATTAAACTTATCTTCACAAGAAGAATCACTATCTGTGTCTCCTGAAGAGACATCGTTGTTTACACATAAATTTTTATTTTTACGAAATCTCTTGGATTTGTACTTCTCTTCACCTTCAAAGTTCTGGTCCTTCTTCTAGTGTGGACACTTAGATTCAAAGTGATCTATATTTCCACAATTAAAAAATTTGAAGGGAAACTTGCCTTGGTGTTTGTCTAATCCTTTCTTTAGTCTTCTCACAAATTTTGCTTCAATTTCATCAAGATCAAAGTCCTCATTCTTATCTTATTTAAATGATTCTTCTCTAGAGGTAGGTTTATCTTTAATAATCCTCATTTCACAAGAAGTTATAGTTCCTGGAAGTTGATCAATAGACAAAATCTTAAGATCATTTAGTTCTTCTATTGCAGAAAATTTTGGATTAAATCTATTATGCAGAGATCTTAAAATCTTTTGAACTAAAAATGCATCTTCAATCTTATCACCAAGACCCTTCATGAAATTCACAATATCCTCAACTCTTAATAAATATTTACTAATTGTTTCGTCCTCATTCATCTTTAGTTGTTAAAATTTCAATCTATATGTCTGAAGTTTGGCATCTTTTACTTTCTCATTTCCTTCATAACTGCTAATGAATTTATCCCACATCTCTTTGGCAGAATCAAGATGCATTACCTTTACAAATTCAACTTGTGAAAGCCCACTCAATATAGAATTCATTTCCTTTTCATTGAAGATAAATTCTAACTTATCATCTTTGGAAGCTAGAACAACAGGTTTTGTATAACTAGTCTCTACAACATCCCAAACATCAGCACCTAAGGCCATAATGTATGTGTTCATTCTAACCTTCCAGAAATAAAAATTTGTTCCATCAAACAAAGGAGACTTTTTGGTTGAAGTTCCTTCATTACTTTTCATTTTTAATCTTACTGATATACCTTTATCTAAAAGGAACTCACTCTGATACAAATTGTTGGAAATACTAAGACAACTAAGAGGGGGGAGTGAATCAGTTGTTACTGTGCTTAAACAATTTTATGCCTATTGAAATATCATTAATGTTCTCCAAGTGATCATCAATATTATGCAATCCATGAACAACAAAAATAATAAATATCAATCACACATATGATATACATAGAGATAGATATTCATGAGGAAACCCATAAAGGGAGAACACCTCTTCTTCTTCGAATGATAGAAATGCTTTTTATGTTCTGTACATCATCTATCTTTGAGCACCAACTCAATGTGAGGCTACCACCTATTTTTTACAAGCTACAACTTACTAAGAGCACCAAGTCTCTAGTTTATCTAGCACCTACTAGAAGGAAGCACCAATTCCCTTAGTGTTCCAACACTAATTGGATGGAAGCACAAACTTCCAGTCACAGAGGAACCAACCTGTATAACACAGAACAATGGTTCTCCCTTTCACCACCCTACCACCCTGATTTTTTTGGTTGTAACCAGATGGAAGCTACAACTCCTTGTGTTCAAGCACCCACTTGAAACTCCAAGGACAACAGTCCTCCCTAGCACCACTCTACCACCCTGAGATATAAAAACTGGTTACTTACTTTCTCTATCTCATATATAGTCTGTTAAAACTCCATGTCTCCTCTACCTTCCTCAACTTCTATGCTCTATTCGTTTTCTTCCTACGCACCACACTCCTCTATCCAACTTCTCTTCAACATCTTGTGCTCTGTGCTTACTTTGCATACTATACACTTCACCTCTGATCTACAGTTCAAGTTCAACTAATCTTATTCATTCTGCATGTCTTACTCACTCTGAGTTCTCTGCCCGATCATCATTCAAACTCTTCATCTTCTCTGGCGGTTATTCTGAATCTGTTCATTATTAGCGAGTGTTATCCTGAGATTCTCTGGCTTCTCTGGCAGTCACAACTCTTCATCTTCTCTGGCAGTTACAGTAAGTTGTTTTTGGATTCTTTGGCTTCTAAGCCCTTTCCTTCACGTGACCACTGACGGTGACCAAACGCCTATTCAAAAGACGCTTCCCGATCTCGATCTAGTGAACACTAGCTTCATTTCTCGAGATGACCTGGGGAGAAGATCTCATGTGACCATGATATTGCAGGTGCGTCCAAAGCTGGTTTGTATCAAAATAATTTTTTCCTCGAAATTTACCTCGAGCCTCCACATGTCCTTTCTCCAAAACCATGGTTTCGATTGCGGCTCGCCTTCAGCTTTTTAAATTTTTCATATCTTCAATCCCTGCAATGTGACAGGACCGTTAATATCATGATATTGATGGTGCTCCTGAACTGATGGATCAGAGCTAACCTTTTTAAATAGAAGGTTGTGATCTATTTCGTGATCCAGGCTCCAGGAGTTTCAAAACTCAACCCTTTCTTTCCTTTGTACATCAATCTTCTAGAGTTGAAAGTCCACTAATGTGTGTCCCTCTTGGATCAATGTTCGAGATGTCCTTCGGGTCTCCAGACTTCAAATATTTTGAATCTCATATTCTCGTTTCTTTTGATTGGATATCTTCTGAAATCAAAGATATGATGACATTTTTCCTCCTTAATCCAATGACTATCCTCTGCTCCAGGACTTTGGCCTTTTCGACTCTTCGGCTCTTCGCTTTTCCATGAACACTTTCACCTGAAGTCAACGATCTATTGACACGTACCCTCCTGCATGATCAATACTCATGAGTGACTTTGACACTTCGGGATTTGGGAGTTTCAACTCCTATGCACTCATTTCTCCCAGAATTCTTCCACCTGAATGCATAATCTTCTGACACATACCCCTCTTGGCAATCAATGGCTAGGGTCTTCTTCGGGTCTTTGATGTTCAGGACTTCACGACTTTAGGCTAATCGTTGCTTCATTCTCCTTCGGAGTGGTCACCTGCTAAATAAGTCATAGGAACTAGAGACCACTTGTTGTCGATTAACACTTCCACTTACACTATCCTTCCACTGAAGTGGATCAACGGTTGAGAATGTACATGAAGTGATCTTCATATTGGAAGGATGAGAGTGACTTTGGACCTTCATCCTTCTAGACTTCGGGACTTTTGACATTTTTTAGTGATGAAACTCCCGAAGTAACTCTCGGAGTGATGTATCTTGCTTACGTCACTTATTGACATGTCAGGAGCCAAATTCCTCTTGGCACTTGTCATCATATGATTATGCCATGTGTACTTCAACATGGTGGTTTTAATTTCTACATGGGATCCTAGTTCTCTAGTCTACTTCAACATTATGTTCCACACATATCCATGTGACCCTGGTATATGATTGTACACCCTTATAACAAGCGTTGAGGACAACGCTTTCATAAGGGGGATGGAATGTTAGATAAATAGAGAGGTAGTGGGGGGGTTGGGGCCCCATAGTGATAACAATGGAGGTCATTCAATGTAAGGTGGACTAGGTCCAGTATAGTATTAAATAATGCCTACTATGATAGTTAGATATAATAAATGTAAGAGGACTTCTTAGAAGGTTCTGCTTCTAGAAGGTTCATACTCTAGAATGTTCTTAGGTGGTTGGTAGCACTATATAAATGGGTTCAAACAATGTAATTGGATATGAAGAGAAGTATTGTATTTGGAACAGTATCTCAATAAGAGGATTCCCCTATGAAGGGGCAAGTGAATAGGAGAGGATATCTTCCATAATAGGATCCATTATATGGTGTTGCTCTACCTCAAGGGTTTTCTTATAATAAAAGTTTGATTACTCTATATTATTTTATGAATGTTTGTTTTTTTTATTTATGCAAGTATTTGGATACTAAAACTAGTATCAAAGTATTTTCCTTGGCAGACATTGTGGGAAAATAATTTTTTTTTTTGGAGAAGAAACAAAAAGAGGGCCGCCACATTCCAAATGATTTATGTAGATTTTGGTGACAAATTTCCTCTAAGAAAAAAAATAAGTTAAAAAAACAAAATGTTTGAAATGGAGTTATCAACATTTTGAAATATGCAATTTTTCATGGTTTTGTCTGCGAACGACCACACGATTTTTCATATTTCTGTAGCATTTGGGGGTTAATTTTTCAAAACAAATTATAGATCTAAGTTCCCCTTTAAAAAATATCTAATTTAAAAAGAAAATCACCCAAATCGGAGATCCGAAATTTAAGATATCGCTGATTTAAAATCAACCATATTTTTTTTGGGTGGGGGGGTTTGTGGTGGTGGCAGGACTGTAGAGTTCATAACTTTTCAGAGGGTGCTAAGATTGATATAATATCAATGACATTGGATAAGGAATTTTCAGAAATTTCACTTGGAAACTTATAGGTGGTGTTTCCCATGGATATTCACTTTCAGTCCCTCATGGACCTACAATGAAAACTTGAAGCCTCCAACACAAAATTCCAATGCAATATGGAAGCTATTGAAGAGATCAAAATTGAAGCGCATGAGAAATATATTAGGGATCTCATGTACATTGACATCACATCAGAATATACTCAATAAATATATGCTTGGTATGATTACGAGGAAGATTGTGAGGATTGGTATATGGACAATTGTAATATCTGGGATGATAACTACTTTCATCTTTTATTTGATGACTCTACTCCACCATATGTAGAGCACTTCAAATCCTTCTATGAATACTAGTTTTTAATAGTTTCCAGTGCTAGTGTGTTATTGAGATGATTTTTTGGATATGGAGGGATCTACATATTTGGATCCCCATGATCAATGTATCTTTTTAGAGCATCATTTTCAGTTGGTTCTTGAGTTCAACTATATTCATCGTGGAGTTCACATGAGAACTTGGACATGGGACCCCGGTTTACAATGGTGGTTGGACTACTTCAACATGGTGGTTTTCATTTCTACATGGGACCCTGGTTCTCTAGTATAATTAAACTCTATGGTCCACACTAATCAATGGGATGCTAGTATATGATTTTACACCCTCATAACAAGCATTGAGGACAATAATTTCATAAGGGGGATGGAAGGTTAGGTAGCTAGAGAGGTAGTGGGGGGCCCAAAGGGCCCATAGTGACAATAGTGGAGGAAATTCAATGTAAGGTGGACTAGGTCCACTATAGTATTAAATAATGCCTACTATGGTAGTTAAATATAATAAATGTAAGAGGATTTCTTAGAAGGTTCTACTTCTAGAACGTTCCTCCTTTAGAATGTTCCTAGGTGGTTGGTAGCACTATATAAAGGGGTTCAAACAATGTAATGGGATATGAATAGAAGTATTGTATTTGGATTGGTATATTAATAGGAGGATGCCCCCTCAAAGAGGAAAGTGAACATGAGAGGATATCTTCCATAATAGGATCCATTTTATGGTGTTTTCCTACCTCAAGGGTTTTCTTATAATAAATGTGTGGTTATTCTATATTGTTATTTGAATGTTTGTGGTCTTTTTGTATGCAAATATTTGGTTCTTAACAACTTGTGGCTATCGATGATAAGGTGGATAATTTTGATTTGGTGAATGTTACATTGAGAGGTACTCCTAGGTCTTGGGAACCATTTGTGCAGGAGATCTATGCACGAGACAAGTTACCATACATTCATAGACTATTGAATAATTGTATCAAGGGGGAGACCCAGTTGGTGTCCAAGGATGATATGGATGGTATGGTGAAGAGTAGCAGTGATGAGAACCATGCCCTTGCAACTTTCAATAGGAAGGGTATAAGAGTTTCTCCCAGGAGAAGGGATTCTCCTGAGAGAGAAGCATCTCTAGAACCAAGGGGGAGGAAGGATCTTAGTAAGATCATGTTTTTTGAGTGTCATGACTTTGGGAACTATTCTTTAGAGTGTCTGCACTGGAGGGGAAGGGGAATAAGGAAACATGAATAAAAAAAAGAGGTTTATGAGGTTGCACATAGGTTCAAGAGGGAGATCTTGTTGTTCTCCACCCTTTCAGGTATAGTCTCCAGCAGGGGGACTTGTGTGGTGGATAGTGGAGCATATTTCCATATGATAGGTGCATGATATTTATTTGAAACTTTCACAGAGAATGGCTCATAGTTGTGTGTGGATATTGGAAAGGGAGCCAAGCATGTAGTACAAGGATCTGGTACAGTATAATTCTAATTGGAATTAGGAGAGGTGTTGAAGGTTTCAAATGTGTTATGGATTCTATAACTTAGGAAGAGTGTTCTCTCACTATCAGAGATTGAGAAAAATGGATACCACAAATTGTTTCAAAAGGGACATGTGTTGTTTATTTTGAGATGATATAGATTAAGGTCAATGGTGATTCTTGGAGTTAGGATAAGAAACCTATATAGGCTTAGGGGAAATCCTATGCATGCTATGGCCAACAGGAGCATAGAAAAATATGAGGAGGAGAAAGTGGCTCCACCAATGGTGAGGAAGGTGGTCCTACTAGTAAAACATTGTTATTAGGTGGACCTACCAACGCTGAGGCAAGTGACCCCACCAGTAGCACAGAGAGAGTAGTTGGATCCACCAATGGTGAGGCAGGTGTCCCCATCGGTAACATAGAGGGAGCAGGTGGCTCCACCAGTGGTGAGGAAGGTGGCCCCACCAGTAACAAAGAGGGAACATGTGGCTCCACCAATTATGAGACAGGTATCCCCACTAGTAGTGTTGGATCAGAGGAAGCCAGAGTTCAAAGGGATTCATCCCTCAGGATCCAATAGGGAGGAGAAGCCTCAGAGGAATGCTCATAGCAGTTTAGAATTTAGAGGAGGTTAACAGGTTCATATGGAGAATATGGCTCCATAGGTTGTGCAGACTCAGAGGGAGTCAGGTTTCATAGGGAGCATGCAGACTCATAGGGATCCCAATATCTGAGAGAGGTAGCTGGCTTAGAGGGAGAATAAAAAATTAAGAGGGATTCCCCCCTCATATTCAGGTGGGATAGAGGTATCTTATAGGAATGACATACAAGTTTCATGGGTTTAAGAGGCCATAAAATAGGTATAGAGGTGTGAGGCTTTGAGGAGCTGTGCTCCCTCCATGGAGGATTCAATTGTTTCAACACGTTTTTCTACAATGACAGAGGAGGTAGATAGTGAGGAATACATGATATTAGGATTTTCTTCAATCACAAAGAGAGAATCTAATGAGGAAAATTGGAAAGAAGTATTTTCTTCAGTGACCAGTGATGTAGCCATTCAGGATGACTGGTTTTTGTGACAAAGGGAAAAACCTGTCAGGAGGATTGGAGTGCAATTTTTGTAGAGGAGACATAGTCACTCTCATAGTGGGAGACATAGATACATCCAGATGATAGTGGATGGGATACCTCCCTTGATAAGAGGGAGATTTTTTTGTTGTATCTTCGACATGTATTCCATAATATTCCAAGGTGTTAGGTATGTGGGAATATTTGTTGGAACCATATTAGCCTTTTGTTTTAGTGAAATCGACCCCAAAATGAGGTTAGGTCCTTAAGGGAAATTTGATGGGTTTTGTGGGTGTGTTATGGGATGTCACACCCACAAAGAGGAATAAAATGTTCTAATTAATTCTTGAGTTTAGGAAGGGATACTAAACTCACTCCTTAAAATTGTATATAAAGGAGAGAAATCATTGTGATATTTCATCATTGTGCAAGGATGGATTTAACATAAGTGAGACTGTACTTGTTCTAGGAAGCTTGGTGTTTTTAGCAAAGGGAAATTATACATGATGGAAAATATGTCGTAGGATTGAAGACTCTTTATTTTTTGTTCTTGGAAGGAAAAAGAACACCAAACATGTGGGAGAGAGAGGCAACCACACAAGGAAGAAAATTATGTGAGTCGAGTGAAACATACATAAGTGTTTGTACAGTTGTTTTTGCATGAATGTGGGTTGCAGTGGAAAACGTTTCATACATACGAAGGTTGCAATGGGAACACCTATACATGGGTTGTAGTGGGAAAAATCGCATATGTATGCGGGTTTCAGTAAGGAGAACTATGTACATAGTTTTCTAGGAAGAGAACAAGATGACAGGTGATGTCAGTAGGTCGTACAGGTGGTCTGTAGTAGATTTGTGGGTAGAAGAATTTTCCAGGATGTTTGTTGAGGTTTTGTTTTTCTCATTTGTATGGTTATTGAAGGATAATATTTTCCTCATATTTTGGTGAAATTGTTTTGGCTGAGAGAACAAGGTTCTCAGATTTGGTGATATTGTAATAGTTGGGAGGGTTGGTTTTTCCCTCAGAATTTCTAAATTTAACAAGGTTAAAGAATAGAAATATTGGGTCCCATATGTGTTGATGATTCATATATTATCATTTTTGTTTCCACTGCATATAATTTTAGTCAATAATTTTTAGTGTAAAATTGTTAGTGATAACAACTAGGGTTTCACTGTTAGATCACTTGGAAGAAATTTTCAGATCTGAAAATTAGTCACACAAAGTTGCATGTGAAAATTGACAACAACACACTAATGTAACTCACACTGAAACTTCCAATAATCAAGATGAAACTAAGGATGTTACTCCTATTTCTACTGAAACAACTCCATATTTGAGGAGATTAGCAGTACCCAGAACCATTCCACAACCTGATTTTGACTTTCTAGGAGAATAAAAAAACTTGTGTCAAAATCTCATTGTTTCAAGCCATTAATGACTTCCCTATTTACGCCAAAACAATGAGGGAGTTGTGTGTTAAAAATATTGGTACGAAACCCATGGATCCTCCCATGGTCCATGTAGTAGGAAAGATATCATAGATAATACTGGGAAAATCCCCACTCACTAAATATGATGACCATGGGAATCCAATAGTAACCATCCAAATAGGAAAAAATATTATTCCAAACAAGCTCGTTGATCTATGCACTAAAATAAACATCATAACAAAATAGACCATAGAATTGCTTGGACTTACCAACCGAGGACCTACCCCCATTATGCTAGAAATAGATGATCAATCTAAAATACAACCATAATGGGTTCTATAAGACATTTTCATATCTATGGAATCCTTCGAATATTAAGTTGACTTCTTAGTGTTGCATCCCAGAACCTATTTAGGAGGACACCCCTTCATCTTGGGTAGACCAAGGTTGGATAAAAATGACACATTTATTAGTTGCAGGTTAGGGTTTGTGATGATATTTGATGAAAAGGTTACAAAAAACCTCATCCTATACCCCCTTGCCAAACCAATTATGGACCACAAAAGCACATTGTGGGATGAGTTTGAACTAGAAGAGGGTGGCGTGAAACCACTCCTCATAGTTGGAAAATATATTTGTTTCAAGGATGAGATAGAGGAAGATGTTATCAATAACTTTATCAGTAATCCCCCATTTGTTACTCAATCAATATTCCATCTCCTAGATTCTATAATGAATAGACCCAACCAAGAACTCATGTTGATGTTTTCATTTTAGAGTTGATACCTACCACCCCATGCCATAAAAGTGTCCTGATTGAGATTGAGCCTAGAAAACCTTAAAAATTAATCCAAACTTATCTCCCTTAGAAACATAACGATTGGTTTAGTTGTTGTGATAGAAAAAAGAGGTCTTTGCATGGGACTACACATACATGAATGGAATCCACCCCGATCTGTGCACCCACCACATTTACATAAAATAAGTTTTTCAACTTATTTGCCAACCGAAATGCTAAATGAACCCAACCCTGAAAGATATTGTATGTTGAATTAAAAATCAACTTCATCTACCTAATCTCAGAGAGTTAGTGGGTATCCACACTTGTCATTGTAGCATAGAAAAACTATAAATGGAGAATCTGTGTCGATAATAGAGAATTGAACAAATCCACACAAAAAGACTATTTCCCATGAACTTTTATTGACCGAGTCCTTGACACCCTATCAAGTAAGATTTTTTTTCATTTCTTGTTGGGTTCAATGGATATAACCAAATCTAGATTGCTCATGAATATTAGGAAAAATCTATTGTTACTTGTCCCTATGGTACATTTGCATACCGAGTCCTTCCTTCTAAGCTTTGTAATGTACCCGCTACCTTCCAGCGAGCTATATTGGGAATATTTTCAGATTTGGTTAAACACTCTCTTGAGATTTATATGGATGATTTCATGCCACATAGTAATATATTTGACACGGCTCTAGCTAATCTTGAAAAAGTAATGAAACTCTACAAATAAAAAAATCTTTCTTTGAGCACACAAAAATGACACATGATGATGAATGAGGGAATTGTACTTGTTCATTATGTTTCTTCTATAGGGATACATGTTGATACGACCAAAATGAGGTAATCTTAAAAATTCCCCATCTGAAATCCGAAAAAGAGGTGCGTAGAGTTTTTGGAAATGTTAGTTATTATCATCTTTTGATTGAAAATTATTCTAATATTGAATCTCCTATATTTTTACTACTTTCAAAGGACATGGAATTTATATGGTCTGGAAAATGAAAAAAAGTTTTTATGGATATGAAAGAGTGCGTGTCTTAAGCCCTTATCTTATGAGGACCTAATTGGACCTTACCATTCCACATTTCTACAGATTCCTCTGACACTACCATTGGGGCTATATTAAGACAACATGAGGAACAAAACCCATATGTCATCTACTACATCAACAAGAATTTGACTCTTGCCAAGTTAAATTATACGGTAACTAAAAAATGATTCTTTATTTTTGTACACGCTATTAATAAAATACATAATTATATTCTAGGCTACCAAAATTTTATACATATTGATCTCTCTGTCAATAAATATCTAATGAATAAATTCGTCACCAATGGTAGAGTTACTAGGTGGTTTCTTTTATTACAAGAATTCAACATCACTATTATGGGAAAGCCTGGAAAGGATGTCGTCATTGCATAATTCCTTTCTAGGCTTACCAACAATAGTGATAATTCTCCTGTTGAGGATTCTTTCCTAGACAATCATCTTTTTTCAATATCTACTCACTCAACATGGAATGCAGATATTGCTAACTATCTTGCAGCAGGAAAACTACCGCACCACCTTTCTCTTAGAGAACAATGAAATATTATTCGACAAAATGCTTGACATTCTTAGGTAGGAGGTTGTATCTTTTCCACTAGGATAGATCATGAGATCCAATGTTTCATAAGAAAATATGAGATCCATGACATTATGAAGGCTTTCCATGACAAGCCTTGTGGTGGACATTTTTCTGATAAAAGGATAGGGCACAAAGAACTTCACATGGGTTGTTTTTGGCTTACCTTTTTCTAGGATTCCAAATGTATGTACAGGGATGTGACAGTTGGAAACATATGGGCCAACCCATTTGATCCGATGAAATGTAGTTAAAAATTAAGTTGGTTATCAAACCCTTCAATAAGTGGGATCTTTACTTTGTGGGGCCTATTCATCCCCCATCTTGTCAAAATTCCTACATATTGGTTTGCATAGATTACATTACTGAGTGGGTTGAAGCCAAGGAACTCATTTGGGCCACTGAAAATGTTGTTTAATAATTTATATTTGAATATATATGTGTTCTCTTTGGAGTGCCAAAGGAAATAGTTATAGATGGAGGGCCACAGTGTTGGAGATATGACACACACCTAATATTTTCCTTTCATTTTATTTTCCTAAGTTTAGTTGGCTATGTTGAAGGTCCCTTAGTCTGAAATATTCTACCCTCATTAAGGATATTATTCCATAGACAAGGGTTCAATATACCCTCCAATCAATCCTCAGTTACCTTTCAATTAGACTAGTTGAGTGCAATGATAAATATCAATCTTCGATTTATCACCATGTGTTGCATGATAACCTTAGGATCATCACAATGAATCTACACTTTCATTTTTATTATCACCAATAAATAAAATTCCACATGTGTGAGTGATATCCTCCTCATTTCACTTCAGATTAGCTAGTTAACTGACGATCGTATGGCCAATTAACTAGGACTAGGTGGTAGTTGACTCCAGTGACTACCAGTGTGTGTCACATATATCTATCTGACATTCCTAATGTGAATTATCTTGGATACTATGGTGAGTTAGTTGTTTCATATAAATTATATCACTTGTATTATAACAATCTCTTACTCAAATAATAGAAATTCTTTCATTCTTTTCTCCAATTTTTGTCTTCTCTCTTCATCCACCATTGGAAGTTGTGTATGCTTCATTGTTAGATATATATTATATTCATCTATCTCAAAAAATATACACAAAGTTCACTTCTCATCTGATTGAAGATCTCACTAAAAAAAAAAGATTTGTTGCATGATCACTTCACCTTACCATCCACTAGCCAATGGGCAAGTGGAAAGAACTAATAAAGTCATTGAAAGCATACTCACCAAGACTATGTCTAGTCACCATCATGATTTTTATGAGTGACTACTAGAGGCTCTTTGGGCCTATAGGAAAGCATGAAAGAGTACCATAGGTTTCTCCCCATTTTAACTTGTGGATAGTAGAATTCTCATCTTCCCCTTTGACTTTGAAATTAAAACGTTAAGGACCTCTTTAGAGGTAAATATGGATTTAACTACAAACACAGAAACAACTTCTGGACTAGCTCAATGAGTTGGATGAGATGCACTTGGATTCCTTACATCATATTGATCTTGTTAAACAACAATGCACCAAGTGGCATGGAAAATTTATTAAAAGAAAGGTGTTTCAGAAAGGAAATTGGGCACTATTATATGACTCTATCTTTAAATAATTTAAGGGGAAGCTTTGTACCAGATGGTTAGGTCCTTACAAAGTGAACACGATTTTTGACAATGGGATTGTTAATCTTGCAACCACAGATGGTTCATAAACTTCTGTACTTGCCAATGGCCATCATCTTTATTTGTATCACTAACCAATTTCTAAGGATTCATTTGTTTCTCACATTGTTTTAGATTCAGGTTTTGAGATCGTTTGGGAAGAAAAACGTTTTCCTGCACCATCGACTAGATAATTCATTTTAATAATAAATAAATAAAAATTAATAATCTAACTGTGAAAACTCATTTAGAGAATAATTATATGGGTTTTAGTTGAAAACCAGCCTATTGGAAGTTGACACTCAAAATTTATCTCTATATATATATGCTTTTCTTGCCATACCCATACACTTACTATTTAGATTCAGTGCTTTCATGAATAGGGGAAGTTTAAGGTTGGTTTATCCACAAAGATTCTATCTAGATATGTGTGCCCAGTGCTTCCAAGTTGTACTTTGTGTTTGTGGGAAAACGAATGATGCCGCATATATTCATTTTTCTCTATCTTACTCATTGATTACTACTTAAGGTGGGCATCCCCTTGCTGCTTTCCCTCCTAAGGGTAGCGTATACTCGTATACAATAATAAGTCATCTGCCTGCATCTGTTGATAAAAGGAAATTATAGCTAGTATGATAACCCTATTGAAGGGATGGGTTTATGTAATAAGTAGAACCAAAAGAATCAGTTAACTTAAGCTACAAAGCTTGACGAAAAAGAGTGAACTGGCCCCGAGTTTGACAGAATGAAAATGCTTCACCAATTGATTAATGAAATATCATTTGAAAATGGATCCATTGAGACCTGTATCTTCCATGGAACCAATAATTCAAAATCCCATATGAGATAGTGAAGACTATCCTCCTTTTCCAATTTTGTTGACCCAGAGAAGTTGGAGCTGCATAGACGATTTGAACCGCTCCTATCATTACCAACCACAACAAAAAGAAATATAAAATGAGCATGAGGTAGCAATTCCCTGTTTGGATTAATCCATATCCTCCCATTTAAAATGGAACTTCGGCTACTAAAGAATACATGTACTATAATGCGCTTTCCCATGAGTATCAGGTAACTAGGTATGTATTGAAAAAATTGGCGATTTGATTGCATAAGTGATGAAGAACCCTAAATAGAATACTATTTCCAGTATTACGGAATACTATTTATTATCCAATATTCCTGAACCTAATGTTGGTCTATCATATCCCTAGAGACCCATACTTCAAGCTCTGATTAGGGGAAAGATAGAACACTCACAGTTTTTCCATTACTTTTTCTAATTATTCAATGCATTTTCCAGTCAATAACAACTCCAGATCTGTGTTTGCACAATCTGTTCCAACTATTGTTATTCACTGTTGATTTTCTTGTTCTAACTCACTTTGTTTTACTCATCGCTTTATGTAACTCACTTGATGTTACTCCTCGCTTGTTGTTACTCACCATCATTATTTTCTTGCTATTACTCACCACCACTATCCACTTTTTGTTACTCATCTCCACTATTCACTTTTTGTTACTCATCACCATTACTTGCTTGTTGTTATTCATTATCACTAATATATCACCATACGCATCATGACCTCCTTGGACTTATTCCTAATTGTTTCAACCCCTTCAAATTTATCCACATGTTGAAATCATGGATCACGTGATGAAACTGTGGTGCAATGCTTTGTTGCAACTCCTTCATATTTCTCTACATGTTGAAATGATGGATTGCTTGTTGAAACTCTGGTGCAATGCTTTGTTGAAAATATCCTTGAAACAAATATTGACACTCCACCTTCTCCCTTCAGCCACAAACGTTTCCAACTCAACCAGCCAATATATTCCTACTACGGTCATCATTATTATTGATGCTCCAACCAACAAACACATTCACTTAGTTAAACATCACACACACTCCATGGTAAGTTCTCGATAGTTACATCCTTTCCACTTGCATGAATTTGGAACTTGAGGTGAAATTTGAACTAGCGTCGCCAATCCCACCACTTTAGACATGGATAAATTTCACCTCTAGTTGGGGGGGTGATACATCATCTTGCCATGTTCTATATTAATTACCTTTTCTATCCTACCTATCACATCATGCCATCTTTTCATTATGTTGAGATATTCTTATCATCCTACATTATTACTAATTATGGAATAAAGATGTGAAACTATCACCTTTTTGAATTTAGTAATATCTTCCCTAGGTGCGACTACATGTCCATTTCTATAAACTTTCCTTGTTGAAACTAAACTATATTAAAAATAACATAGTAAGAGTTTGTCCATCCATAATGGAAGGATTATCTATGCACCATGATCTCGAGTCACTTGAAATGTTGTGTAGCCATCCAAAGTATTATAAAATCTTTCAGAACGTGATATGCATGGTGTTCTTCGATAAATTGCATGGATTTGACAGTGCCATCTCCCTAGAATTTGCTCAAAATTTAGGAGTAATATCAACGATGCATGTATTGCATATTGATGTTACATACAGGGCCATCAGAGATGATACAATGTTACCATGATTGGGGGTGATGTAGTTTAGTAGAAACACATCAATCTCATCATCCAAGGAAATTTTTCTACTAGGTGAAGACCAAGTAGAGGAAAAAGTTAAGGGAATAGATAGAAATCCCTTCCACCTCCAAGGAAAGATGTTGCTTATATTGTTCAAATATATATTATGTGTGAATAAATATTCACCATTGTATTCAATTACCACTTCATGTTGTTATCTCATGTTCTCTATGGGATGTTGCTCAATATTCCCTACTTTTTTATATAATCCATGAAGCTAATGGATAGATTTATGTGTCGATCTAAACACCCATGGACCTGTATCATGAATCATGGGTTAATCAAAATCCTAGTCATCCATGCATTGGAACATAGAAATGGGACTTGGATTGAATTCATCACCCATACTCAAAACTAAGGGTTCGATAGAGGAATAAATAAATGATACAAAAAATATTGCAAAAGATGAAGGAGAGGGGAAAAGAGGAGATAATGTTTGGAAATAATTTGTTGGTAGAAATGCTAAATTTGGAAATGAAGAATCCAAAAAGAGGGGTTTCAGAAAATTGGAATATTCCCATGTTGATACAAGTACTGAGATGGAATTGGAAGGAAAAGAGGATGAAGGAGGAGACATAGAAAATGAACTCAGTGTAGAGACAATAGGGGATACAAAACTAGACTAGGAAGACTTAGGGGAAGGACATGAATAAATGGAGAAAATAGATCCATAAGAAACATGAGGAGACTCTCATACTATAATGAATAATTTTCTGCCGCCCTCTAATGACAAAGTGAAAATTATAGGTGAGAAACCTCCTAGGGAAGAATTCAAGACATGTCCTATCATGGAAGAACCCCCACAACTGAAAAGGGGGGGAAAGAGGCCATTTCAAGGATTTGTCGATAACGTCCCAAGAAAAAGGAACATGTCCTCCTCAAAAAAAACAAAAAATCAATAATCTGAACCACCAACCACTGCTAATTGTCCACAAGAACCTGTTGAGGAATATGAAAAACCAATTGTTGCAAAAATGGGGAAGGCTAGAGTGAAGACCAATGGCTCCATGCCAGGTAAGCATAAAATTGACTCCTTACTAAAGAAAATTACTTGTTTAGAAAAGGAAAATTCTAGGCTTAAGGGGCAACATGGGTTTTTGAAGGGAAAGTTCCAAGAGAAAGAAAAACCAATAGGGATGAGAGCCCTTTCCCAAGATTCTCAACTTATGGGTAAATCATTTTCCCCTTCAAAACCTAGGACTAGGATACCAAAGGAAAAGGCATCCGGGGCACAAACATGTTAGGTATGTGGTTATATCCTTATCCAAGAAGGATATACATAGTATGATATATGGGCACCAAGATTTGTCTCAGTCGAAGTTCAAACAAAGCGTATCGAGGAGGATAAGGAATGTATTAAGACTACCCAAAGTGAGCAAGGTGTGATATGGATTTATGAGAAAAAAAAAATGAAACACGGATATATAACATTAACATAGATATAGGGAGAAAAATAGTATAGATACAGTGGAATTTAACTTCTATAAAATAAGAAATCTGTTGAAACTGTAAAATGAAGAATGAAAGCAATCTTGCTCGAATGGTGGTAGTTAATCTATGAGATTATCATATGTAGAGGCTATGCACATTTGTCTGAGCACATTAAAATGAGGCCTCAAATTATTTTTAGGATCAAGAAGTAAACAAAAAACCCTAGACATCCAAAAACCTAACCCTCAGAGATGAAGCACCAAAAGTCATGTGGGCCCCGATGGGGTAAATTGGTACATCAACTTCCCAGGATCGTAACTTTTGCATATGATCTATGTTTTAGGTGCATGATAGCCCATTGGAAATTTATATCCAAGGAATATGCATTATTCCATCAAACTCTAAATTTCCCTACAATGTGACTATGGCAGGCCCAAAAAACATTGTTTAGGGACTCAAAATGACCCCAGAAGTTTAGGAACCAAAAAGATAGAAACAAATTGCTAAGATAAAAATTGTAACTTCCAAGATGAAAGTTGTATGTCATCCAGTTGGAAGAGGTGGGTGCCCACCTATAAACACCTAGATAAATCTTGCCTCCTTAGGAATAAATGGTATCCATTGTGTTGAGTTCCCCCATTAGATGAGGAAATTTCTGTTGAATTTGGCCTCGGGTGAGCCACTTGCCTTGGTGCAGGAGCTTCCCCACTTTGAAAACCTGATAAAGTTGAAGCTTATGTTGATGAGTTCCATTGACATATGTGTCCACGATATGATTAGTGGATTCCCGTTCCATGTAGTCAGGGTTGAGCTCTGTCGGTGTCAACTATTTTTTTATCTCTAGGGTGTCTAATAAGGGTGGAAAGCATGGCCGAAGGAGGTCCACATTAAACACTGGGTGAAATCTGAGGAAGGGGGGAATGTTTATCTATAAATAATTTTCACCCATATCCTTGGTGATGGTGTAAGTTCCATAGTGGAGTGGATGAATCTTATGATGGGGTCCTATAAGGAAGTCTTTTTGCAAGTAAAACCAAACTTTATCTCCCACCTAAAACTTCTGTGGTACCCAATTTTTATCATGGCACTGGTTGTACTTAGCATTGGACTTATACAAAATATCCTGAACCTTTTGATGGATGTGTTGGATGTGTTCAATGAAAAGGGTGGCTTTTTCAGCTTCAGTTTGTGCATGGGATGATTCTGACCATGTGGACGCAAGGGATAATGCAACATCCATGGGACCCAATGGTTGAAATACCAACCCCACCTTAAAGGGGCTATGGCCATTTGAGCTATATATGGCTCTATTGTAACTATGTTAAGCATAGGGAAGAGTCTCATCTCATGCACGTGGATTCTTGGAGTTGTACATGTGCAATATATGCACGATCATCATGTTGATAGCCTCGGTTTGGCCATTTGTTTGGGTGTGGAGGGCCATGGATTTGGTGAGATTGGTGTCCATCCATGACCATAGTGTTAAGCCCTAATATTGTCTCATTACCCCTTAATTGGGGCATATTATATTAGTAATATTATTTTATTTATGTCGTCTTTAAGCCATTATAATTATACCTCCTAGTCTCCTATATATACCAAGGAGACATTTTCATTTTGAATCATTTTGTACTTGAACATTTAAGTGGGGTAAAAGGAGGTTGCCCCCTCAAAGAGGCTTATTATCTGAAATTATCTCTTTTTCAAGGCGTTGAGTACTTTTTCTGAGGATTTTCTATGCTATATTGATATTTGGTTCTTAACATATGGTATAAGAGCTCAAGGTCTTGGGGTTTCGCTGCTACATCTGAGACACCCTGGAATTTACTCTATAACATTTTTTCTACAATGTTTCAGAAGGAAAGGTTTGGAGGATATTTAGTAGATGGATCAAGGTATGTTGGGTTCAAAATTAAGCTCCTAAGGCCTTATACTTTCGGAGATAAATCTTGTACTAGATAGGGTTCTAGAATCATCCTAAACTGAGTCATTGTAGAATTTTCGCTATAAAAACTTTTCTGTACCATTTCAGATCCTAAAATCCAGAGGATATTTATAAAAAATAGTAAGGTATCTGTGGTAAAAATTTCATCTTCTGGGTCATCTTAAATTTGTAGATACATCCTGTGTAAGATAGGGTATCTGACTAGTCTCAAGAAGGTGTTCCAGGTAAAACAGTCATAACTGCTTCCTAGAGTATCCAAATTGTGTGGGACTGGTTGCATTGGATCGTGGACAGTCTATAGTATTTTGGGTGTGAGTTTCAGAATTGTATATCAATAATTTTGTGCGGGGCACACTATACAAGTGAGATCTCTTGGAAAGGACAAAAATCGGCAAGTTGTGGGGAAGTTACTGTAAATTCCACTTGGCACATCCAATTTTGATCAGACTTATGGCATTGTAGAGAATAAATATCAGAGAAATACATAAAAGAAAGTTTCATACCCAGAAGGGCTGAAACTTGGCAGATGCAATAGAAGAAATATTGTCTAGTAGAACCACCTCAAAATCAAGGTTCAAAAGTGATACTTGGCCAACATGCCACCCAAAAAGGAAACTTCTACACCAAATAAGCCTCCAAAAAATCCTACTTGGACTCTTGATGAAGGTGAAGAAAT
>ML782908.1:157303-183502 GCA_009831015.1 Picea engelmannii | reverse complement strand
CTGGGATTCTGTGGGAGTTGGTGCTCTCAGCCAGTTGGTGCTAGCAATCAGAGGTTGTAGCCTCTATGAGTTGGTGCTCATAAAAGATGAGATGTAACGAAGTTGAAGCTTGCTGAACATCTTAAGAAGACGAGGTTTTTTCCCTGGTTGGTTTCCTCTTGAAAAATCTGTGTCTCGTATTTGTGAATGAATGCTGTGTGTGATTGCTGTTCGTTATACTATCTGCTTTATGTTTATAACTCTGAATTTCATAGTAAAGACTCACTGCCACTAAGATTAATGATTCAAAGTGAAAAATGAGAGTAAATCGTTAATAATATACACTAACTGATTCACCCCCCCTCCCCTCTCAGTTAGTTCATACCTGTAACAGGACCAATTTTGATGGAGGTCATTCTGTAATTTTCCTTGTGTCTGCATGAACTACATAGGCTTATGATCAATGTGGAGGATTGTCTCCTTCCTGAGAATGCAATTTCTTCACTTGGACCGAGAATGTACAATGGAGTACATTTATTTATCGTATGTGATGTACTTACAGAAAGTATATGATAACAAATCACTATGATAGGCCAATGGATTTTCATGCTGAGAGAGAACTACGCCCACAACATAGTCTGAAGCATTTTTATCAATCTCAAAAGGTTGTTGCAGTTTAGGTAAAGATATCATCGAGGTTGCAAACAAGTGTTTCTTCAAATAATCAGATGATTTATGTTGTGACTAGCCCCATGTGAATTTTTCCTTGCCACCGCCCTTGGTCACTTGGCTAAGGGCCCATGCAATGTGGGAGAATCCTAACATGAACCTGTGATAGAAATTGGCAAGGCCTACGAAGCTCCAAAGATCAGTGATTGTGGTCATGGATGGCCATTCACGAATGACCTGGATCTTGGATGGATCAAGATGCAACCCATTCTTATCAATAATGTATCCTAGGTATTGGACCATATTCATACCGAAGGATAATTTTTCCAAAATTGCATATAGATTGTGTTGTCGCATAGTGTGCAAAACCTGTTGAATGCACTACAAGTGTTCCACCAAATTCTTGTTGAAGATGAGGATGTCATCCAAATACACTAACACAAAATAATTGTTGAAATTCCATAAGATATCATCCATCATCCTCGTGAAAATTGTTGGGGAATTTGTAAAGCCAAAGGGCATGACCAACCATTAAAAAATACCTTGTTTGGACTTGAAGGCAATTTTCCATATATTGGTCTTCTCTATTGGGACCTGGTGGTATCCAGACTTTAAATAAATATTATTGAAGTATTTTTACCCCTTCATATGGTCAAGCATATTGTCAATTCAAGAAATTGGGTATTGGTTCCTGACTATGCTCTTATTTAGAGCTCGATAATCAATGTAGATTTGACAGGACCCGTATTTATTTTGCATAAGCACAATTGGGCTTCCACAAGGTGGAGATCTAGGGAGAATGTGCTCCTTTTCATGGAGCTCTTGGATATGGTAGTTGATTTCCTTATTTTCTGACAAAGAGTGATGATAGACTGGCCCATTGGGTAGTGGTGCACCAGGGGGAGATCAACTGAGTGTTTGACCTGAGAGTGCAGAGGTACCCCAGTGGGTGAGGAGAACATGTACTTGTAGGATTCCACGACCTTATCCACTTTCTTATACTACATGAAGAGACCTGTCGGGGAGCCCATGGATGTGGTTGCAATATTTTTCTCACCTTCAGCCCAAATCATGAAGATTAAGGAAATGGTGGTAGATGGGACTACCTCGGGTATCTTGTATAATTTCATGTTCAAAGTAATAATAAAACTATGAGACCTATACTCATATATAGCATGATTTTTTGATAAGTAAGGATGGCCCAAAAGAACATTACAAAATTCAAGGGGGCGACATAACAGGATACCTCATATTTGAAGGGCTTGATGTCATAGGCCAAGTGACACTGTTGGTTGATGTGAAGATCTCTCCCTTGGTGGAGCCATCGAATGGTGTACAGTTGTGGGTTTGGTGTTGACCCTCGAGCCTACCACTTGATGACCTTTACTGAGATCAAGTTCTTCTGGATACCGCTATCAATGATGAAGTGAAACATATTACCCTTAATCCATATCTATGAATGAAATAGGCACTCACCTTCCTCTGTTTCATTAGGTTTGTTGGTTTGGACCTTGGTGGTGGTAGTAATGGTGCCACTGGGTTCTTCATCAATGATATATCTCCCTTTTTTGGTTCTAAATTAGATTTAGAGGCTACATATGGTTCATAATATTTCACCTCAGCCACCAATGACTACTTTGAGAGACATTCAATGGTGTTCTTCCAGGGGCTCTTATGCAACTCACAACATTTCCCATTGTCTTTCATTATATTCCCATTATCCTTCTTTGTTTGTGGTTTGGATTGGTTTTCCTGAGGATGTCCATCCTTTCTTTTCCATTTTTTCTGTGGGTTGGTGCCACCTTTTCCTTTCTTATATTGTGAGGGGTTTGCAGACCCAAACTATTGTGTCTTCTAGTTAAGATTTTGCTCAAATTTGACAACATAATGATAAGTCATTCCCAAGGATGAAATGTATAGAAAATCAATTTCTTTTTGGATGTATCTATGTAGATCGTCATGGTACTTGAGCACCATATGTCACTTAGAATATTTGATACCCATATTGGCTCACAAGGCATGGAATACATTGGTGAACTCTAGCACTTTTTGGTCCCTTTCTAGCCGCAGTGTGGTCCATATTGTATATAAGTCTTCATAACTTCCAACAGGGTAGTATTGTTCCTTAATATCATCCCTGAAGGAACCCCAAGTGGGTGAAACTACAAATAATGTAGATCCCTTTGTTTCCTTTTTTTCACAAAAGTTCTCCCACCAATCTTTGACATGGGGGAAGGCCTTGAGGAACACAAATGTAATCTTTTCTCTATCGAAAACATTGTGGAAAGAAAAATACCCTTCTAGAAGATTTAACCATTTCTATAAAGAATATTCATATATTTGACCTTAAAATATAGGAATATCAAAATTAATTTGTACCTTGAAGGGAGCGGTGCCTCTGCTTGAGGTAGATGCGTCACCTATTGGCAGCCATTGAAGGATTGTGCAAAGTTATCCATCATCTCATTCCTTTGTCGTGAGAGGGATTCCTCAAGAAACAATTTATAGGGATCTTCTACCCCATTATCTCTCTTTCCTTCCCCAATGGGCGGTCATCGAGTTCGGCAAGGCCAATCTTGCAAAGTCTCAACTAGTTCAAGTGCCAACTACTTATACCTTGACCTTGCTGGGGACATGCATAGAGAAAAAAATGAAGAGTAGATTGATCTGATACCACTGATCCATATTTATAAGAAGAATGAAATGAAACACAAATCTATAACATTAAAATATATATACAAAGAAGAATAACATATATATAGTGTAAATAAACTTCTATTAAATAAGAAATTCACTGAAAATATAAAATGCAGAATGAAAACAATCTTGCTCAAATGGTGGTAGTTAATCTATGAGAAGAGATGTGGTTGCTAAGAAGATTCATATGAGAACATTAAAATGAGGCCCTCCAAGCCTTTCTAGCATCAAGAAGTAAATTAAAAACCCTAGACATCCAAAAACCTAACCCTATGAGATAAAGTGCCAACATTCATGTGGGCCCCAATGGTGTAAGTTGGTGCACCAAATTCCTTGGGTCGTAACTTTTGCATATGATCTTCGTTTGAGGTGCACGATATCCCTTGGAAATTTATATCCAAGGAATACATAATATGATGTCACGCTCTAACTTTGTCTATAGTGTGACTATTGTGGGCCCAAAAAACGTTGTTTAGGGCCTCAAAACCGCCCCAAATCGTTAGGACCTGAAAATCTAGAAAAAAACCGCCAAGATAAAAACTACAACTTCCAAGATGAAAGATATATGTGATCCATATGGAAGATATGGGTGGCCACTGATATCCACCTGGATCAAGGTGTGGATAAATTAGATGTGGGGGATGCTACTATCACACAAGAACCAATGGTACCTGGCATAAAGAAAATTGAGCCTAATTAAATTGTTGAAAAGGATGTTGAAACTCCAAAGGACAATAAACAACACACTGATAGAGAAACAAAGGGGCCTCCTTAGGTTGTTACAAAAATACCCATTTGAGACAAATATTACACAAGAAATAGTAATTCCTAAAAATGAGGGAGCTCATCTTTAATAATAAATGAGTTGGATCACTAGCCCTAATATTGACATCCTGATTGTTGAAACTCATAAGTGGAAACAATTGTCCCTATCATTTCATGATGGGTAAATCCTCGTCAAGAAGCATGAAATAATCATCCATTATATTACGGAGAAGTGGGTAGAGGGACTGGTGTTCCTGAAGTATAGGTGGGATGAACTTAAGGAAGAGAGAAAACAATTGAAAAGGATCAAGTACTAAAGTCCAAACCCTGCAGACCAAAAAGGTGACGATGTGTGATATAGCACATGAACTATTGAATTACAGGGGTCCCTCCCATACTTATCCATTATCACTTCAATACTAATACATCCTCTTACAATTAGTAGCTATGAAAGAATATAGGCCCTATAGGTTTGGCACCACCATGACATTTTTGGAGACATTTTATCAAACCAATCTTGTAGATAAACAAATAATGTGTGAATTATACATGCATGATTTCATATGTTTTGGAGAACATAGGTTCAATATTTCACCATATGTTGGAGATATCCAATTGAGAGCCTTCACTTAATTTTTTAGTAATCAAGAAAAGCGGAAGTCAACCAATGAAATCATAAAAACAACTCAAGCACATAAGACATTATGGATCAGAGGGGAAACTACCCATGTTGTTGAAGTAATTAGGACTTACCACAATTTTCTTAACTCAACAGAACGAGTGGCTACTATGAATAATGTTCGACTATTTATCCTAGACCTCTTCCCCATATCCATCAATATGCAATTGAAGGAACCTTTGGAGATTGGTTGGCTCATATGGGAAGCCTGTGATGATGACTTAAGAAGAAGGGATCCATATGGTTACCCAAATTTCTCTCATTCCCTTTCAAGTGTAACCATGTGCATGGATTGTATCAATAATTTTGGATCTAAATGGCTTGGCCTTAGATACAATTTTCCCTCAATATGGATCCTTGTAAGGAAGTATCAACACCTTTACCAGGTAAGGCAAGATGAGGATTGTTGGATAGATTTGATGATGTCCAATGGGTACAATTATATTAAAGAAGACATTGTTGGAGCATACAACTTCACTAATATTCACATCCAACATTCCTTCTCTAACTCATATTCTAACTGATCAGTCGGATACACGAGGACATGCAATTTATTTAGTTTGGGGGATATGTTGGGTTTGGGAAATGACATCTTTTTGCCACCCTTTTTTTATTATTTCACCTGCTTTCCTTACATCATACATACCCTTTTCACAATCATTATTATCCAATATCATAGCTTTTCGCTTAGGTATGCTAAGTTCATATGTTGCTTCAATTTGTTAATCCTTTCTTTCATTTGAGAAGGATAATGGATGTTTTGGGTATTTAATTACAAAGTGTTAAAAAATTCCTATATAATGATCGACTACTACAGGATACGATACTCTAACAATCCATGAAGTTGTTACTCTCAAGTGTTGTAACTCTCAAATGTTGTTACTCTCAATAGACTCGATGATACCATTTGAACATTGCTACTGTTTGTGTTGATACTCATCAAGTTGTTGATCCACAAAAGTCCCTTGTGGAAATAATGAATTGTCTTTCTAGATGATGTGACTATTCTACAAAGTAATGATTATTATAATTGTTACGATTTTGTTCTTCCATTCTAAAATATGGGAAAACTCATTTAGCATGGTCTATATTTAATTATATTTTTTTATGACCGGTTCTAAAAGATATTGAATATCTTATTAATTTAAGACTTCATTGAACAACTTGAGAATCGATTTACTAAGATTACTTGTAAATAGGGAGCCTTTAAAATCAAACCACCTCTTCTCCCAGTGGAGGCTAGTTTATCAATATTCAATCGGGTCAACGAGGAAAAACTTATGCATCTGTAATTCCTGATTTTGATTAATAAAGGTTCAAAAAAATCGTGGTTTAGTTTGTGTTAATTTAAGGTGTAGTTTCTATATTATGTCTAGCCAATATTAAGGAGGAAGGGCCCTCCTCTTTAGCAAGTTTGTTGTTATTGTACTAGCAGGTAGCATTATTTTAATGGGTGATTGATTATTTCCATGTGTGTTATCATACAACTATAGTTTCATATTATTGTTGTTGTTGTTACTTGCAATTGATTGTGTGTATTTTGATGTAGATGTAGTTTTTTGTCACTAAATTATGTCATTGAAATATATTGAATTATATTAATTTCATTTGATTGTTGTTGTTACAAGCTACTGGGTTGATTTGATCTATCCTATATGATTTCTTATTGATGGGTTAGTGAGATTCAGGTAGACTTGGAATATTTGTATTGTCGAATTGTTTTACGGGAGATTCCCTTTCATTGGATTGAGAATATTAGTTGGCCTTAGATTTACTTTGTTTCAACAAGGTGTGTTTCTTTTCAAGTCGAGTGATTTGATTTTTCCAAAGAGTGATTTTATTTCATTTCTAAGAAAGTGTGCATTTTGTTTCATTTCCAAAGCAATTGTTTCGTTTTTAGAGCAAGTGTGTAGAGTAAGGTTTCTAGAGTGCTTTTATTTATGCAAGTGTGAGAGTGATTTCAGTTACAACAATGGGATTTCAATTCTTGTAGTATGGGTGTGTTTTAAATTAAAGAAAGTGTGAAGTTCATTTCCAATTCAATAAGATTGTTTTACTTTCAACAAGTGTGAAATCTAGCCTCCAGTGTGTGCCTAATTCTCAAGGGAAAGTTTTAATAAGAATGTTATTTACTTAAGGTTACATGATAGTGTCAGTTAGGAAATTTTCTCTTGCAGATATTGTGCAAGATAACTTGAAATAAAAGATGCATCCCTGGTTGAAAATTAATGTATTGGGTGATAGATTTGTTTTAATTATAAAATTATATCTACCAACAATTGGGAAAGGATAACTTGTAATCAAAAGTCCCTACACACTTGAGGATTTTATAAGGGAAACACAAATTTGGAGGAAGTTTCTAGCAGTGATCCTCTTTGAGGGAAGTTTGATTATATGGTTGGAGATGAAGAAACACTTGACCCTCTTCAGCAAAATGGCATTTGAAATGACACTAATCAACTTGTTTATTGATGCGATTTTGAGCCAAGACCAAAATATATTTGAGGGTGCATAGAATGTTAGATTGAATTTTAATGGTTCTATCCACTTCCTAAACCTTAGAGAGATTGAGAAAGTAAAACAATATGTAGGGTGTATTTTGACCATAGATCGCCTTAAATATAGTCATGTGAGTATCACCATGGTAAGATGTATTTTACCACCATTCATCTAGTGGTAACCACTGAACCCAATGAGATTGTCGTTCATATGTGAAGCAACATAAATATGCTTACAAAAACTTGTTGACAACTTTAATTTGACCATTAGTCTAGGGATGATAGGAAATTTTGAGATGTAAGTGGGTGTCCTCAAGCTTGAACAATTCTTGCTAGAAATTGCTTCTAAAATTTGGATCACATTCATAGAAAATATATTGGGGCATTCCATGGAGTTTGAAGATATTTTCCATGAAAACTAAAGCCAATGTGGCAGTTGAAAATGGGTGTTGGAGAGAACACAAATGAGAATATTTGGAAAGGAACTCAACCACAACCATGATCACTAACTTGTTTCTTGATTTGTGTAATCCAACAATTAATTCCATATAGATATTAGTCCATATAGTAGGTGGAATAGGGAGAGGTTGTAGTGTTCCTGGAGTTTTGATTGTTTTTTCCTTGTTGCATTGGAATGTATCACATTTGGACCCAAAAGTGTTGATGTCTTGCTTCATGCCTTCCCCCCAAAAAATGTTTGATCCATTCATATGTTTTGTGAAAGTCATAATTCCCTATTATTGGTGAAGAATCAAGTTCAGATAGAAAAGTGTATTTAAAGTCAATTTGTTTGCTCAAATATAGGTTTCCTTTGTAGTGAAGCTCCTCATTTTTCCAATTGTATCTTAGATATACATTGGGGTCTTGTCAAAATTGTTGGATCAAGCAAGAAATTTTGGGATAGTGGAACATTTCTTGGAAAACGTCCTTTAACCAAACAAATATAATGGAGAGTGAAAAGAGTTGGAAATATTGTTTTCATTGATGTCAAAGAAAGAGGGAGACTGCAGATGTCGAAGACAAATATTGCAAGATGGAGATTTTTGGAAACATTGTTTTTGGATTTTTTATGCATAGTTTGGACCCCATTTATTTGAAGGAAATTTTATCCTAGACGCCTAGCTAAAACAAGAGAATAGGTTATATGGTTGGAAATATTATTCCAATACCTTTCCAACAATATATTAAATTATCTCTAATTCCCTCAGAATGAGGAGATATGATTTTTTCTATCCGGCAACCCATCAAAAACATTTAGATCAACTCAACCAATCTATATAGGTCATACCGAAACATGAGGAAATAAATACTATAAATAAAGGATATATGTGCACACTTGAAGAGAATCCAAGTAAGAGATCAAGTATGAGGTGTGCAAAAGAGATCTGAGGTGCGCTAGAGGAGTTGGGGTGTCTTTTTTGGATCTAAAGTTGTGTAAGAGAAGTTTGGGGTTTTGTTATTCCTAAGGTGCTCTATGAAGAATTGAAGGTCTGTGATGCTGCAAAGTGCATTGTTTTGATGTTTTGATGCTTCAATATAGGATCATATTATGGGAATGATTTTATGTGTCTCGAGAAGAAAACTAAATGTGACCAGGGTTTGAAGATATGACTTAAGTATGAAGCATGTAGGTGAATTCATAAGTACTTTATGTATGAAGATATTGGATTGATGTATTGTTACACATCAAAATTACTCACTTCAATGATGAGCTACTGTCGTCATTACAAGTGTGAGAAGTGTCGCACTTTGGCCAAAAATGTCGCAAACATCACAAGTGTCGCAAATATCATACTGTCATCTTACCTATGTCATATCTCGAACGACATCACAAGAACACTTGAGACATCCTCAGAAACTGGTTAACATAAGGATATGTCATTTGACGAAGAGTACAAAGATTTTTCCTTGATAAATACCACTTGAAAATCATTTTTGAAGGGCATTGCTCCCCTACCCACTAGCAGGGAGCGCTAGTGCTCCTTTCCTTCCTTTGGGGGAGCATTGCAACGCTCTGTGCACCATTCTAGGGGAGCGTTATGATGTTGAGGAAATCAGGGGAAAATCCCCCTTATCTATGAAGACATTTTGATTTGAATCTAAGGTCAAGGTTGGATCTTAGGGATGATCCACAACTGATGGAGAAAGATCCTCAACCTATCCCAAGAATCTCTAAGGTGGTTAGGCCTATCAAAGCCTATATAAGGAGGCATACTCATGGTAAAAGGGAGAGACATTGAAGGCATCAAACTTATGATATCATAAGGGAGAATAATTAGTGAAAGTATAATCATTCTCATATTTGAACTTTTGAGCAATGGTTTGGACAAAGAGATCTTAGTGAGGTTGTTGCATATGCATCTAAAGTTGTAAGCACTTTGCTTTGTTTTCATTAATATATATGTGCTTGGCCTATTTCCTTCAAGTTTGTGTATGTTTCATGAACTTGTTCCTTTTGATAGATCTATTTCGAATCTAATCATGTTAGAATAGGAAATATTTCTTGTCATTATTTTTCATTGGAATGTGGGACCTTCTGAAGCTCTTGGAGATCAATATTAGCCTGGATCGAGCGAGGACAAACTTCATTTAAAGGTATTTATACTCATTTCTTCTTATTCCTTGACTAGTTTAGCTTCATTATAAGGAATGCCAGTGTCCAACGTTAGCACCCTTTTGTCTTGGTTATAGGGGTCTAGGATCCAAGAGGAAATTCACCTATACTCAGGGGGATTTTCCCATAACAGAAATAATTTTTGTTACTGGAAAATCCCTCTGCGGATAGGTGAATTCCCTCTTGGATCCTAGACCCCTATAAATAAGACACAAAGGTTCTAAGGTTGGACACTGACATACCTTATAATGAAGCTAAACTAGTCAAGGAATAAGAAGAAAGGAGTATAAATACCTTTATATGAAGTTTTCCCTCGCTCGATCCAGGCTGATCTTGATTATAGGGGTCTAGGATCCAAGAGGGAATTCACTTGTCCGCAAGGGGGTTTTTGTGTAATAGAAATTGGTGAATCCACTGGGGAGAAAAGATTTCAATTTTGGTTTCCTTCCTTGATCTTGTTTTTGGCCTTTTCTCACCTTTAGATCTAGTTCATTGTATTTTTTTGGTTCTTAGATGTGTTGTTGGTTTTTGGATTCATCCCATACACACTGAATTTCAGAATTTTATTGAGTTTTTATTTATTTATTTCTAGGCAAGTTTCTCTTTTCTCAGAGGTTATCGCTCCCCTGTCTTTACATCTAGAGTGCTAGCGCTCCCTTGTAGGCTCCCACAGAGCACTGCAATGCTCTGGTTCCCTTGATACTAGAGCGCGAGTCTTTTTCTGCTGAAAAATATTTTGGGAATCCATCTCTGAGTGTAGTTTCTGCTGATTTATTTGTTGACGACTGTTACTATCCCAATGTGTCTTTGGTTTAGCCTCCAGCCATTTGATTTCTAATAATTTATGTTGTTTTGTTTGGATTTTTGACATCTCTCTTCCTTTCTTTGAGTCACTCTTCTTCTTTGAGATTTGGAGTCGATTTGTTGCTTTCTCATTTATCTGATTGTATGAAAGTTGTTGTAAGGAGATTCATAGATCTATAAACTGTTCCATTTGGTATTTGAGGCCATTTTTTCCAAGAAATTCCTTTTTTTTGAGATTTGATTCTTATTACTCCCTATTGTCTTGATTGGATCTTGAAATGTTTTCAGAAATGTTAAATTGCCCTTTCTAGTTTCTTGTTTTGTTGGGATAGTTTGATTATTTTCTCTTTCTCCCTGTCTTTTCTTGGATTAGTTTTTGCATTTTCTTGTACTCATCAAATGTTTGTAGGTTTTTGAATCCTTGATTGAGTTCTTGTTAGAACAAGTTTCTACTTGTTTTCTTTCAGTTCTCATTAGTTTGAGTGCATGCTTTGTTTGAAACCTTTGTCGCTTCGTGTCTTTTGCATCTGCATATGACTCTTTCTTCTGATTGAAAGTTGTGGAGAATTGAAGGATTTGTATTTAATTTCTTTATACATTAGAATAAAAAAAAGAAGATAGTTGCATTATTTCTTTTGGGTAGTGAAACTAGATTGCATTTGAAGTAGTGAAATTGCATGTTTTTTTGGAATTTTGGGACATTGTACATCTAGGGAATGATAAATGTTTTCTCCTTCTCGTAATATAGATTCAATCGAAGTGAAATATTTTAATTCTCATTTATTTTCATTGTTTAGAGTCAGTCAAAACATCATTTAGTCCACGCCATTTTCTTCTTGAGTAAACAACAACCTTAAAAATCAAGCGCTAAACTAAAATTTAATAGAAATTTTTATATTTTCTGGTAGCAAACCTACATTATCTTAGGGTGTATGGATTTGGAAAGAGTGTGAAAGATAACTTTCCAAAGGCATAAAAAAACACAAAATCTTGAGTTAGGGAGCCGTGAAATCCATTTACTACATTTTGTCCTAGGAAGCCCTTCTAACACAAGGGTCAATCACGAGGTCACATTAGGGTCGATAGAGTTACTCACCCTACTTTGTTGGTCTTAGTGTATAGATTGTGCGTATTATTGGGGGTCACTAGAGGGTATACCCACAATTATGTGTGGGAGCCTCTTGAGTTGATTTCAGGCTAGATGCCCTACCTTTGCGTGTGGATTGGACTATCGATTGTTTCCCCAGACATCATTGTTGTAGTTGGTAACCTTAGTATCCTATCTCTTTAGGGTATTTAGACAAGGTGACTGTGGAGGGGAAAGTCTTCATGGTACCTGGAATTAACGTTGGCCAAACTCACTCGAGCTCGTTGGAGGGTATACCCACAATTATGTGTGGGAGCTTGCAGCAGGGTGTAAGTTCGTTAAGCAGGTCTTCAACATAACTTTTCCACCTTCTCTATCTCAACCCCTTCTTATATTGTTCTTGTGATGTTGGATTTCATCACCAACTAGTGCGTTCATTGTGAGAAGGTTTTGTTTGTTTGCTTGCTTCCTAGATTTTTAGCGTGTGTTGTTTATTTTCCCTAACAGACTCTAGGTTGGATCTTTGTTTAATGGAATTAGTTCCTAAAACTACCAATGGAGCAACCCCTGATCCGGGGGAACCTTTTGTTTTTCCTTCTTACGAAAATTTTGGTCCTCCTTAGATCTCTACTTTGAGCCTTCTAGGTCTCACAATTGGGTTACCGATATGGTTTTTTTCCACTCCGGTAATGTCGAATGCAGCAAGTGCTTCAGATGTAAGCACACCACCCACACATCAACCTCATGTCGACCTTTATCCTTCTTCACCTATCAGGACTCCTTCCCTTTCTCCTTATTCTCCTAGTGAAATCTCTAAAGCGAGTAGGCAGGTTGATAAGAAGAAGAAGAAATGAAAAGATAAGACGAAGAAGAACCAGAAAGGGACCAAGCCTCCAACTACATTAGATGTTGGATCCAGGCAACCAACTATTGGTAATCGTACTGGGAGTGTTGGTGAGGTCGATAAGATTAAAACGAAGAATCTGAAACCCAAATTCCCTTTCATTCTTTGTAAGGGTGACCACTTTCTGAGGTATTGCCCTGGTCTTCCCAAGTAGGGATAATTTTAAGCATGAAAATTTATTTTAAAATGTAGAAATCTTGGCAAATATTACTAATCCTTCATATGCCAACTATAAATGTTTGGCGATATTTTTTTAAAATATATTCAAATTTCTAAGTATTTTATATAGTTTTTATAAAATTTTGGTGATTTTTAAGGGAAAATAATTTTATCCTATAGAATTTGTGCGAATTATTTTTAAAATAATGAATCTCATTTTTGGAAAAACCATGGAAAATTATCCCATGAGAAAAATTTATCCCCTAAAATCATCCTTGTTCCCAAGGTCTTAGAAATCTGGTCCTCCACATCATCGACCCCTGTTGGACATGTTGGTGATGGCCCGTCAACTAGTGACTTTAAGGTTGGTAAGAAGAAGAAAACTGTCAAGTTTCCTTGCATGTTATGCGAAGGTGATCATTACTCTCACCTTTGTCCTCGTATGAACAAGGCTTCTTCTCTTTTGGAAAATATTCAACTTCCAGCTGGTTATCGTAACATTCCTCCCAACCCATCATTAGTTGATGGAATGGTCAATCTGGTTCCATCCCCAGTCAGTCTGATTGATCAAGTGGTCAATCTGGTTTCATCCTTGGTTGAACCACTAACCAAAGTAGTTGATCCAGCTCTGTCATTGGTCAACATCACTCTTCATCTAAAGAGTGAACCCAAAGTGATCGATCAAGTTCCATCGATTGATCCCACTCCTCCTTTGAAGAGCGCCAAAGTGATCGATTTGGTTCCTCCATCTGTCGACCCCATTCTCCCCTTTAAGAATAAAACCCAAGTGGTCGATCTAATCCCATCATCGGTCGATCCTACTCTCCCTCTACAGAGTAAACCCAATACTTCCCATGTTTTTATCATTGATACAAAATCTACCGTGTTGGGGGCCATTCCTCCTTCTCCCATGAAACCCCCTCCTAGTAATGAGGCCATTTTTTTTTATTGGGGTGCACTCATTGGACCTCGTCTTCCCTATCACATTCCTTTCAATATTCCAGTACAAGTTTTTGGTCGGGCCAGTCCTCATAAATTGATAGATGAAGGTGCATTCGTTAGTATTTTATCCTCTATTGCTTGGAAAGCTTTTGGTTATCCTCAGCTTGTACCAGTTACACATAATATGTTATCTTTTAATAGAAGAACCAATCACCCTTTAGGAGTCCTTCCTTAGTTTCCTGTAACTTTGGGAGGGAAAACTATCCTTATTGATGTTATGGTAGTCCAAGACCCCTTGGATTTCGATTTACTCCTTGGGTGCGATTATGTCTATGCCATGAAAGTTATTGTGTCCAATTTTTTTCGCGCGATATATTTCCCTCGCGATGGAATAATTGTGGCTATTGATCAACTTTAATGCATTGGTCCTGACTTGATTACCAACCCAATGAACTCCCTAAATGGTTATTATATGTATATGGTATCACCCCTACCACAGGTCAATTATGTGGCATTATCTCCCATGCCTTCAGTTGCTAATAAAGAAGATCCTCTCACTGTAAGCTCAACCTCTTATGATTTAGATACGATAGTTAACATGGTCATCTCTTCGATAGGGATATTAGAGCCAGATATACCTACCCTTATCGAGGTCGTCGACATGTATTCCTTCCAGAGTGATTTTCTTCCATCTAACAAAGATCTCTTGCAAACCATGATTGACGTTTGTCCCTTGACATGTATTCCTTCCAGAGAATTATCCTCTTGGAAGTCATGATCAAAGAGGTCATGAGAATAGTTTTCCTCTCTTTGGAAAGCTCATTAAAAAATGAAACAAAGGTCTTGAGCATAGTTTCGCTTCTCTGTAGCAAGCTCGTTAAAAAATGAAATAGAGGTCTTGAGCATAGTTTTCCTCTCTGTAGCAAGCTCATTAAAAAATGAAACAGAAATCTGGGGATTGAACCCAGAGCCTTCAGCATAGTTATTTTCCTATGTCAATCTCGTTAAAAAATGAAACAATCACCTCTCCCATCGATTTGAGTCTTTCATTAGATCTCGTGTTTGAACCTTCCTTGCATCTGCCTTTATCCTTTTTCTCCATCTAGTACAGAAATTGGTGACAACCTCAAAATCAATGAATGAAATGAAGCTTGGGGGGGCATGTCTCCAGCCTTTGATTATCAATCTAGAGTTAATATCCTAGCTTTTCAAGATGGGGGCAAAGTACCAACCATCCATGGGTATCCTTACCTTTGGAAATTACGTTGGGAATTTACAAGCATAGTTTAATTTTGTTTCAAGCTTGTGTAAAAATGAAACCAATACCGAGCTTAGTCTTTGTTCTTTCTCATGCTCGTAAATACATGAGAATGTTATTTATTTCTTTGTTCTTTCTTTCTCATTTTTGGACTCACATGGATATGCGAAAAATGAACCCCCTGGAGTCGTCTTTGAGCTCTTTTAGGACTCTCTAAACGTGAAAATATTGTCGAGTGATCTTGATTCCTTTCCCACTCATTAAAAGGTTTGAAAGGGCGTCGTTCGAGTGATAATTTATATCTTTTTTGGCCTCGAGAGACTAACATTACAAAAAATGACAACCCTGGAGTCATCTTTAAGTTCTTTTTAGACTCTATAAACATGAAAAACCATCGAGTTTACCTTCTCTAGACTTGTTAAAAAATCATACATTGAAGGGCCCATATGGGACCGAACCCTTACTTCTTCTACTTTGTTAAACAAAGGAAGAGGGACTTATCGAAGGTGAGTTATATCGAGCATGTGTTATCCTCCTAGATCTCATTAAATTAAAAAGAGGTACTCATCTATTTGGCTGGGGGAAAATTTTGAAGGAAGCAAGCCAAGCAGTTTTTGAAAACATCACAGGTCACACTTACAGTCTCCCTTGAACATGACACTTTGTCTTTGCATACATTTTAATCCGTTGAACCTCTAAACTAAATGAATCCTTTGATTTTCTTTACTCCTTTGGGTCACCCAATGAAAGTCACAGTATCCACTGAATCATCATGTTTTGGTCCATGTCATGTTTCTGCTGTTGTGCCTCACTGTTCAAGGGAAGTATCTGCCTCAAGAGTCAACCATCAAAAATTTCCTGTTTCAACACCCATTTCAGTCCGTTATCATATCATTCATCACCTTATATCTCAATGCCAGTTTCATGTCATTGATGGGGGATACATCAAGGCCCTCCTTTGACGAGTTTGTTCCTGTTGACTTCAAAACATTATCTGGGAACTAGACCTAGAAACCAGTTAGTACCTTGGGACCTGCATGCCTCAATAGCATGCATCCTCTCTTTCGAAAGTAGGTTTACATCATTAACCTCTAATCGGATGATTCCACAAATGTTAGACTTCAGCTCATTTATTCACATTCATTGGAATTTACTAGGGCACCTTGGGAATCATTGTCATCAATGGTGATTTCCCTCGCACTTGTTAACGGTTTACCTCATTGATCGATAATCAAGTGGTTTCTACCATGTTTGACATCAGGACATCTATTCACATGGTTAGATTTGTACTGCATCGAGATCGTTAAGAATACCTTGGGTTGAGTGATAACTCTGATATATAATTTTCCCAGGTTGTGACGGAGTTTCTTTTGAGAATATTGATACATATACTGTCACATAGATCCACTTTGTATTGGTCTGTGGCTATGTCTTGTCATCTCGTAGCTCCACTGTGTATTTTTCATGGTTGAGATCAGTTCATGTCATGGAAGTATAGATACACATTGTATATTTGGTGGCTATACCCTTTTATTAATATAATTATGGATCCACAGTGTATCTTATGGCGGCCATACCTTGAAAGTATTTATCACTCAAGCATAGGTATGCATGCCTTGGGTTTGAAACATATCATAACATTTGTCTGATGGTTTTATGTAGCTTCTACCAGGTTCTTTGAGTCCATGCCCTTGCTTGAAAAAGTCTACAAAGTACTTCAGTCATCAGTTTTCGTCTTCTAACTTCACACTTTGGGGGGCAATCTGTTACACATCAAAATTACTCACTTCAATGATGACATACTGTTGTCATTACAAGTGTCGCAAGTGTCTCACTTTGGCCACAAATGTCACAAACATCACAAGTGTCGCAAGTGTGGAAAATATCATATTTTCATATTGCCTATGTCATATCTCGAACGACATCACAAGAAAACTTGATACATCCTCAAAGACTAGTTAAAAGAAGGATATGTCATTTGACGAAGAGTACAAATCTTTTTCCTTGAGAAAGACTACTTGAAAGTCATTTTTGAAGGTCAATGCTCCCCTACCCACTAGAAAGAGGCACTAGCGCTCCTTTCCTTCCTTTGGGGGAGCGTTGCAACACTCTGTGCACCATTCTAAGGGAGCATTGTGCTGTTGAGGAAATCAGGGGAAGATCCCCCTTATCTCTGAAGACAGTTTGATTCGAATCTAAGGTCAATGCTGGATCTTAGGTAGGATCCAAAAATGATGGAGAAACATCCTCAACCTATCCCAAAAATATCTAAGGTGGTTAGGCCTCTCAAAACATATATAAGGAGGCCTCCTAATGGTAAAAGAGAGAGACATTGAAGGCATCAAACTTATGATCTCATAAGGTAGAATAATCAATGAAAGTATAGTCATTGTGATCATGAAACTTTTGAGCAAGGGTTTGGACAAAGATATCTTGGTGAAGCTGTTGCACATGAATCTACAGTTGTAAGCACTTTGCTTTGTTTTCATTAATATATATGTGTTTGGCCTAGTTCCTTTGAGATTGTGTATGTTTCATGAACTTGTTCCTTTTGATAGATCTATTTCGATGCTAATCATGGTAGAATAGGAAGTATGTTTTGTCGTTGTTGTTCATTGGATTGCAGGACCTTTTGAAGAGCTTGGAGATAAAGATCAGCTTGGATTGAGCGAGGAAAAACTTCATTTAAAGGTATTTATACTCCTTTCTTCTTATTCCTTGAATAGTTAATTTCATTAGAAGGAATGTCAGTGTCCAACATTAGCACCTTTCTTTCTTGGTTATAGGGGTCTAGGAATCAAGAGGGAAGTCACTTGTCCACATGGGGATTTTCCTGTAACATGTATACATAGGTCTTATTGATTTGGTGCTCACCTGAGGAAATTGGTGTCTCAAGTAGGTTGGTGCCTACATCTTGTTGAGTTAGTGCTCGACTAAGGAGATTGGTGTCTCTTGTAGGTTGGTTCCTACATATTGTTGAGTTTGTGCTGAGGTGAGTGGATTGGTGTCTCTGGCATGTTGGCTCCTAAAAATATTGTAACAGTAGGTTGGTGTGTCCATGAACTTATAAAGATACTTTTTATGGTTTTCTCCCTATTGGGTTTCCATGTTAAACTCTATGCATTGTGATTTGAATTTATAAGTGATTATTTTTTCTCACCTAATGAATGATTGATAAATGGATAAATAAAGTAAGAAGTATATTATATTGATTTAACCCCCAACCCCCTTCTCATTATAATCATAAGTTCAACAATTGGTATCAAAACAAGTTCCTTGAGAAACAATTTAACCAATGGAAGGAAGATCTTAAGAAAATATGGATTGTAAGGAAGGTCTCCTTATAAACATATCTCCTTTGAATGATGAAGAAAACTATGCATCATGGAGTATAATAATGAAGATATAATTGAAGGCCCTTGGGTTTGGTGTAATAGACCTAATCTAAACCCCAATTGTAAATGAAAATATAAATGTATATCAAGGATGGTGAGTCGTTGGCACCAAGTTTTGGTTCAGTTTTGCATGCTCTTGAGTAGTTCGCAAGGATTGTTTTCCAAAGAAAGAGCATGCACATTTCATAGTTTTGTGCGCACCTAATTAAGTGCATGTGGATTGTGCATCAAGGGAAGGGTGCACACATTCCATAGTTTTGTGTGAACCTGAGTAAGTGGATGAGGATTACCTTGAAGTGCGCATCATACCAAGTTTTATAAATGTGTGTATGTATATGTATTTGAGTCCAAAGAGCATGTGTGGTTATTGATATGGTTAGATGGGAAGAAAAAACGCCAGTACAACTATCCTTGAACAATTTATTCACACTCAAATTATTAATAAAATCACATTGATGCACGTAGACCAATCGGATGAAAAGAGACGAGGGGATAAACTCCACCAAAAATGGAAAAGAGGGCTAAGAGTTTATGAGAGGGGATAATCCAAGGGGGCTTAAGTCCAAGGAATTATTTTATTAATATTTATAAAAATTATAGTTTATGGACATTTATTTATGTTAAGTTCCTGAAGGATGGGAATGAGTCACCAAGTGGATAAAGCTAATTTTGAACGTGAAAAGTGCCCATTTATGAACATGCAAATAAATGGTTGAACCTTAATGTATTTTCAGGGAATTCACTCATTTTCTTCATGGGTTGGACCATCTGAACGAGGAGGGAGTGACCATTACCTTATCTGCAAAGAAAATATTGGAAAGCGGTTTCCATTTAGTAACCATATTCTTTGTTGTTAAAGAGGCGGGTTGTCATGACTGTGAGAATTCTCTCTAGGTTAGATATTTGTTGTTGAAGAATCATGTTGTCAGGCCCATGAGAATTTTCTCCAGGTGAGATATTTTTTGTCAAAGAGACGGGTTGTGAGGCCTGTGAGAATTCTCTCTAGGTGAGAGGTTTTCTATAAATTGTTCCCTGGTGTGTTGGGAATTAGTTACCAGGCTCTGAGACTTCATGTATAGCCTTTTTTTGAAGCTTTGGAATGGAAGTGGGGAAGCCAAGGGAATCTTGATGAAAAAAGTGGCACACTTCCTAGGGTGGGAAAAGAATGTGGGGAACGAGAGACTGTATTCTAGTTGGAGCAATTGGGCACCTTATACTGAGATTTTTTTTTTATTATCAGACCTTAGACTAGAATTAGGAATCCTTTTCCCCTAATGGATTTTAAGCCCCAACTCGAGGTGACATGTTGCTAAAGGTTTATGAGTAACAAAGTCTATGGTTGGGAGGAAATTATGAGCTCTGCATGTAGTTGATGAATCTTTATAAAATATAAGTGTCCTATATGTTCTTGTCTAAATTATTGCGCGCTTAAATATCTGTGTATGATATGGGTCCATTTCCTATATGAAGTTGCATATAATTAATTTTTATTATTATGTATAATGTTTTTAGTACATGTATGCATGATGTTGTTATTCAGTATTTGTTGTCACACATGAAGAGTATGAAATTTATTAAGTATTCATGTTAGTTAAATTTGTAATATTGGTCATGCGTTTTTTAGGTGAGGCTATAATTGACATGCATGCAAGAGGATGGATTCATTTTGCACGTAGGGAAGTATATCGACGTGCAAAAGGATAACTGAATTTACGTTCAACACCAGAATGGTTGCGTGCAATAGTAATCATGTGTTCAGAGTGGTTACCCTTGCAATAATACTTTTGTTCATTGAATGATTATGCATGTAGTTGTACTATATGTTAACTTTGTTGTTATAACTAGTGTTTGAAGAGGACAATTTGTGTGGTGTGATCCAACTTGATGTTGTTCACATTACCTCACATGTTTTTGTGTAGATTAATGTTATAGTGTAGAGTTTGTGCACTTGAGTTTTGGAGTAGCATTGCTCAGTAGTAAGTTAGGGATGTTACAAGTGGTATCAGATAATTTTGTTAGTGTTGGTAATGGGGGGCGTTACATATTGGTATCAAAGAATTTTTCTAGTGTTGGTAATGGGGGAAGTTGCAGGTTGGTATGAGAGCTCTAGTTTCAAAACTAAGCCTGGATGGGTTGAGTATCTACTTAAGGTAAAAATAAAGACTGATGAGTGACCAAATTTGTAATTACAATGCGACCATGATGTGCATAAAAGAAGAATGTGAAAGTGTGTGCACTAAATTTTGACATGGTAGGGTGTAATGCTAGAAATGTGTAGAAAACAATGGTGTGTGGTGTGCGCACTAAAATTTTGGGTTGAGGGGACAAAAAATGGTGGTGCATACCTAATAAGGATACACAGTGTATATGTTAAATATTGACATCGCGCATATGTGCGTGTTGAATACCAATGCGCACACATGCTTTAGAAGGAAGAAAGAAAGAGTAAAAGGGTATTTGGGTGAATTCAAAATAACCATAACTTATTGTGCAGGACTTAGAATTGTGCAAGGGAGTGGTTGATGGGAAATTTTTGGATAGAGGATTCCAATTATTCACTAATAAATTTTCAATTGGGATGTTAAAATCATCTAAGAAATTAGAAGAAAGGATTCTAACAAAATTTTGTATATTTTTCATGAAGTTGTTGCATGAATTCATCTAACAAATATTATTTTCTACACATTTTATAGAACTAACAACAATTAGATCAGGACATAATCATTGTAGAGATTTAAAATCATGGAATATGCACAGATAACTTATAGCCATGATGATGAATTCAAGGATTTATATATCAATATGGGTATTGATAGTAAAGAATCCAATGAGCATAGAGAAGGAAAGGAGGAGTGCATAAACTTGGTAGAAACCATAAAGGGACTGCAAGAAGATGTCCAAATATATAAATACGATAATGAGAGGCTTAGGAAATCCAAGGACTAGCAAGATGGATTCAATATCAAGTTGATGAAAAGATTGCATAAAATAGAAAATAAAATGGATAAGGAGACATATTCAAGCAATTCAAGAAGTCGCAGGTCTCATGATGAGAGAAGGAAAACAAGAAGTGTTGATAGGAATCATCACCACTCACCACATAATTCATTTAGGAAAGAGCACATTAGCTCAATTCCATCTCCTCTTAGAAAGCATAAGAGAAGGACTAGGGTGGACGAGCTACATGGAGAAATGAATAAGATCAACTCTCCTATCTTTTATGGTGAGAACAATAAGGATGAAAGTGTAGAGACTTGGCTACTGGGCATGAGGAAGTACTTCCATATTCATAATTACTCTACCCATGCAGAGGGGAGAATTTCCATCTATCAGCTAAATGGAAAAGCATCAATGTGGTGGGATTAATTCATTTAATTGAAACACATTGATGAGAATAAGGTTACTTGGAGGGAGTTTAAAAGTTATTTTCAAAATAAATACTTAACCAAGTGTTACTATGATAAGAAAATAAAGTAGTTTTTCGAACTCAAGCTTGGGAGTATGACAATAGATGAGTATGGAAGAATATTCGTAGAGCTACCAAAATATGTTGCATTCATCAAGGATGAACAAGTTAAAATTTAGAGGTACCCAAGTGGACTACCATCATTTATCAAAGACCAAATACAATATGATGACCCCAAGAAATTGGAGGAAACCATAAGGTGAGATAAATTTCTCTATGATTAACAAAGGGGAAGACTGAATTTCCAAAAGGCTTGGGAAGAGAAGAAGAAAATAAATATGGAAGAAAGGAACAAGGGGAATAAGCCACCATTTTTCAAAAGAACTTCTCAAGGACGACCAACTCCCAAGGAGCCTAGAATGACTGAGACAATGGGGAAAATACCAAGGAATCAACCTATTTAATGTTCACATTGTGGGGGAGACAAAATGTAGAGATATTTACCTCACAAAGGTGAAAAAGTGAGGATTATTCACTATGTACAACACGCTACAACAATTCAAGACATGGGAAGAAATGTACCAAAGATATACGTATCCTTGGATAACAAGCAAGATGATTTTGAATCATACATGATTGAAGTGTAAGGTAGGATTAATGACCAACCCATTTCTTTTTTAATTGATTCTAGAGATATTCATAGTTATCTAGATCCTAAGATGGTGCAAAGATTCCAATTGCCAAGAAGCAAGCTTGGAAAACCTTGGTTGGTGAAGCTAGCTATAGGAGCAAAAAGGAAAATTAATGAGATGGTTAAGGAATGACCAATGGATATGAATGGGCTGAGCACAAAAGATGATTTGAATATAATACCTTTTGGATCTTATGATTTCCTCATTGGTATGGATTGGTTGGACCAACATCACGTTTTCCCAAACTATTACAATAAGACATTTACTTGCTTGGACGAGGAAGGAAACTTAAGAGTAGTTCAAAGCATTCAAAGAGTTGTAACTATCGGAGAAGTTTCAACCTTGCAATTGAGGAAAATATATAAGAAAGGATGTCAAGTATTTGCAGAACACATGGAGGAGACACCTAAGGATAAAGTTCCAAATGTTGAATATTGCACAATACTTAAATAATTTGAACATGTCTTTAAATAAATATCGAGATTTCCACCGAAAAGAGATATTGATTTATCTATAAATTTGATGTCTGGAGCATCCCCCGTATCCAAGACTCCTTATAGTATGATTACACCAAAGGTGAAAGAATTGTAAATGAAACTTGAAAAGCTTCTGAAGAAGGGTTATATATGCCCAAGTGTGTCACCTTGGTGTTCCCAAGTATTATTTGTGAATAAAAGGGATGGAACATTAATACTTTTCATTGAATTTGGGCAGTTGAACAAAGTAACAATAAATAAAAAGTAACCTTTTCCAAGGATAGATGACCTCTTTGACCAACTAAGGGGTGCATGTATATTTTAAAATATTGATATCGGATATGGATATCACCAAGTGAGGATTAAATAAGAGGACATCAGAAAGTTTTCCTTCAGATTGAGGTGTGGCCATTATGAGTTTACAATAGTTCCATTTGGGTTGTAAAATGCACCCGTTGTATTTATGTGTTTAATGAATGGAATTTTCAGAGAATACTTAGATACTTTTTTTATTGTATTTTTGGATGACATACTTATTTACTCAAAGTTTGAAGAAGAACATGAGAAACACTTCAAGAGGATGGTACTGCAAGTATTGAGAGAACAACAATTGCATTCAAACTTGAGAAAGTGCTCATTATACAAGAGGCATATTCATTACTTGGGTCATATCATTTCATAGGAAGGGATAGCTATGGACCTAGAGAAGATAAAATACATTGAAGGATGACCAACACATAGGAATGTTGTAGAGTTGAAATCCTTAATAGGAATTGGAAGGTAGTGCATAAGGTTTATTGAAGGCTTCTCAAGATTGCACACCCAATCTCATCCTTGCATAATAAAGGTGTGCAATTTTAATGGACTCCAGATTGTGTAAGGAATTTTCATCACTTGAATATTTTTTTGACAAGTGCATCAATGTTGATAATTTTTTATCCTAATGAAGACTTCGTTGTGTGTATAGATGCATGCAAGGAAGGTCTCGGTGGAGTCCTTAGTCAAAATGGACATGTGGTGTGCCATGAATCAAGGAAATTAAAAGAGCGTGAAAGGAACTATGGTACTCATGATTTGGAATTGGTATCCATAGTACATGCCTTGAATACATGGAGGCACTACCTCATGGGAAAAAGATTCAAGTTAAGGACATACCAAAGTGGTCTGAAATATTTTTTTGGACAACCAATTTTAAATTCCAGACAAAGAAGATGGTTGGAATTCCTCAGTGAGTATGACCTTGAAATCATGCATATAAAAGGAAAAGAGAATAAGGTGGATAAAACACTCAACAAGAGGGTGCATAATATGCATGCTACAATCATTATAATGTACACACAATATTTAAGTGACATAATTTTAGAGGTTTCCAAATCAGATTAGTGCTATGGTGACATAAAGGGAAATTTATAGCAAGGTAAATTGCAACATAAATTTGAAGGTTATGAGCTAAAAGAGGATGGAATATTGATGTAAAGGTGCATAGTTTATGTTCCAAATGATTAGAAGTTGAAAAATATGTTATTTTTAGAGATGCATAAAGTTCCTTATGCTAGGAACCTAGGCTACCAATAGATAATTGTAGCAATAAAAAAGAAATACTTTTGGTCATGCATGAAAAAGGAGGTTGTCAATTTTATTACTAGATGCCTTGAATGTCAAAAGGTCAATGATTAACATAGACACCCAACTAGTTTTATACATCCTTTACCCATTCCTAAGTGGAAATGGGAAGTTTGAACCATCGATTTCATTACTAAGCTACCTAGGACTGCTAAGAAACACGATTCTATTATGGTAGTGGTGGAAAAGATTAATAAAGTTTTCCATTTTATTCCAGTCAAGTCAACTTACAAGGAATCTAACATTGTTGATTCACACATGAGATAAATTTCTAGGCTGCATTGTGTACCTAAGATAATTGTGTTTGACAGAGATCCCCAAATCACATAAATTTTTTTGGAAAGGGATATTCAAAGGATTTAGTACAAATATGAACTTTAGAGAAACATATCACCTTGAGTTAGATGGAAAAACAGAGAGGGTAAATCAGGTGATTGAATATATGCTCAAAATGTATGTGATGCATAAACCATCAAAATGGGAAGACCACCCACACTTGGTAGAATTTTCTTACAATAATGGGTATCAAGCCTATTTAAAGATTAGCCCATTCGAGGAACTTTATGGAAGAAAGTGAAACACACCACTGAGTTCAAACAACCCAACAGACTATGCAGTGGTTGGGCCAGATTTACTTAGGGAAATGGAAGAATAGGTGATAAAAATAAAACAAAATTTAAAGGTTTCCAAAGACATGAAGAAAATATGTGTAGATAAAGGAATGACCCACAGAGAGTTTAAAGTGGGTGAGCATGTGTTATTGAAAGTAAAATCAAAACACAGTTCCCTGAAGTTGGGAAATTGTTCTAAGATGGAAGCATGCTACTCTAGGCCATTTGAAATCCTAGAGAGGATTAGTATTGTCACATATATGATTGCACTTCCAACATCCTTGTGTATTCATATGTTTTCCATGTATATTTCCTCACAAAGTACGTACTTGATGCTAATCACGTCAATGATTGGAATGTGATTCAGGTGGAGCCAAAAGGTGATTTTTTAGTACGACCAATTTTCATATTGGACTGTAAAATAAAATAGCTTTAGAATCGATCCATGGGGATAGTAAAGGTCTAATGGACCTGGTACAGTCTTGAGAATGCAACTTGGGAGCACGAGGATGCTATGCAGGAAAAGTACCCACATTTTTTTGAAGGCTTTTAAAATTTGTGTATGTACATGTGTATATAATGCACTGAGGATAGTGCATAAATAAGGAGGAGGGAATGTAATAACCCTAATATGAACCCCAATTGTGATTGAAAATATAAATTTACATCTAGGATAGTGAGCCATTGGCACCAACTTTTGGTTTAGTTTTTCACGCACATGAGTAGTTTATGAGGATTGTTTTCCAAAGAAAGAGCGTGCACATTCGACAATGTTGCATGAACCTAAGTAAGTGTGCATGGATTGTGCATCAAGGGAAGTGTGTGCACATTCCATAGTGTTACATGCACCTAAGTAAGCGTGGAAGGATTACCTTTAAGTGTGCATTAGACTACATTATCTCTCTCTCTCTCTCTCTCTCTCTCTCTCTCTCTCTCTCTCT